>SJYV01043309.1:0-19481 GCA_006410875.1 Neotragus pygmaeus | reverse complement strand
ATAGGAAAATGAACCTTATTGTAATTTAAATTTGAACATCAAATACCAGTGAAGTATCTACATGTAATTGGGAAAGTCAGTTGTATCTACTAAAATCAACCAAACATAACTTATTTTAAGAGCATGATTACTTTGAGGCTTTATAGGTAGACTGTGGAAATGCTAATGAGTAAATTTATAGATTTGAACCAAATTATGTGTTTTGTGTTTTGAGGCTCAGGAGAATTGATTCAATCATACTAACAGATTGAAGAAGCAAACAGATATTGCGTGACAAGATGGCATGTATTAGAAAATTAAGAACAGCTACATATTTTGTTTTTAAATTTTATTTTAGTTTTGGTTTGATCAATGAGAAAGTACATAAAAATTCTGGCAACACTGGCTTTGTAAATATGTCTTCGAAAGGGGATTACTCACTCTTCAGTCTGACATCTGTCACTCCCCTAGAACACAAAAGGATTGTGCAGGTTTGGGCAGCTTGTTAGATTGCTTTCAATGTTTATTTTCATCAATATCCAAATGTGTGAATATAAGAAAGTTAATGTTTTAGAAAACATTTTATCTTTGTTCTTTTATAGTATGCATGCATTTTTATATCAATCTGTTTCAGAATGAAGCATATTTTATCCAGACATGGTATGTTTCAAAGACTACAGTGTTGGTCAATGCACAAGTTTCATCATGTTGCATTAAGACCATAACATGAAACCAAAGAATCTGTAAAATATTTTTATCTTACACTATTTGCCACACTGGATATTTATTCTAATTAGCATAAGAAAGTAGAAGTCATCATATATTTTAAAGCAAGAATTATTTGTATTTTAATACAAACACCCAATGTTTGAGGGTACATAATTGAAATCACTTCTCTAGTAATTGAAATGCTTAATTATACTGTTGATTCTACATGCAAGTATAATTATATTAAAGCCTATTTCTTTCCTTTTGGCTTTTGTTTGTAAAAATCACAGGTACTTTAGATAATGTTCAATTGGTTTGGTTATTAAATTCCACCAACTAAAAATTGTTCATTCAAAGCCATTTTAAATATAAAGAACTTTTCAAAGTTAGCCCTGAAGATGTAGTAAATTTTCAGACATTTCCTCTCAACATTCAAATAGAAAATCTGTTCTCTGTTCACTTTTTAAATTAAAAATGAGAGAAGAAATGGAATTCAAACTCCAGTGAAAGCCTGCTTTCTGTGAAGAAAATGTATTGATTTTTATCATGGTCTTATGAACATGTCAAGTGGTAATTAGGTATTTTCTGAACAACTTTCACAGGGTGATTTTGCAGGATTGGGGAATCATGATGACTGTGATACTCTGAACAGTATCCAGAACTAATTCTAACACCTGCTTTTGAATCAGAAACAAACTAAAACCTGAGAGACGGGAACATATAGATGAAAGAATATTTCACTAATTTTCAATATAGTTTTATTAATTCAATAGTAACATAATATTTTCATATTTGATTTGCATCTTTGATTAACTACATGAATTGCCACAGTGGAGTAACACCCCCTTGACCAGTCTATCAAGTGATTTTCCAGCTTGCTTACTTAGTCAAACTCTATCCTATATTTCTCCTCTCCCTTCATAGCAACCACAGTCATAGAGGTCAGCCTGCACATCTTTTATTGTTCATTTAACACATAGTGTGTTTAGCACACACTATGTTTTTATATTAATATCTTCAATTTCCTAGAGAGTGTCACTTTTTCTCCCACTGGTAAAACAATAAATATTTTATTTGCAGGGATTACTATAAGGATCCAATGAGGAAATTTTAGTAACCTTGTTCCACTCACTTTAAAAAGGCTTTAAAAACTTGAGATACTATAACTCAGTTACTGCTCAAACAGAAAGCAACCTAGCCATGGCCCCTGAATCAGTTCAGTTCAGTTCAGTCGCTCAGTTGTGTCTGACTCTTTGCGACCCGTGGACTGCAGCATACCAGGCATCCCTGTCGACCACCAACTCCTGGAGTTTACCCAAACTCATGTGCAGAAGTTGGTGATGCCATCCAACCATCTCATCCTCTGTCGTCCTCTTTTCCTCCTTCCTTCAATCTTTTTCAGCATCAGGGTCTTTTCCAGTAAGTCAGTTTTTTACATCAGGGGGCCAAAGTACTGGAGTTTTTAGTTTCAGCATCAGTCCTTCCAGTGAATATTCAGGACTGATTTCCTTTAGGCCTCTGAATACATGTAAACTTTCTCTAGTTCCCAGGAGAAATTGATTCAGAGTGCACTCAGGAGGACTGCTTTGCTTGATTTGTAATTTCAAATCCCATGTGAGTTATTTCCTTGATGTTGTAGACTGAACAGTCCATGAGCTCAGAAGCACATGCTGTGCCTATAGATTACATCTAGATCACAAACAGGCCTGAGAAGATTGCTCTTAGCCTCTTTCCCCCTGTATATCACCCTATTCACAATTAGCCTATTAAAGGAGGTAGGAGGAATCCTCATGTTATGTTCGCTCACTCACATCTAAGGAGGAAAGATCCAACAAAGATTGAGGTAGCTTTTAAACATTCTCTTCTTTCCAGTAAAAATATTTGTATCACTTTTGAACTGGAGATAGAAATATCATATTCTCAGGAAGAAGTTCGGAAGAGTGTCAAATACAAGGTTAAAAAAATGCTTCTAAGTTTATATCTCTCTTGGGCCACCTCTCTTCCACTCCATTCTCATTTAGAAACATCAGCATATAAAATAGTATCATCCAGGGAGGATTCATGATGAACTTCCTTGAAAACCCTACATTCTTCAGCATAACATGTTCAAGATAAAAATGTGCTCAACAAACATTACAAAAATCAGATTTTTTTCTTAAAAAAGATACTATTGATGAAAATCTGAACATTTCTCCTAATTTGTAGTCACAAAATATGTAGTACAACTGGTTAGTATGCAGGCCCAAAGGAAGAAAAGCTTCAAAGAAATTAGATATCAAAGAAAATATAGTGTATAATTTATGACTGCAGAAACAAGTGTTGTGCAATGTTTAAGACCTAAAGGCTCTAGAGTCCACATACTTAGTTTTAAATCCCAGTTCAACCATCAGCCAGCCATCTGATAACAGACTACTTTATTAACCTCCCCAAATCTCAGTTTCCTCACCTGTCAAATGGAATGTTACTAGTTCTTGCTGTCATAGAAAAGTTAAATGAAAAGATGAATGTAAAGAACATAGAATAAGACTTGACTCAAAAAGCTGTTTCCTTTCAGTTAGTGCTTATGGAACTAGAATTATATTTTAGCCTTTTATCAATGTGCGTGTTTTCAAAAGTATATGTCATTCTGAAATTAATCTTAGAGGATATTTCTCATGGGCTTCCCTGGTGGCTCAGTGGTAAAGAATCTGCCTGCAATACAGGAGGTACAAGAGACGCAGGTTCAGTACCTGAGTCATATGCATGTTGACTGTTCTAGGTGGTAATCCAGTGAATTACATGGAATCAATTATTCTTGATAAATAGGCACATACAATAAGAAAATTTAAAACTAAAAAAAGATGACTTTGTTATCATTAATCATTTTGCTAGGAAATATCTCTCCTAAAAAACTAATATGATACACACACACACACACAAGTATTTCTATATAATATATATATTAGTTTTGAGTCAATCAATGACTAACTAATGCCAAACTCTTAAATGGATTGAGAAATTATAAAACATGTTAAAGTCACCAATCCATGAAAAACAACTTATTATCATTTAAAGGAGAAAAGACAGTAATTTTTGATTTTCGCTACTGACAATCAACTCTGCTGCAAAATCCATTTGATTAGAATGAATGCATCACCTCTCAGACAGATGTAAGTGGCTATCAACACAACAGAGTAATTAAGAGCAAGCTCTTGAAATAAAATTCCTGGATCTAAATATTGGTTCTGCTTTTAGCTTTGGAAATTTTGGCCTTTGTTTCCACATCTGTTAACTGGGGATAAAATTAATACTCATCTCATAGGGTTGTTTGAAGGATTACATAGACAATATTTGTTCTAGGCTTAGGACACTATCTGCCATATAATANGCTTTTAGCTTTGGAAATTTTGGCCTTTGTTTCCACATCTGTTAACTGGGGATAAAATTAATACTCATCTCATAGGGTTGTTTGAAGGATTACATAGACAATATTTGTTCTAGGCTTAGGACACTATCTGCCATATAATATATGCCAAAATATTAACTTAGCTGACTTGTCACCACAAGGTTTATCTTTCACTTTGGCTGAGTTTCATCAGTAATTGAGAGTGCTTCTGACTTCTACTAGGCTAGATTAAATAAAGATCCAGGTTTTGTCAATAGTGTGCTTAATTAAGCAGACCAGATAAGAGTATCAATAAGCACTTGAGAGAGGCCTTGATATGGATAAAGTTAAAGAGAGCTGATATGGAATGTAGGTAAATGACTGAGCAAGTGCTGGACTCTTTCAGATTATCTCTGGATGCATGGCTACGGTCTCATCAGACTCTGATGTATTCAGGTAATGATATCTTACCACTCCTTTGTACAGTTCTGGAAAATTTGGGCCCCAGTTTGTGACTGTAGCAGAAGCTCATCTGCAAATCAACTGTTTGAAATTCAAAAGATATTTTTCAACAGGAATGATATTCTGAATGGTAGTTCTTAGGCCAGTCTAATGGATTCAGATTTTCACTGTAGAATACTGCCCCATCAGCTATATTTGACTATCACTTTTAGCATGCATTTTATTTGTATTTAATATGCCAGAAGTGAATATCCCTGTCTGCAATAGCAGTTCATTTGCCACATCAGGAAAGGCACCCTAGTTGTTCTAGGGTGCCGATAACTAATTTGTCAAATTCCCATTTCTGCATAAGATAATTTTCCTCCTAATTTCTGCACTTTTGCAGAAGAGGATATTTGAATAACAAAAGCTCATAGTTGGAATAGCGTTTACATTCCTTCTAGTCCACAAAATCATATAGGGACTAAATTTCTTTTTATTCTCCTCTCTCACTGTCTCTGCCTCTGAACTAGAGGCAGAGGCTGAGTAAGGAATCTGCCCTGCCCAGGAGTATAGTGAGTTGTGCTGCAGAAACAAGGCCCCCCCAGACCAATGATAGTGTTTTCATGACTGTACTTGCCTGTGCTCTCTAAGCTTCCAAAGGCTGTTAAAGTTTTAGCTACTATTTCTGTAACTTCCAGTGACATTTGTCATATCAGTCTCCTCTCTGGATAGAAGACTACCCTCCCTCTTATTTAAATCTCTTTCTCTACCACTCAGAAAAAAAATCACATTTAAAAAGTTCCATCTGAATAGAAGATTCATTTCATCACTCTTTTATCTATGGATCTAAGCATCTCCGGGATGTCAGTTTATAATTAAGACAAAAGAAAAAAAAAAAGGAGCAGATGTATCTATAACATTGTCAAAATTGAATATCGTCTTAATAATGAGTAAGAGAATATTTTTCAACTTCTCATTTTTTTCTCTTTGAAAATACATGTGGCAAAAATAATGCACACATTTTGTTGGACTGTGTTTCTTTAAATGCTTCATTTCGTGAAGCATTAAAATGGATTTGGTATCAACATGCTGAAGGCTCCTGCAACTACCAAGATATCAGCTGTCATTACTGTGTCATGGAGATTCACCCCTAAAAATACCTCACGCAGAAGTGAAGGAGACATTTGCAGACAGCTTTGTCATTTAGACATTGTCTCGTGGTACATAGATGGATCCTAGGTGCTGTGCTCATTATAAAATGATTTCCCAAATTTAGGGGGACTAGAATCCTCCAATTAGATGCTAAATATCTATGGATGCACTAGCTTTGGTATTTCTTGAAATCCAATATGTAGAGCTTAGTGACTTCCTCCTACCCTTCTGCTTTTAAACGCTTGTTTTTACACTTTGTCTTCATAGTGTTTATTGGCAACAAGAGCGGCTCAGTGCCGAATGTGTAATCCATTACTCAGTACATCTTAGCTCTTATAAATGAAAGAATCAATGCAACTGTGTCGTTTCACATTTGACTTGCTGTGTTCCGCAGAAATAATGTGCATATAATGATATTACACAATGGAACTGCATCTACCATTTTAGCAACAGCTGGAATGGCTGGATAAAGTGATTAGTGACCTTGGGTTCTCCTTAACTTCACTACATTCTCTGCCAGATTGACCAAGTGATGAGGTTGGTAACCCTAAGTATCCCTCTCAGCACTTTTCCTCTCTCCTTACTATATTCCAGATGTTTTTTTCTTTTCCATCTCTAGCCCCAGAATTTATCCTTTCATCTCTGCTCACAGACCTTTGCCTTCATCTTTCTAAATAAGATGATAAAGGATAAGCAATTGCAATATGGCCTGGAGAGGGCACTCTTAAAATATCATTCTTTCTCTTCATTTCTATCCTCTCTTGTTCCACATTATGCGTGCATGCCAAGTTGCTTCAGTCCAACTCTTTGCAACCCTATGGATTGTAGCCCACCAGGCTCCTCTGTCTATGGGATTCTCCAGGCAAGAATACTGGAGTGGGTTGCCACGTCCTCCTCCAGGCGATTTTCCCAACCCAGGGATCAAACCTGCATCTCTTATATCCCCTGCATTGGCAGGCAGGTTCTTTACCACTAGCACCATCTGGGAAGCCGGTTCCATATTATAGTAAATCCTTATTCTCTGCTGGTCAGATAAGAGCAAACAAAACTAGGCAATGAAATATAACAGTACCAGAATATTTACCTTGGCTCTGTATCCTTTTACCCACAAGTTTCACAGGAGATGGTGTGACTGAGGGAGTGAAGAAAAAAGAAGAAAGGTCTTGGAAGGTTGAGAGAGAGAGGGGAGAAACTGACAAAGAGAGTGAAACATGAAATCTTGGTTGAACTAATCACTGGTAAAGTACTTTTTATTTGAAACATGAACACCAGTGAGGATTTTTGCTTCCAGGTTGATGCAGGACAACAAAAAAAGCTACCCTTGAAGCCATACTATGTTGGTTTAGATTGTTATAAAATAAATAAAATGCTTCCTCTAGGTGCCTCCCTCTCTTTCCCTCTCTTTATTCCTGCCGGCATTCACATGAGTTCCATGATCATAGCCTCTTGCCAGCCTACACTAATATCTATTGTTTTCTCTTCTACGACAAAATTAATCTTCCTAAAACAGGGCTTAGATGACATTCCCTTGGTCCCAGGCCCTGGAGGTGGGGAGACTTGGCTGGCCCCTGCTTAGCTTTGAAGTGCAATATGATTAGCTTGTCAGTCCAAGTTGCTAATACATCAGCGACTGTCTTCATCATTTTCCCACCTGTTCTCTGTTATCTTCTGCTACAGAAAGACCGAGCATTTTCCCTAACTGGATGTGCTTAAAGATGTTTCCAGACCAATAGGGACTTCTTAAAAAGTAGAATCCAAGTCATTTGAATACTTTTTTTTTTTTAGTATATGTGAGCAGCCATCCTAGACAACTAACTAGTCAAGTGTTAGCACAAACTGCATTAGTGGAATTTCTTTCTTTATGTAAGTAGATCACACACACACACACACACACACACATACACACACACATACACATTCTAAATATACATTCTATTATATATACACATTCCATGTTCAAGTGGTTCCTTTTCCAAATTGTCCACTTGAGTAATGATTCTCAAAGTGTGGTCCTCAAAGGAACACATCAACATCACCAGGGAGCTTGTGAAAAATGCAAACTCTTAGGTCTCACCTGGGGTCTAGAATAGGAATCTCTGGTGGTGAAGCCCAGCATCTCTGTTTTAACATCATCCACATAATTCTGATATATGCTATCAAATTTGGGGGAACATTAATCTAATGTCTACCAATTATGAGTTCATTTTTCATAACACAGTGAGATTTGATGTAAAAATATATAATACTCTTCTTATCATACCTACTACAGAATAAAATGAATGTGAGTTTTCATTATGAACGTCTATCTGAAATTTTTGGAAAATGGCCCCATGAGAAACAGGCGTTCATATATGTGTGTGTATATATATATATATATATATATATATATATCTAGCAATTCAGTACTTTTTCCAGGCACAGTTTGAAGATCTTTACACATATTAATCCCTTCAAGTCTTAAAACAAGTGGTATTATTTATTTCCCATTTTACGCATGGCTATAAGCCAGGCCCAGAGGAGTCTAACAATTTACCCATTATTACAAAACCGGTTAGGAAAAAGCAGAGATTTGAACCTGGTAATAGAGTGCTCCATGCTTTTAACCACTTCTTTATGTTACCTATTAAATAAACACCCTCTTACTCTTCTTAGAACTATTTTGTTTTTAACTGTGTCATCAAATGTCCAGTGAACATTTTTGTAAAACTTTAAATCTCACCCCACTTTGTTTTATTTAACTTATTTAACTTACATTCACTAAGAGGCTTAGTGAGGCTACATGATTTATTCAATTCCAAATAATTCTTATATCATTTGAACTGATCTGTTTTTGAGTAGAATGTGCTTTCCCTTATAATTTTATTTTTTTAAAAATCAGTGATTTGATTGAGAGGTTACTATTTATTTTTAATGCAGATCAGTAGATGGAAGACTAGATTTTCATTTTGAGCAGACACAATGAGACTAAATAAATCATTCCATTGTTAAATATAAACTCATATTATTTACAGATTGGTAAATATTTACCAGCATTTTATCTTCTAAAGCTAATACACAGAATCTTCTTCTGCAATATATTTAATATAATTTAGTGTCTGTAAAATTACTACTAACTAGTATATTAGAAATAAATTGCAAATTGAAGTATTACACAGATTTAAAATGTAACCTTTGTTAGCTACACATATTAGCATAAATTGGTTTGCAATGTATTAAACATAAATCTGATGCAAACTAACAGGAGCAAGTATTCATAGATTGTCTAGACCAGTTATCTAGATTTTAGTTATTTTGAAAACTTTTAAAAATGAAAAGAGAAGAAACTTCTCTGATTTATTGTATATTAAAATTGGGATATGTGTTTTTTTAAGTCATTTTCCCATCAATCCATCTTTATTTTAACCCTGTCTTAAAAACACTGGCATTTTCTTTCCCATTGTCCAGAGCAAAGACATCTGAAAATACAGTTAAGTAACTCAAATGCACTATGAAGGTTAACAGTCTGTTGGGGATTCAATCACCATTTGATTTAATGTTGGACTGTTTAATCATATTATAAACTTCTCCAACTGGCCTGCATAATTGCCTCCTTAGCAGAAATGAGTAAACAGCTTACCTTGCAACTCCGGTTCCTTAAGAAGCCATTACATTCCTGAAAACATCACAAGATCTGTCAGCATTTTCATTATCTACCTCCATTTTCTAGAGCTGATAACTGGCTATAAAATTTTACCCTGGGCTTAAAATTGACATTTAATATTTTGACCATGAAATAAATGTAGTCATATTCTGGGAGAGAGGGTAGGACTCTTTTGCTGTGCAATTCAAATTAAGTAAATTGTTATTGCCCAGAAAATAGCAACTCATAACAATCACTACCATTTATTGAGTGTTGATTTTCCACCAGGGGCCAGTATAGTTTCATATTCTATATTGATTTTTTTTAAACAAAGTTCAACAAGGATGGTGGTATTATTCTCAGTCTGCAGATGAGGAAACTGATACTTAGAGAAATAAAGTCCAGGTTTACACAGTAAACACAAGTTCATAGGACCATGGTGCTTCTTACTATGAAGCTGCTGCTTAACCTCACCCGTGCACAGGGGTGAGCCGGAGGGACGCGAGCTAACAATGGAAAACAGAGTTTCGCATTTCAACGATCAACCTATTTCACATCTTT
Source organism: Neotragus pygmaeus (assembly GCA_006410875.1). Classification (NCBI taxonomy): domain Eukaryota; kingdom Metazoa; phylum Chordata; class Mammalia; order Artiodactyla; family Bovidae; genus Neotragus; species Neotragus pygmaeus. The sequence continues at coordinate 9,654 of SJYV01043309.1, read as the reverse complement.
TGCCAGAGTTGACTGTCTCATTTCTTAGCCAATTATAGCTTCCATGGCTATTTTTGCAGCATATCTTGATGGGGAAAACTAAACTAATATGTCAGGATTAGAAAAAGATGTTCCACTGTTTGACAGCTTGCCATGTTTCCATAACAAACAACTATTTGATTAGAGAAAATGAGGTTTGAAAATAACTTCTTTCATCCAAAATATGAACCAATAAGTGTATGTGTTTTTAATATTTTAAAAAAGCTCATAATAGCTATCATCTACTAACTTAAATGACTACTGTCTCCCACATTTGTTCTTTATGACTTCTTCAGCAAAAACTCTGTAAATACTTTCTCCCAGAGAAAGGTTAGGCACCTGGCTCCTAGATTAATGTCACAGATCACACGACTCATGTTGGAAATCCACTGTAACTTACATCTAAAATCATACTGTGAGAAAGTGTTCAGCACTGATGTTTATGCTAATGGTTATGCTAATTTGGTGGCATCTTAACTTTGGGGGTGAACCCAAACTTCAGAGACAAGAAAATTTATCCTCTTATTTTGAAAGGCAGACTATGTTAGCTTGTCTGAAAATTCATTTGCTGTTTGTTATTTTTCTGCTTTTACAATGATAGCCATGAACATCAGTTCAGTTCTGTTCATTCGCTCAGTTGTAACCCCCTGGACTGCAGCACACCAGGCTTCCCTATCAATCACCAATTCCCAAAGCTTGCTCAAACTCAGGTCTATCGAGTCAATGATACCATCCAACCATCTCATCCTCTGTCATCCCTTTCTCCTCTTGCCTTCATTCTTTCCCAGCATCAGGGTCTTTTCCAATGAATCAGTTCCAGCAGCATCATCCACATCAAATCTTTATTAGTATCTACTTGGTGATTAGTACCATGAAATTGTCCTTGGAACAAAGTTAAAGCAATATTCTGTGATAATCTAAAGGAGAAAAGAATTTGAAAAAGGATAGATACATGTATATTTATAACTGAATATAATATGTATAATATAACTTGGCTGTACACTTGAAACTATTCCAATATAAAATAAACATTAAAAAAAAAGAACAAAGTTAAAGCAGAGTTAAATCCCCTCAGTGTACCCAATTTGGTCAAGGTCTATTGATTTGATCTTTTAGCCTGGCTTCATGATTAATTATAAAGTGATCAATTGGGATGACTAGGCAGTAAGCACAATTGAAAACTCAACAGCAAAAATCACCAAATTGCCTCTAGCCATGTCCTTTAAAATTGTCTGCAATTTAACTTCACATCCAGGCTCTAGGATCTTTTAAATCCTTTAGAGAGGAAATACTGTCAAATATGTCATCAGGATAGATCTAGGGAGGACCAGTTCTCAATTAAACCATGACTGAGTTCATCCAGGGGAAAGCTGAGTTTTTAGTGTTTGATTGAGAGAATCATTTAAACTGATTAGAAATCTTCAGAGGATATTTAAGTGATAGGTAGAAACCTGAATGGCTTTCATTGCCACAAAAGGCCTATAATTTAGTGGTAGCTGAAAGAGAATGTGTACAAAAAATTCAAACAGTTCTTTTCAACCTACAAAATTGGAAGATTTTACTCACGAGGAAGGCTGGGGCTCAAAAGCATAGAAATCCACTGTAACTTTCATCTGAAACCATTCTATGAGTAAGTGCTCAGTAACATTGATGGTTATGCTAATTCTGTGACATCTTAACTCTGGGGATGAAACCAAACTTCAGAGACAAGAAACTTTCTTTTTGCAAACAGGGACAGTGGTCACAGAAATCAGTCTTGCTGCACCAGATACACTTCCTCAGGAAAGCGGACCAAGTCCTTCTGGCTGAAAGCCCACTGGAAAGCTTGTTCCTTAGTAGAATAGGATGATGCGCCTGGTCATAGTAGCACAAACATGGCTTTGAACTTATATTTCCCTTTTCCCCAGAATAAAGACATACTCTAAATATTTAGGGAAGCTCCGATGGCTCAGCAGGTAAAGAATCTGCCTGTCAGTGCAGAAGATGTAAGAGATATGAGTTTGATCCCTGGGTCTGGAGGATCCCCAAGAGGAGGATATGGCAACCTGCTCCAGTGTTCTTGCCTGAGAAACTGCATGGATAGAGGAGCCTGGTGGGCTACAGGCCAAAGCGTCACAAAGAGATACAGCTGAGTGCGACACAAACACGTGCGAAGCATGTGAGTGGCCACCTATCTTTTGTGTACTTCCCGTTTTACTGTTGCAGATCTTTGATAATTTCCAGAACCCTGCAGATCATGACCCTCCCAGAGAGGAAGTGGGTTGATTAGGAGGTCCCTGGTTGCTGGATTAAACATGAAAATGCCTCTGATCCTGACATTCGTGTCAAGACAACTTGACTCACGCCATTTGGCTTGTCTGGGTCTCTACCTTCTGCTGCTTTGTGTGCCTTAAGAAGGTCTCCTTGGGACTTTGCCTTGACTGCAGAAAGCCTGTTTTTTAGTTGCTTTCATTGGGTTTTTTTACTCTGTCTGAAATGCTCTGTCTTAGAGCACTGCTTAACGCAAACTGCAAAGCAAAACCTTAGGACATGGAAGCATGTGTGTTGCTTTCTGTTCTGGTCTCTTATTGTTACTTACCCCTGACAAGTTCGGCTCCTGGGGGCCAGAAACTGGAAGTCTAATTCCTGCCTGAGGGTATGGAATAGTCGGCCCAGAAATGAGTATGGCCTCCAGGAGCCACAAGGGGGAGACAATGATTCATCTTGGTTACTGCACTCTCCAATTCTGTTCTTCCAGTAAAGGAGCTGAAGTGGGAGCTGGGATAGGTTTTAGTGATAGGTGACTCAGTAGTAAAGAATCCATCTGCCTATATAGGAGACACGGGAGATGCAGGTTCAGTTCCTGGGTTGGGATGATCCCCTGGCAGAAGAAATTGCAACCCACTCCAATATTCTTTTTTTTTTTAACATTATTATTATTCTTATTTTAAACACCAAGAACAGTTTGTATTGGGGTATAGCCAATTAACCAATTTATGATAATTTCAGGTGAACAGTGAAGGGACTCAATCATTAATATACATGTATCCACTCCAATATTTTCGCCTGGATAATCCCATGAACAGAGGGAGGATTCTGGTACAGACCATGGGGTCCACAACTGAGTATGCACACAAAGTAGGGACCCACCACATCCATCTCTTCTTCCTAGTTACACATCAGTCCATGTGTCTAAGTCTGCTTTTCACAAAGAAGAGGCCATATGAGTGACTTCTACCCAGTAAAAATCTAAGCTGACTTTAACGTGGACTATTGCACCTATAAAATCTTCCTATGACATTCCCTCTGATCAGTGATTTTTAAGCACCTTCTCATTTACCTGGGAGAAGGAAATGGCAACCCACTCCAGTACTCTTGCTTGAAAAATCCCATGGACGGAAGAGCCTGATAGGCTATAGGATGGGGTCACAAAGAGTTGGACATGACTGAGCGACTTCACTTCTCCTATACCTGTGGATCATTTGTATATCATCATTGAAGAAATGTCTGTGAAAGTCCTTCCCACATTTATACATACATATTTTTTTGCTATTGAATTGTACATAATAAGTGTATATTTTTGATGTTAACTTTTTATCAGATGTAAGGTTAACAAATATTTTGTTACTCCACAGGTTGCCTTTTCATTTATTGGTTATACCTTTTGTTGTGAGAATTTTTAGTTTGATGTAAACCCACTTGTCTATTTTTGGTATTATTGCCTGTGCTTTTGATATCACATCCAAAAAACCCACAAATCATTGCTAAGAACAATATCAAGATTTTCATCATGCCTTTTTTTTTCCCCTAACAGTTTTACAGTTTCAAGTCTTATGTCTTTAATCCATACAAATGGTCAACCAGTAGTACATGAATAAAGATGCTTGATGGCACTAATCATTGGGAAAATCAAAACTACAATGCAGTGAAATCACCTACATCATGAGAAACGCTGAGCTGGAAGAAGCACAAGCTGGAATCAAGATTGACAGGAGAAATATCAGTAACCTCAGATATGCAGATGANCTTTGGGCTGGAAGAGGCTTGTTGGTTGCCGCGCTTGACTTTGCCACTAGCCCTGGGGGTCCTCCCGTCCCGGGGGACGGAGGCGCTGCAGCCCTCTCGCGCCTTCCACTTAGATGATATGAACAACCGAGCCAAGTTCTCGGAAAGGAAGCTGCCGCCTTTCGGGGACGCCCGAAAGGAATCGAGCCCAGGAAAAGTTGGAATTCTACTTTGGAAGTTTTCTCCGTCTCTACACTCCCCCCCGCCCCATTCCCAACTCTTGGTTTGGCCTCCGGGCGTCCACCGCCCCGGGTCAGGCCTCCGGAAACTATGGCTCTTAAAGGGGCCGAGCGGAGGCATGGGACTAGGGACGGGTTTCCGCCTAAGGATTCCTAGGGCCTGGGCCACCTGCACCGAGGGCGGGGCGGGCGAGGCCAGGCTCCTGGAACGCGAGGCGCTCGCTCACGCGGCTCTGTTGCCCCCTGATGGCGGCTAGGGGAAATGCGTCCTGGGGAACGGAGAGCTTCTGAAGACACCCCGGGAGGCAGGTTAGGTACCCAGGGATGCTTTGTNGCGAGGCCAGGCTCCTGGAACGCGAGGCGCTCGCTCACGCGGCTCTGTTGCCCCCTGATGGCGGCTAGGGGAAATGCGTCCTGGGGAACGGAGAGCTTCTGAAGAGACTCCCCGGGAGGCAGGTTAGGTACCCAGGGATGCTTTGTTCGACGGATCTTGTTAAAACCCAAGTTGGATCCCGACCCTCTGCTCAAAACTTTCCCAAGACTCCCTTTCCCAGCAGAAGTCAAGATACTTCTAGTGTGGCCTAATCCCTCTCTGAACCTCTGCACTCACCCCGTGGCTTACTCAACTGGACACCTCAGCGTTCGGGAATGACTCTCACCCTCCCACTTCAGGCCCCTTTCACTATTTTGGGAACACTTTCCCCTCAGTTATCCACCTGATCCTCCACATCCTTTAGGGCTTTACTTAAAGGTCACTTTTGCGGTGACACCTTCCCTGACCGCTTTTATAAAATTTCAACCTGTTCACATGCCTCCGCCCACCCACTTTTTTGTTCTTTTATTGTTTTGCAAGGATACAATTCAGTGGCAGTAATTACATTCACATGGTTGTGTACTCATAACCACTGCGTGCATGTTAAGGTGCTTCGGTCCTGTCTGGCTCTTTGTGACCCTATGGACCGTAGCCCACCAGGTTCCTCTGTCCATGGGATTCTCCAGGCACGCATACTGGAGTGGGTTGCCATGCCCTCCTCCAGGGGATCTTCCCCATCCCATCTCTTATGTCTCCTGCATTGGCAGGCAAGTTCTTTACCACTAACTCCGACTGGGAAGCCCACTCATAACCACTAGGTATACCCTAATATTTTCATCACCCCCAATATAAATTCTGTATCTGTTAAACAATAACTCCCCATTCCCACCTGCCCCCAGCCCCTGGTAACCTCTATCCTACTTTCTCTATCAAATTGCCTATTCTAGGCACCTCATTTAAGTGGAATCAATGACATTTGACCCCTGTGTCTGGCTCATTTCACTACATATGTTTCAAGATTCATCTACACTGTAGCATATATAAAAATCAAGACTTCTCCCTTTTAAGTTACTGAAAATATGCAGTGTTGATTTTAGCAAATGTTAGTTGAGGTAATTTAAATAGTTCAGTTATGCAGCTTAAATTTTAGCTGTGGCTTATATTACACATGTTGTTTGTATACATTGTTTTTAATTATCTTATATGGTTTAAAAGTCCTACCTCTAAAAGAAATTCAGAAATTTCGCCTGACATAGGTACTTTGACACCCCCTGAGAAATGTACACTTGTATCAGTATTGGATTTTGACCAATGCTCCAATATAAGGAAGGTATTGTTTAGTCAGTAAGTCCCATCTGACTTTTTTGTGATTCCATGGACTGTAACCCTTTAGGTTCCTCTGTCCATGGAATTTCCCAGACAGGTATACTGGAATGGGTTGGCATTTCCTTCTCCAGGGCATCTTCCCAACCCAGGGATTGAACTTGTGTCTCCTGCATTGGCAGGTGGATTCTTTACCGCTGAGTCATCAGGGAAGCCCATAAGGAAGTTACTACTTTCAAATAAAGCAAAGTTTTATTTTCAAAGAAAGTATTTTTTTTCTTTTTATGGCTGAATAGTATTTCATTGTATACACACACACACACACACACGCACACACACACGTCATTATATGCATCTACTTATCTGTTGTTAGATACTTGGGTGGTTTCCACCTTTTGGTTATTGTTAACAATGCTGCTGTGAGCATTGGTATACAGATAGTTTCTTTCAACCCTTTTGGATTTATACCTAGGCGTGGGATTACCAGTTCATAGAAAATTTCTATTTTTAAACATGAGGAACCTCCAAATTGTTTTCCGTATCCATGCAACTTTTACATTCCCACCAGCAATGCACAAGGGTTCACATCCTCACCTACACTTGTTTCTATCTTTCTCTTTAAAAATTTTTATTGGAATATAGTTGATTTTACAGTGTAAGCCAGGCTTCAGCAATATGTGAACAGTGAACTTCCAGATGTTCAACCTGGTTTTAGAAAAGGCAGAGGAACCAGAGATCAAATTGCCAACATCTGCTGGATCATGGAAAAAGCAAGAGAGTTCCAGAAAAACATCTATTTCTGCTTTATTGACTCTGCCAAAGCCTTTGACTGTGTGGATCACAATANCTGTTACTCCAGGTATTTCATGACTTCCTACTTTTGCATTCCAGTCCCCTATAATGAAAAGAACATCTTTTTTGGGTATTAGTTCCAGAAGGTCTTGTAGGTCTTTATAGAACCATGCAACTTCAGCTTCTTCAGCATTACTGATCAAGGCATAGACTTGGATTCCTGTGATATTGAATGGTTTGCCTTGGAAATGAACAGAGATCATTGTGTTGTCTTTGAGACTGCATCCAAATAATGGATTTTGAATTCTTTTGTTGACTATGATGGCTTCTCCTCTTCTTCTAAGGTATTCTTGGCCACACTAGTAGATGTAATGATCATCTGAGTTAAATTCACTCATTCCCGTCCACTATAATTCACTGATTCTCAAAATGTCGATGTTCACTCTTACCATATCCTATTTGACCACTTCCAATTTGCCTTGATTCATGGACCTAATATTCCAGATCCCCATGTAGTATTGCTCTTTAGAGTATCAGACTTTACTTCCATCATCAGTCACATCCACAACTGGGTATTGTTTTTGTTCTGGCTCCATCTTTTAATTCTTTCTGAGTTATTTCTCCAGTGATCTCCAGTAGCATATTAGGCACCTGTTGACATGGGGAGTTCATATTTCAGTGTCCTATCATTTTGCCTTTTCATACTGTTCATGGGCTTCTTCAGGCAAGAATACTGAAGTAGTTTGCTATTCCCTTCTCCAGTGGACTACGTTTTGTCAGAACTCTCCACCATGATCCGTCCATCTTGGGTGGCTGGCCCTACATGGCTCATAGTTTCATTGAGTTACATTGTGGTCTACATGATCAGTTTGTTTAATTTTCTGTGCTTGTGGTATTCAGTCTGTCTGCCATCTGATGGAGAAGGATAAGAAGCTTATTGAGGGTTCTTGATGAGAGAGACTGAGTTAGGGGGAAATTGGGTCTTGTTCTGATGAGTGGGGCTATGCTCAGTAAATCCTTAATCCAATTTTATGTTGAAGGGTGGGGCCATGCTCCCTGCCTATTATTTACCTGGGGCCAAACTATTGTTCAGGTAAGTAAGTAAAGTCACCCAGTCGTGTCTGACTCTTTGTGACCCCGTGGACTGCAACCCACCAGGCTCCTCAGTTCATGGGATTCTCNGGGTGGGGCCATGCTCCCTGCCTATTATTTACCTGGGGCCAAACTATTGTTCAGGTAAGTAAGTAAAGTCACCCAGTCGTGTCTGACTCTTTGTGACCCCGTGGACTGCAACCCACCAGGCTCCTCAGTTCATGGGATTCTCCAGGCAAGAATACTGGAGTGGGTTGCCTTTTCCTTCTCCAGGGGATCTTCCCGGCCCAGGGATCGAACCCAGGTCTCCCACATTGGAGGCAGATGCTTTAACCTCTGAGCTACCAGGGAAGCCCACACTATTGTGCAGGTAGAGAAGATGATGCTGACCTCTTTCAAGTGGTCCCGTGCATGCACTGTTAGAGCCAGTGCCCCCTACCGTGCATCAGGCCACTGCCGACCCACGAGTCCGCTGGAGACTCCTGGACATTCATGGGCAAGTCTAGGTCTGTCTCTTGTGGGGTCACTGTTCCTTTCCTCTGGGGCGTGCTGTGCATGAAATTCTATTTGTGCCCTCCAGGAGTCTATTTCCCAGTCCTGTGTAAGTTCTGGTGGCTCTATGGTGTGTTAATGGTGACCTCCTCCAAGGGGCTTATGCCATACCCAAGTCTGTTGCACCTGGAACCCCTGTCCCTGCAGCAGGCCACTGCTGACCCATATCTCCACAGAAGACACTCAGACACAGTTCTGTTGCACTCTCTGTGGGGTCTCTGGGTCCTGGTGCAAACAAGGTTTGTTTGAGCCTTCTGAGCATCTCTGGTGGGTATGGGGTTTGATTCTAAAGACAATTTCACCCCTCCTACCATCTTGCTGGGGCTTCTCTGCCCTTGGACATGGGGTATCTCCTCACAGTCACTCCATCACTGTGCATGGATCATAGAGATAGGTTAACCTCAGATCAGATGAACAAGGGCTTTCTAGGAGGTGAAATCTAAGCTGAGTCTGGAGAGTGAGCTGAGGCAGAAAGGAAGACAGGTAGGCAGAGGGCAGAGCAAGACCATAACGTCTTGTAAAATCCTGGCATACTGGAAAATGAAGGTAAAATCCTGTATGGTTAGGGACTTCCCTGGCGACCTAAGACTCTACCTCCAACGTAAGGGATGTGGGTTTTATCCCTGTTCAGGGAACTAAGATCCCACATGCGGCAGAGCAACAACGTCCCTGTGCCACAACTACTGAGCCTGTGTGCTCTGGAGCCTGCATGCCACAATGAAAGGCCACACACGCTCCAGCACAGCCAGATAAGTAAATAAAAAATAATAATTTTAAAAGCTCTGTGTGGTTAGAGTATAGGTTATATGTGTGCATGTCTGGGTCTGGTCTGCGAGGGGACATAATAAAGCTGGGCAGTCAGAAAGTGGCGAATGACATTTAGCTAAATTTTGGTGGAAGGTCAGATAAGCAGATGGTCTGTGTGGAGGTGCAGAGTAAGAAGGAAATCTTTCATATAGTAGTAGAAATAGTAGCAGGAGTAATACAAATAAATACAACCGAAATTAACAACTGCTACTACTCTTGAATCTTTAAGATGCAGTCAATACATTTCATATGCCATCTCATTGTATCCTCAGGCTATCTTTTTGAAACAGCAGCATTAATTTTCTACATTTTATAGGTGGAAATGAAGCTCAGAGGGGCAGAGTGGCTTACCCAAATGACACGCTGCTAAGGAACAGAGCAGCAACTCCAGCGCCAGTCTGTGTGCTCCCAAAACAGATGCTCTTAACTCCCAACTCATATAATTGTAAAATGCTTTTTAATGATGGGCAAAATGTGGTGGTGCAGAGATGGGGGTTCTACGTTTTATATAAAGAGCAGAACATTGGCCACCCC
>SJYV01043306.1:0-15044 GCA_006410875.1 Neotragus pygmaeus | reverse complement strand
ATCTAATTTTCTTAAAGAGATTTGTAGTCTTTCCCGTTCTATTGTTTTCCTCTGTTCTTTGCATTGATCACTGAGGAAGGCTTCCTTTTATTTCTTTTTTTTGAGGGAGGCTTTCTTATCTCTCCTCGCTATTCTTTGGAACTCTGCATTCAGATGGATGTCTTTCCTTTTCTCCTTTGCCTTTCGCTTCTCTTTTTTTTTCTCAGCTATTTGTAAGGCCTCCTCAGACAACCACTTTACCTTTTTTGCATTTCTTTTTCTTGGGGATGGTTTTGGTCACAGCCTGTTGTACAATGTCATGAACCTTTGTCCGTAGTTCTTCAGGCATGCTATCAGATCTAATTCCTTGAATTTATTTGTGACTTCCACTGTATATTTGTAGGGGTTTGATTGAGGTCATACCTGAATGGTCTAGTGGTTTTCCCCACTTTCTTCAATTTAAGTCTGAATTTGGCAGTAAGGAGTTCATTTGATCAGAGCCACAGTCAGGTCCCGGCCTTGTTTTTGCTCACTGTAAAGTGCTTCTCCATCTTCGGTTGTAAAGAATATAATCAGTCTGATTTTGGTATTGACCATCTGGTGATGTCCTTGTGTAGAGTAGTTTCTTGTGTTGTTGAAAGAGGGTGTGACCAGTGCTTTCTCTTGGCAAAACTCTGTTAGCTTTTGCCCTGCTTCATTTTGTAGTCAAAGTTGCTTGTTACTCCCCGTGTCTGTCGACTTCCTGCTTTTGCATTCTAATCCCCTATAATGAAGAGCACATCTTTTTTTGGTATTAGTTCTAGAAGGTCTTGTAGGGCTTCATAGAACCGTTCAACTTCAGCTTTTGGCATTATTAGTTGGGGCATAGATTTGGATTACTGTGATATTGAATGATTTGCTTTGGAAACGAACAGAGAACATTTTGTTGTTTTTGAGATTGCACCCAAGCTCTGCGTTTTTGCTCTTGTTGACTGTGAGGGCTACTGCATTTTTTCTAAGGGGTTCTTGCCCACAGTAGTAGATATAATGGTCATCTGAATTAAACTCTGGCCCATTCTGGTCCATTTTAGTTCACTGATTCCTAAAATGATGTTCATTCTTGCCATCTTCTGTTTGACCACTTCCAATTTACCTTGATTTATGGACCTAACATTCCAGGTTCCTATGCAGTGTTGTTCTTTACAGCATTGGACTTTATTTCCGTCACATGTCACATAGATATCTGGTGGTAGTTTCACTTTGGCTTCATCCCTTCATTCTTTCTGGAATTACTTCTCCACTCTTCTCCAGTAGTATATTTGGCATCTACTAACCAGGGGAGTTCAACTTCCAGTGTCATATCTTTTTGCCTTCTCATACTGTTTATGGGGTTCTCAAGGCAAGAATACTGAAGTGGTTTGCCATTCCTTTCTCCAGTGGGCCACATTTTGTTCTCTCCACCATGGCCCGTCGGGTGGCCCTATGCAGCATGGCAGGACAGCAGACCCCCACAACAAAGAATTACCAGTAGTGCCGGGGTTAAGAGACTCTGATTTTTACTGAAGATACAGATATTTCCTTATGGATTGTAAGAGTGTGGATGTCATTATCATCTTGGATTTCCACTTTTCATTCCCAGCGATTTGTATTCTAGTAGAGACTATTCGGAGAAGGCAATGGCACCCCACTCCAGTACTCTTGCCTGGAAAACCCCATGGACAGAGGAGCCTGGTGGGCTGCAGTCCATGGGGTCGCTAAAAGTCGGACACGACTGAGTGACTTCCCTTTCACTTTTCACTTTCCTGCATTGGAGAGGGAAATGGCAACTCACTCCAGTGTTCTTGCCTGGAGAATCCCAGGGATGGCGGAGCCTGGTGGGCTACTGTCTATGGGGTCGCACAGAGTCAGACACGACTGAAGCAACTTAGCAGCAGCAGCAGCAGCAGCAGAGACTGTATTCAAAGGCTGTGTAAAATATAATCTTAGATTTTTATTTCTTAAGAAATTTTATAAATCCCAGTATGTAAAAGTAAATAAAGGAAATAGCATGTTTTATATAACAAGATCAGCTAAACAAAGAATTACAAAAATTTAAAACCTAGTGTATTTGCGGGAATAAGAGGGAACAGGGAGACAAGCAGAGGATGGAATGGAGCTGCAGACAGGTATCTTGAGGAAAAGGTAGAGGAGGGAATGGGCCCTTGAACCTCTACTTATTATTACTATTATTATTTTTGGCCATCCCTCGGTTATAGGAAATTTCCCTGAGCAGGGATGGAGCCGGTGCCCCCTGCAGTGGAAGTGCAGAGTGCCATTGGACTTCCAGGGAAGTCCCAGCCTCTACTTTTTCAGGGATTAGGAATTAATTAGTCACCGTGGGGAGAAATGGATAGTTTGCCCTAAATTTGGGATAAGATTAAGAATCTTGCCTCAGTGACTGTTTAGGGCAGTAAAAGAGAAACCAGGCTTCCTACAAACCAAGCAGCAAAACAAATCTGTGAAGACTTTGGAGGAACTTCTTCCATGGCAGGGTTGGGCCCTGTGTGTGTCATTGATTGACATACGTAGAATTTGTACTGAGATTTCACAGACTACTTATTTTTATGTGTGCTTGACGTGAATTTATAAGCTGCTGCTGAACTGGAGAGATGAGAGGCATGGCTTTGGCTTAGAGGCTTAGTGCTCTAAATCCTTAGTTGGGACTGCAGAAGTGGCAGTTATAGGAGACAGCTGTTCCTTTACTCAAGTTAGCGTGCCTGGCCTCAGGTTGAAGGTGCTGCCTAGGTGGTGTACATGGTTCCCTGGACACTCACTGACTTTTACAATTAGCAGGGTTTCACAGTGATGCTGTTTAACTTATGGTCTGCTGCTACTCTCAGATCAACGCTGGGGGGTATGGGCCGGTCACCAGAGGTGACTTGCAGTTCGGGAGGCACTATGGGTCAGGAGAGCCAGTCATATTTGGGTGCAAATTCTGGCATATTCATAATGGGAGCTGTGGAGTCCCTCATGAATCTGAGCTGTGATTAGTTTCAGAATGTTAAATGAGAACTGACTTTGTTCTAAAAAAGATACAGAGTGCTTTACAAAGAAGCATTCAATATAGTAACATAAGTTATTTTTAGAATAAGTAAGAAAAATGAGACAAAGAAAATAAAGATAGGAACTTGGGGCCAGTTGTAAAAGGAAGAAAAGTACGTGTAAAATAAAAGCTATGATGACCAAGTTGCTTCTTTGAGATTAGGCCTTAAACTTTCTAGGAGCCTACAGAAAGATGGAAACTGATCAACTAGAAAAATTTACAGAATCTGTAAGATGATAAAAAATAATCTCAGGGAAATCACATCTGTTCCTGATAGAAGCAGCACAGGGACGTTCCTCCACCAGGCCTCCTTGAAGGCAGCTATTTAATCACAACATCCTATGCGCCTTGTTTATAGTCTACACAGTGACAACCTCAGTAGGGGACTGTTTCCCAGTCCTTTACTGCGTACAGGCTGATGGCATGACATTAAAATGCAATTTGGGAAAAAGCAACTGAGGAAGGAAGCAGTGTAATGCAGGGTGAGGACAGGCCTCTCTAGAGGACAGTCTGGCTTAATTCACCAAGTTTATAAGTAGGTTGGTTGGTTTGGGGAACATCTGAATATCTGTCCTTTAAAGGGATGTATGGGTTCCCAGGTGGCTCAGTGGTATAGAACCCGCCTGCCAATGCAGGAGACATGGGTTCGATCCCTGGGTCAGGAAGATCCCTTGGAGAAGGAAATGGCAACTTGCTCCAGTATTCTTGTCTGGGGAATCCCATGGACGGAGGAACCTGGCAGGCTAGAGTCCACGGGGTTGTGAAGAGTGAGTGGGACACAACTTAGCGACTAAACAACAACAGAAGCTGTATTCTGTGTGGCCTTTGACCTTCACTGATGAAAGTTAGGCTTGTTCTTAAAAGATGTGAAGCCTGAAAGAGAGACTCGGTGGGACAAGTGCCTGAGAACGTCCTGGCAACAAACAGAAAACTCTGCCCACTCTCGTACAAATTACAGCAAAACAGTTCTGCGGGTACCTTGGTGGAATTCCCTTTGAGGAGGCTTGGTGAATGTACCTGAGAAAAATTGCAAATATTGAGTAAGGCATTAGATCTAAGAAAGATGGGTAAGTTCCTGAGATGTTTCTTTTAAGAATTGTATAGTTTCATTATACAATTCTTAGAGGAAAACATAGGCAGAACATTCAGTGACCTAAATCAAAGTAAGATCCTCTATGACCCACCTCCTAGAGTAATGAAAATAAAAACAAAAGTAAACAAGTGGGACCTGTTTAAACTTAAAAGCTTTTGCATAGCAAAGGAAACTATAAGCAAGGTGAAAAGACAACCCTTAGAATGGGAGAAACTAACAGCAAATGAAACAACTGACAAAGGATTAATTTCCAAAATATACAGGCAGCTCATACAACTCAATACCAGAAAAACAAACAACCCAATCAAAAAGTGGAAAAAAGACCTAAACAGACATTTCTCCAAAGAAAACATACACATGGTTAACAAACACAAAAACATGCTCAACATTGCTCATTATTAGAGAAATGCAAGTCAAAACTGCAGTGAGATATCACCTCACACCGGTCAGAATGGCCATCATCAAAAAGTCTACCAACAATAAATGCTGAAGAGGGTGTGGAGAAAAGGGAACGCTCTTGCACTGTTGATGGGAATGTTAGTTGATACAGTCACCATGGAAGACGGTATGGAGATTCCTTAAAAAACAAGGAATAAAACCACCATATGACCCAGCAATCCCACTCGTAGGCATATACCCTGAGGAAACCAAAATTGGAAAAGACATATGTATCTCATTGTTCATTGCAGCACCATTTACAATAGCTAGAACATGGAAGCAACCTGGATATCCATTAACAGATGAATGGATAAAGAAGTTGTGGTACATATACACGATGGAATATTACTCAGCCATAAAAAGGAACACATTTGAGTCAGTTCTAATGAGGTGGATAAACCTAGAGCCTATTATACAGAGTGAAGTAAGCCAGAAAGAGAAAGATAAATATTGTATACTTATGCATATGTACGGAATCTAGAAAAATGGTACTGAAGAATTTATTTGCAGGGCAGCAGTGGAGAAAGAGACATAGAAAATAGACTAATGGACATGGGGCGAGGGGAGGAGAGGGTGAGATGTATGGAGAGAGTAAGATGGAAGCTTACCATATGAAAAATAGATAGCCAATGGGAATTTGCTGTATGGCTCAGGAAGCTCAAACAGGGGTTCTGTAGCAACCTAGACAGGTGGGATGGGGCGGGAGATAGGAGGGAGGTTCAAAAGGGAGGGGATATATATATACTAATATCCCCTCTGATTCATGTTGAGGTTTGACAGGAAAGAAAATTCTTAAAGCAGTTATCCTTCAATTAAAAAATGAATAAATTTAAAAAACTGTATAGTTTCAGAAACTACATTTAAAAGTATAAATTGCTTCTCTACTAGGATAACTCTGGAGAAGGCAATGGCACCCCACTCCAGTACTCTTGCCTGGAAAATCTCAGGGACAGAGGAACCTGGTGGGCTGCAGTCCATGGGGTTGCACAGAGTCAGACACGACTGAGCAACTTCACTTTCACTTTTCACTTTCCTGCATTGGAGAAGGCAATGGCAACCCACTCCAGTGTTCTTGTCTGGAGAATCCCAGGGATGGTGGAGCCTGGTGGGCTGCCGTCTATGGGGTCGCACAGAGTCAGACACAACTGAAGCGACTTAGCAGCAGAAGCAGCAGGATAACTTAGAAAAAGTAGTGCTCTTTATTCTGACTGATTGAGAAGGGAGGTTGTAATGGAAGGCTATAGAAACAGTATCGGCCAGTAATGGCATATTTGTTCTTTGGAGCCATCCTTAAGCTAGACGGAAGTGAATTACAGTTTTTAAAAATGCAAAATGTAAACTTTGGGAGCAATTACAAATAATGAGAAATTGTATATCACAAGTCTACTGGATTAAAATAGAAATAGGTTGCTGTACAACACTGATCTTTTGAGACTGGAATGACAGCTAACTCTATCCACAAGAAGTAGATTTGAGTGGTTAAGATCAAGGTGGAAATTATTATATTAAAATAGGTAGTATATATTACTAATTAAAAATAATAGCTTTATGAGACATAATTCACATAAAATAAAATTTTAAGGTATATAATTCAGTGGGGTTTTTTTCTCTACTGGGTTTTAGTATATTTACAGAGTTGTGCAACCATTGCTATAATCAATGTTAGAACATTTTTATCACCCCACAGAGAAACTATACCCATTAATAGAAATTCCCCATTTCCCCTTACCTCAAACCTCAGCCCTAAGCAACCACTCAGTTCAGTTCAGTTCAGTTCAGTTGCTCAGTCGTGTCCGACTCTTTGCGACCCCATGAATCGCCTCCCTGTTCATAACCATCTCCTGGAGTTCACTCAGACTCACGTCCATCGAGTCCGTGATGCCATCCAGCCGTCTCATCCTCGGTCGTCCCCTTCTCCTCCTGCTCCCAATCCCTCCCAGCATCAGAGTCTTTTCCAATGAGTCAACTCTTTGCGTGAGGTGGCCAAAGTACTGGAGTTTCAGCTTTAGCATCATTCCTTCCAAAGAAATCCCAGGGTTGATCTCTNGCTCAGTCATGTCCAACTCTTTGTGACCCCATGAATTGCAGCATGCCAGGCCTCCCTGTCCATCACCAACTCCCGGAGTTCACTTAGACTCTTGTTTATCGAGTCAGTGATGCCATCCGGCCCTCTCATCATCTGTCCGTCCCCTTCTCCTCCTGCTCCCAATCCCTCCCAGCATCAGAGTCTTTTCCAATGAGTCAACCCTTTGCGTGAGGTGGCCAAAGTACTGGAGTTTCAGCTTTAGCATCATTCCTTCCAAAGAAATCCCAGGGTTGATCTCCTTCAGAATGGACTGGTTGGATCTCCTTTCAGTCCAGGGGACTCTCAAGAGCCTTCTCCAACACCACAGTTCAAAAGCATCAATTCTTCGGTGCTCAGCCTTCTTCACAGTCCAACTCTCACATCCATACGTGACCACAGGAAAATCCATAGCCTTGACTAGAGGGACCTTAGTCAGCAAAGTAATGTCTCTGCTTTTGAGTATACTATCTAGGTTGGTCATAACTTTTCTTCCAAGGAGTCTTATAATACTCTATAATAGAAAAGAATTTGAATATTTGGGGGTATTAGTGTGAGGATAGCCAAATCACTTTGCTGTATATCTGAAACTAACAAAACACTGGAACTTCACTAAAACTTCAATTTAAAACATACGAAAAACTAATGAAAATATCTGATGATCCAACAATTCCATTTGTTTGTATATAGGCCAGATAATTAAATTTGGGTCTAAAGAGATACCTGCTCCCCACCCCATCCCCCATTTTATTGCGGCATTATTCACAATAGTTAAACTAGGGAAACAATCAAATCTTCATTAACAGATGAATGAATAAAGGAGGTGTGGTATGTGCATACAGTGGAATATTCTCATCCTCATAAAGGAAAGAAATCCTGCCAGTGTGATAACACGGGGAACCTGGCGGGAGTTATGCTAAGTGAGCAAGTCTCGTTACGGAAAGCAAGCACTGCACGAGTCCACTTACGTGAGGTAGCCGAGATGTTCGAATTCAAAGAAGCAGAGAATAGAGCAGAGGTTATCAGGAGCAAGGGGCAGGGTGAAATGGGGGTTTTTCAGTTGAAAAAGAGCTTCAGTTACGCAAGGTGATTCACTTCTAAAGATCTGCTGTACAGTACAGTGCCTATGGTCAAAAATCTTTAGAAACTTGTTACCAGGGTAAATGTTTGCCCATCTTTCTTTCATCCTGTCTTATAGACTTGAACTTGGTCAAATGACCACACTTAGGAACAAGGGAGATCATGAAATGTTGCCTTTATTCTGTGCAGAATGAGCCCATCTACAAAACTGAGAATCCTATCACCATGAAGAGGTGAGAATTGTAACCCTGGGAGTGACAGCTAGCACAGTCCTCATTTCCATTTGAGCAAGACACAATCCAAAACAAGGACATCCAATGTCTTACATGTCTGTGATGCTAAACAAATGCTTTTATTAAAAAGTGACAGTGATCCTTTTGTAAGTCAGCACCTGATGCTCTTTTCTTGAGCTTTGACATTTTGTGATTGTACGCTGTGCCTAGTACAAGATGTTTACTGAATTTTTATTACTTTACAATCATACTGGAAACACATCTGTGTGACTTAAGCCAGTAAAACCACCAAATAATTCAGAACTTAGAGATACCTGCTCTGCAGCCAGCAGCAAGGCAATAGTACTTGACCCTGGCTTATGCATGATGAATTACACTTTTATATTAGTTTAATACCAATTTTTTAAAATTCTGAACCTGCTATAACTGGAATTTTTTCAATGGAAAATGGATGTATAATAAGAAATCAGATTTTATTATATTAAAATACAATTACTCTAAGAATTTTGATTTACTATTATTTTTCACTTCATATCTCTCTCTTTTTATTCATAATTGCAATCAGAGTATTATGACATATATGAAAATTGAACATAGACATATAATAATGGTTCCTCAATATATTACAGCTTGTAGTGGCGACTTCTTTGAATGCTGGGATACTGGGGGTTGGTCGATTCTGAGAGATTTTATTTAGAAATTGTGTACTCCATGGCATGGGAAGCAGGTATAGACTGACTCCAACAGAGAATGACTTTATAATAATTCCTTTCTTGTCAATCCCATTCCCATCCAACACAATGCTAGGATATCCCGCATCCATAGACTACTCATTCAGTTCAGTTCAGCTCAGCTGTTCAGTTGCTCAGTCGTATCTGACTCTTTGCAACCCCATGGGCTGCAACATGCCAGACTTCCCTGTCCTTCACCAAATCCCTAGCTTACTCAAACTCATGTCCATTGAGTTGGTGATGACATCCAACCATCTCATCCTCTGTCATCCCCTTCTCCTCCTGCCTTCAATCTTTCCCAGCATAAGGATCTGTTCAAATGAGTCAGTTCTTTATCTCAGGTGGCCAAAGTATTGGAGTTTCAGCTTCAACATCAGCCCTTCTAATAAATATTCAAGACTGATTTTCTTTAGGATTGACAGGTTGGATCTCCATGCAGTCCAAGGGACTCTCAAAAATATTCTCCAACACCACAGTTTAAAAGCATCAGTTCTTCAGTGCTCAGCTTTCTTTGTAGTCCAACTCTCACATCCATACATAACTACTGGAAAAACTATAGCTTTGACTAGATGGACTTCTATTGGCAAAGTAATGTCTATGCTTTTTAATGTACTTTCTAGATTGGTCATAGCTTTTATTTCAAGGAGCAAGTTTCTTTTAATTTCATGGCTGCAGTCACCATTGCAGTGATTTTATATCCTTCTAAATCATTATTTAAGAGAGAAGACAATTCAATGACATTTTGAGACAAAATCTTGTGGAAGTTTAGGACCTGTACATAAAGAAAAACTTTTCCTTTACCTTCTCAAGTTTAAAGATCGGAGATCTGAAATTCTGAAATTTAAATTGAAATGTTTACCTTAAGGGGAGGGAGGCAAAGATTACTCATACACATGTAGGAGCATATAAAAGAAGGGGCCATCTTAACAGAAAAAGATGGGGACCGCTATGCCTAACTTAATGAAGCAGGAGAAGAAGGCTTATAGGGGAAGAGCAAACACGTTTCCAAGAGAAAAAATAGGAAGTAAGAAATTTGTGATAATGTTTGTTTCTGCAGATGTGAGTGGCTTCCTCTATTTTTCTTTTACCCTTCATGGACGTGATGCTCCTTTGGAGAAAGGATTATGGCAGCCTTCTTCTGAGAAGTTTCTTCTCTTAGTGAGCTAGGAGTATCTCCCAGGGTGTTACTTTTATATCTGTTGACTCTCAAAGGTGTTCAGTTTAAAATAATCTTTATACATCCGTTTGGAGCATCTAAATGGCCCCTACTCAATTCCCTGCCTGAAATTTCCCTAGAAGCTTCCAGAAAATTTGGGTAGATTGCTATTGAGGGAACATTCCAGTTGGAAGTCATGCAATAAGAGATATGCCAGAGAAAGAATAATATAGGTTATAGAGAGGAAACAAAAGGAACAAAGACTACAGGTTAGAGAAGATTATAAACCCAATTTCTACATCCAGAGGACAGCCAGATTTCTAGATGCTGGTCTCAAAATGTTTTTATTGAGATACTACTGGCAGCATCACAGTCACGGTCATTTCCTGGAGAAGAGCATGAATGATGCTCAGAAACAATAAACAGTACTGAAATACGAAAACCCACAAGACTGTGCTACGGTTTTCTATTGAAACATACCATTTCCCATCAAAATCATCTTCAATTTTTGGTCCAAGATAAGCAAAGTCAAAATCAGCTTTACTTTTTTGTAAAATAACTCTAATTTCATTAAAAATTTTCCCACTTATTTATATAAGTGCAGAAATGATGGTAATAAGTCACATAAATATTTTAAAGAAAGTCTTATTGGAACTTTATAAGTGATCTTAGTTGAGACTTAAATTCTCTTGGGGCTAGGAAGCCAAGTCAAGAATTTATCATCATCAGATTGACTCAGAAAAAAAGACTCTGATGCTGGGAAAGATTGAAAGCAGGAGGAAAAGGGGACAGCAGAGGATGAGATGGTTGGATGGCATCACCGACTCGATGGACAAGAGTTTGAGCAAGCTCTGGGAGTTGGTGATGGACAGGGAAGTGTGGCATGCTGCAGTCCATGCAGTGGCAAAGTGTCAGACACGACTGAGCAACTGAACCTAACTGAACTATTATAGCAGGCAGGTAGCTAGGTATAAGCAGAGAAAGGGGCCATGGGCCAGGTGGCAGGAAACCAGGCATCTTGCAAACAGCAGGGGCTGTCCATGCGCAGACAGAGAACCTTCAAACTGACCAGAAACAACACAGGAACCTCCAATCTAACATGAAACAACCCTTCTGGGTGATAAGTGTCCTGGAGGCAGACAAGGAAAGGTGGGGAAAGGCAGGAATCCCATGTTGCTCCTTATGCTGAGCTTTCTAATAAAATCATGCTCATTCTAATAAGCCTTGCAGACAAGAAGGTCCCATCACGCACCAACACTAGGACACTAGGACTAATAAGAACAAATATCTCTCCTCCCCTTGGAAAGATGGAACTTGGGTGAAAATCAGGGAATATGACCCCAGCCACCTTCCTCCCCAATGAAATATTCTGCCCCTTCATATGTATGTCGCTCTTAACCAGCTCTGGGGATTCCCTAGTGGATCAGTGGTAAAGAATCCACCTGCCAATACAGGAGATGCGGGTTCTTTCCCTAGGTTGGGAAGATCCCCTGGAGAAGGAAATGGCCACCCATTCTAGTTTTCTTATCTGGGAATTCCCATAGACAGAGGAGCCTGGCCGGCTACAGTCCATGGGGTTGCAAAAAGAGTCAGACATGACTTAGCGACTAAAGGACAAGATAATCAGCTTTCCAAAGAATCCCAGGGCAGCAGCAGCTCCAAACTTGTCTGCCCACTCTCCCTCTGAAAATGTTTGCTGATGTGTGTGTGTGTGTGTGTGTGTGTGTGTGTGTTTGCTATTGTGTGTGTTAGTTGCTCAGTTGTGTCCGACTCTTTACCCCCCCATGGATTATAGCCCGCCAGGCTCCTCTGTCCATGCAGTTCTCCAGGCCAGAATATTCTCTTCATGAAACCAAGCAGAGCCCCCCTGGGGCCCCCACAAGGTACAACTCCTTTCCATTCTTGCTCTAATCTGTTTCTTTTTTACAGGAAATAGGCTCCATTCAGCCTATTGAAACAGAGCAAGACACTGTGGGTCTTCTGGGCACAGAAGACTTTCTGTCTCTCATTTCTTGTGTGTAGAGAACAGAATCCAGCCTCCTTGACCTTTCCTGGATTTCAAACAGCAGATTTGAACTGTTGCCAATCAAGGGAGGAGCAGCTAATAAACCATCTGAGGCAAGATTGCTGCTAAGTCGCTTCAGTCGTGTCCGACTCTGTGCGACCCCATAGATGGCAGCCCACCAGGCTCCTCCGTCCCTGGGATTCTCCAGGCAAGAACACTGGAGTGGGTTGCCATTTCCTTCTCCAGTGCATGAAAGTGAAAAGTGAAAGGGACATCGCTCAGTCCTGTCTGACTCTTCACAACCCCATGGACCACAGTCTACCTAGCTCCCCCATCCATGGAGTTTTCCAGGCAAGAGTATGGGAGTAGGTTGTCATTGCCTTCTCCCGAGGTAAGATTAAAGGGGGTCAGAGAAGCTCATCAAGATTAGGACACTGAACACCTGAGACCCTGCACACACCCTTATCTCAGCAACCCGACCCTTAAAGCATTGCTATAAAACTCCTCACCTAATTCTCCGAGGTTGGGATACATGGTTTTCCAGGGCATAGGCCCACTCTGTCCTCCTTTGCCTGGCAAGGCAATAAAGCTATTATTTTCTATTTCACCCAAAACTCTGTTTTCAAGATCAGTTTGGTATCATTGCAGAGGCATCAAGATGTTGGCATCAGCCTCTCTGTGCTCTGGGCACAGGAACTTGCCTTGAGAAACATTAATAACTTTCAAATATACAACAAAGTATTGTTGAGTACAGTAATGTTGTTGCATATTCCCTGGATTTATTCATCTTACAGCTGAAAGTTTATGCCTTTGACCAACATCTCACCATTGCTTTTACCCTCAAGCCCTTGGTAGCCATTCATATATTCTCTGTTCCTATGTGTTTGACTATTTCAGGTCCTATATATAAATCAGTTTTCATTTTCTCATCTATTTTATTTAGCACATTGCCTATGGTCCAAATGGCAGGATTTTCTTCTTTTCTAAGAACAAGTATACATATTTTCCTTCAGGTATATACTCAGAAGTTAGAAGGCTGAATCATAATGTCATCTTGTCTTTAATTTTTAGAGAAACTTCCACACAGTTTTCTATATAGCTATCCCAGTCTACATTCCCACCAGCAATGCACAAGAGTTCCATTTAGGAGAACAAATTCCTATTGAGCTTATGCAGATAGCTATGCTGCCATGAAAATAAGAATATTCACTAAGAGTTCTTCAATTGTGGAGAGATCAAGGAGAAATAAAAAGAAATGTTTCATTTCTTGTTACATAAGTATAATCTTCTAAATTACTATAACAGATAGCTGAAGAGAAAAGAAGTTGCTTTTCTAATCCAGAAAATAAAATATTAAAAAAACAATAACATTCCAAGTGAAAGTCATAAAAGAAATCCTAATCACTCTCTCTCAGTCTACTCATTCCTAGGTGGTTAATTTCAGTTCTATTTCTGTCCTTTTTGCTGTTGGGTCAGTAATTTCATAAACTCTTCAATTTCAAATTGTTGTTGAACCCAAGTTTGTGTGCCTGACACACCCTGAAGCTAAACAAACTGAAATGTCAAATTTTGGAGCAAGGAAAGGTTTATTGCAGAGACCAAGCAAGAAGGATGAACAGGTCATGCTCAAAAACCGTGAACTCTCTGACAGTTATCAGGGAAGAGCTAAATTGGGGTCTGGGCTACAGGCTGTGCGACTTTCTTCTGACTGATTTGTGGTGATGTAAAAAAGTTACCTTCCAGTCATCTTGTGCTCAGCCTGAGGTTACCAACCCCCCATGAGCAGGACCTTATTTCCTGCAAAAAAAACTCAGAGACACTGTTACACACATCCGTTGAGGAGGAACCAGGACCATACCTTGTATTTTCTGATTCTGATACCTCTGTATTTTATTTCTCATTCTCTCCCTTATGTGATTAGCAACTGTTTGAATCTGCCCTTTGGAACCCAGGGATGGTCTAGGAGACAAAGGCCTGCAAGCAAGAAACAAGGGACAGAGAAAGACTTCTGTACCTGGGAAAACTCCACTGGGACCTGCTCTAGTCCAATCACACTTCTTCCTTGATACTCTTCAACCATGAGAGGAACAGGTGTTGGACAAGAAAAGGACTAATGATTTGGATTGAGAGGTTAGTCATAAATTCAGCAGAGGAGCTCAGTTTTAGAAGGACTTTGTTTCATTATTAGTTCTGGAAATCCTTACTCAAATCTGTGGTATGATCCCAAAGTAATCGATGCCCTCAGAAGCCTGAATCCCAAAGAAACTGCTGCCTTTCTTTCCCTGCTTCTCTGAGACAATCCCCTTTGTTGAAAACAAGAGCTGTGGCCTGAAGCTGATTGAAAGAGTTCTCAGAGAAACATCAGAATAAAACAATAACTATCTGCTAATGACAAAAGATTTTAAATGGTCATGGATCTGATGAGAGTTTATTATAATTCAATTAACAAGAGAATTTAGTTGTCTCTGTGGCATACATTTTAACATAATGATTAGAATTATGACTGATAAACATTATGTCAGGACATATCAAGGACAGCAGAAACATTAATAAACTTCTATAAACTTTATATAATTCCTGAAACACTTTAATAATATATTCATATAAATAGGACCTAGTGAAGTTTAGGTATTTCTTTTTGACAGTATAGAATATTAATTAAACTTAAATAGTTAAGATGATAGAATAAATCCTTTCAGATTTTTCCAGACACCTTCTGGGAAATTTCACTGTCAGTTCAAGGTCAATAAGATTTCTTTTATAACTGGATTTTGGAAAGTTGTCAAAACCATCATAAGGTTTTAATATTCAGTGAAATAAGACCACAGGTTGAAGCCAAGCTGGACCCTGTGGGACTCCTGGGCACAAAAGGTTTTCTATGCCCCTTGTTTCTTGTTTGCTAGGAGTGAGACTCCAGCCACTATGACCTTCCCTGAGTTCCAAAAGGCAGATTCAAGCATTTGCTAATCAGGGAAGGGAGCACATGCAAAGATAACGGAGGAGCACTCAAGAAACAATAGTGCAGACTCGGGGCAGAAGCCTGAGGCCACTTCAGGGCATACACAGAGCAAAATCTCCGAGTTCTTTTGCAAAACTAAGTCCAGTTCAGGCGCTTACTAGTGTCCTCCTCTTTATGTCCCATGGATTGCAGCACGCCAGGCCTCCCTGTCCATCACCAACTCCCGGAGCTTACTCAAACTCATGTC
>SJYV01043300.1:0-14786 GCA_006410875.1 Neotragus pygmaeus | reverse complement strand
CTAGAAAACTTATTCCAAATAAAAATTTCCAGGTTCCATCCTTGGAGATTCTAATGTTACAAGTCTAGGCTCCCTTAGTGATTCTGATGAATAGCGTGTTTTGGGAAGCAACACTCTACCTGTGTGATTCTCAAACAGCAACATGCATACAAATCTCCTCGAGATTTTGTAGAAAGACAGATTCTGATTCCATAGGTTGGAAGTAGGGCTGAGATTCTGCAGATCTAACAAGCTCCCATGTGATACTTTTGTTGCTGGCCTGCTAACTCTACACAGAGCCGTCAACGTTGGCTACACAACAGAGCCAAACAGCCTTGGGAGTGAGACTCAGGCACCAGGCAATCCCAGTGTGCAACCAACAGTAACACTGGTTCATCTGCATATTCCTCAGCCACATGACTGGAGCAGTGTTTTCACAGGAGTGTCAGCACAAGCAATCTGATTAGAGTTCTATTGAAATCGTCACTGACATATCACTCACGTTTCAGGATGATTTTGCGGTTCTTGCAATGCCTGTAGGCATGAAGGTGCCTGGAAGTCCACCAAATGCACTGAGGGAAGTTTATTTCATGGAATACCTGTTGAACTACCTTGTTTTGATTTTTGAGAGACTTCCTGCTAACGGGGAGGTATAACAGTGATTTGAAATATCCCATGTGGGATTTTGAGAGATTTCCATAAGTTAAATTTGTTTTCATCTCATAGTTGGGTGTGATTGGGTGCTACCAACTTAGACACACATACACACACACACACACACACACACACAACACTGGTGATCAGATTTTTCATTTTCCTTTTCTACGGTTTCATGCTTACAGGGATGAGGAAGATGATAGTGTGAGTGTTGTCGATGAGAAGGAACATTTGCATGGGTTATAATTATAATTTATCGTTCACCAGATGGCTTCATCCGGTTGCCAGGCATTTGATGAGCTATTTCATGAACACTGTTGCTGGGATGTATTAATGCCTGAGAGATTGCTCATCTAGTAGACAAATGTGAAGGTGCTTAATAGATCTTTGGATGCTTAGCTCGTTTTTGCTTAGAGAATAAATGAGCTCACGCATAATTAAATCTGAGAGCTACTCCAGAAGAAAAAGTACCTCATACCCAAGGATTGCGTGGGTTTCAAGCAAGCATGGATGACAAGAGAATTGAGCAAATTTGTGATAACAGTCTTGGAACCACTTTATCATGAGCTAAATGGACACAAGATTTTAAAAATCATCTATTCAAAATGCACCATAACAGGTCTCATGGCTGATAAATATTCTCACCTGTCTGTGCACTGTAATTATTCAGAGTTAAACAACCTCTGAATAATGAATGTCTGTTATTTTCAATCATATCTTGGTATATGGACAGAAGATATCTCTAAGAAATATTCAGGCATCTGAAAACTGGGTCTCATTAGAATCAACCAGGATGAGCAAAAGGCTGTGTTTAATTACTATGATTTAGTACCCAATTCTCAGGCAGAGGCCGGGAAATTAGCAGGAAGAAGGCAGCAAAATACCCAAGTGAAAAAAAACTTTATCACCGACAAACCAGTGCAGGTCTTCCTTCAAAGGATCAAGTTAGCTCTAAAATAATGATATCCAGATATCCAGTGGTGTGCCTAGTGGCCGTGAGTTGTTGTCCAAGAGTCATGGACAATTTTATATGTATATACACACACATACATGCACATGCATATATATAGCCAATATCTTAGCAACATACCTTATTTTAACAAAATATCTTTATATATATATGAGATACCATGTACCTTTATGCTAACAACAAATTTGATGTGAATTCAAAACTTTTCTGAGCAGAGAACTCTAAAAGATAAAATGGGTAACAGATAGGCTGACTTTTATATCAATGTTTAGCCAGTTGTGATGTAGCAACGCCAAATCAAACAAAGGAAACAAATTTGAAATTAGTATCTTACATTATAATATAGTAATAGGCTAATACTCTTTCTTTCATCATTGTATTTTAATACCCAAGGAGAAAACTAGCAAAGTCACTAAATCTGAAGATAAATCTATATGACACAATCTGGAGAATTTCTAATGACCATCTTATCAATGGGGTTAGCTTGAGAAACCCAATATTGAACTGCATATGCCCAGCTTTACTTTATCCCTCCCTTTACTTTATCCCCACCATCCACCCCAGAGACAAACACAGGGATCCCANTTTAGCAAAAGCATAAATGCTGTCACCAGGATGCTGCTGTTCTTACCCGGAAACCTCCTCTCTGCCTCAGGGGGCTCTGTGGAGATCACCCAGTGACCTCCGGGGAAGCAGGAAACAGCCTGGGTGTGTCACCTCTCCCCACCCTGAGCAGGACAGCTGACAATGTCTTTGGGACCTTGTCTAGTGGGAGCAGGAGGGCACAGGGAGCGTCCTGTGGCTGAAAGTATCTCGGTTTCATCGACCAGAAATTTGAGTCCTTGACCTGTGACTCTCCTTCCCAAACGAGTTCTCATAGGACAGGCAGCATCATCTTCAGGCCCCAAACCTGCAGCTTCATGCAGCTTTGCAATGCTTCCCCAAAATGTTTCTATCAAATTGCTTTCTCTCAGGTATTTCCACTAGTCATGGATGGATGTGAGAGTTGGACCATAAAGAAGGCTGAGCACCGAAGAAATGATGCTTTCAAACTGTGGTGTTGGAGAAGACTCTCGAGAGTCCCTTGGACTGCAAGGAGATCAAACCAGTCAATCTTAAAGGAAATCAACCATGAATGTTCACTGGAAGGACTGATGCTGAAGCTGAAGCTCTGATACTTTGTCCACCTGATGCAAAGAGCCTACTCACTGGAAAAGACCCTGATGCTGGGAAAGATTGAGGGCAGGAGGAGAAGGGAGCGATAGAGGATGAGATAGCTGGATGGCATCATCAACTCGGTGGACATGAATTTGAGCAAACTCCAGGAGATACTGAAGGACGGGGAAGCTTTATATAGCTTCCCCATGGGGAAGCCCATGGGGTCACAAAAAGTTGGACACGACTGAGCAACTGAACAACAACAAAATAAGCACCTTGGTTTGGGTAGAGCCACAAAATCAGCCACTTGTGATAGGAACAACAAAAACTGAGTGTCTTGGACAATCCAGGTGCTTTCTGCCCAGTCCCAGCACCTGATCACACATATTCCAAGCTGAGCTCTTCCTCCCAACATAACCACAGGCTCCATCCCTTCCCAGAAAACTGCCAGTGAGTAATATCAGCTTCCTGGAAATGTCACTTTCCCAGCCAAGCAAGGCTGGGAACTCCAAGTTCCCGGTCTCCCCCTGCCCACAGCTAAATTTCAGGTGTCACAGGCCATCTGATAACCCTTTGCTCCTGAGGACGAGTCCTTCACCTCGTTGCTCCCAACACCATGTCTTTAGGTAGGACAGATGTCCTCTTCTAAAATCATCACCTAAGAGGAGGCCACTAGTCCTCGGAGTCTGATGTGGACACGTGGCAGTGGTGTGGGCGTGGCTCCAGGCAGACCATGCCCCACCAGAGCACCCAACTCGGGGCTGCAGCCTCAGAATCAAGGGACCCTGCATTCAAGGATCCACCCCTGGCATCCATCAGGAAAGTCTCCAATGCCCAGCTCACAGCAAGCACTGAATAAGTGGAGGTTCTCTTTCCTACCAATCTGATCAAGAATCCAACTATCCAGCATCTCACTCATAGACAAAACTCTGCAGGAATCCTTTTCCTTTTTCAAGGTAGAAGAAAGGAACTGTTGATTTCTAACAATAAAGACAGATGTGCTAACAATGTTTCCTCGCAAAAAAAACCAGATGGCCAGTTCTGGATTTTTACTCATTCATTCATTCATCCAGTCATTCATTTAATAACCACTGCTGGGAGCTAACTGAGGGCTGAGGCAGGAGAAAGCAGTGGTTCTACAAACCTCACACTGTCCCTGATAGAGGCAGTTGGGAGCACCTCCAGCATCACCTCCAAGTTCCCCATCAGGCACTCCCTGCACCATGGGATTTGCACAGGATAATGGATGCTACTGGAGATGGGTCCCTGGGTGTTCTTTGGAAGGAATGATGCTAATGCTGAAACTCCAGTACTTTGGCCACCTCATGTGAAGAGTTGACTCACTGGAAAAGACTCTGATGCTGGGAGGGATTGGGGGCAGGAGGAGAAGGGGACGACAGAGGATGAGATGGCTGGATCGCATCACCGACTCAATGGACATGAGTTTGAGTGAACTCCGGGAGTTGGTGATGGACAGGGAGGCCTGGCGTGCTACAATTCATGGGGTCGCAGAGTTGGACACAACTGAGCGACTGAACTGAACCACGATTTACTGAGAGATGGCAAGGGGTGGGGGACCTTCTGCTATTGTACTGATAGTCTTAAGAAATCTTCATAAACCCTGGAGTAACTGGGATTGAGCTCATTTTACTGAGGAGAAAGCTGGGCTCTGAGAAGGAGCTGGGTGGCCCTGTCAGCAACTGACAGAGCTGACCGTGCAGCCCACTGTTGGGACCCATGGCTGCACTCTTTCCTCTCACTAGACTTAGCACTTATGGGGAACTCAAATCCTCAGAAAGATGCTGATAATAATGTGACTCCAAATAAATGAGGACCGTCCAACCTGTGCCACCTGCATCCCTCAGGGCACATCGGGCCCTTTCCTTCAGGAAGCCCCTGTAGACACAGAAGGTCTTTGACCCTCTTCAGCCCCCAAGGTCAGCGATTAGGAAACGGTCAGAGGCTGCACAGATGGGGATGGTGACACTCGAGCCTCGTTGGCTGAGGTCATACACAGGCATAAAGAAGAGCTGGGGCTGGGATGTGTGTCTCCTGTCCTCCTGGTCCACTGCCTCGTGATGGAGGAGGCTCAGTCCTGTCCAGGCTGCTAACGGTAGGCCAGGTCTGCACTCTGCAGCCATGGGTGGGCTCAGAACCCAGAGCATCTGCCCGCCTGCAAAGGCACGGCTGTGTCCTTGGGTGAGCCCAGCTCACCAAGACAGAGACTTCTTACTCTTTCACTAGGTATAACCTCTCCCCTTCCTTCAAGCCTGGCTGAGGCCACAACCTCCTCCAGGCAGCCCATCCTGCTCTTCACCCCCAGGAGATCTCTCCACAGCCAGCAACTGTAGCTCATTCCTCTGAGTGTCTCCAGGCCCCAGCCCAGGGCCTGGCACAGAGGAGCACTCGATAAATGACTGTTGAATAAATTTTGTTGAACACACCAGAAATGATACAATGGCCTCAGGCTCAAATAGATATTTCATTATCTGGTGAGGAATTAAAAGATGCCAACTCATCTTTAAAATAATTGACTGCTCTTTTATGAGGTCTCTCATCTCATTCCTCTCCAGCCCTGCAGAGTACTAAGGCTCCTCAGCATCCCTCCTAATCAGGGGGTGTATTTATTCTATAAGCATTTCATTTAATGAGAGCTCAAATCTTCTTCGGTCATTCCTTTTCTCTAGCTTCAGGAAGGACTCCTAATAGCTATCCAGCCCTGAGAAGAGCATATGCATGCCAGAAAGAAGGCCTGATAATTCTAAACCATAATCTTCCCCTTGATTGATGTCCTCAAGGCAAGAATTTATCATTAAAGGCAGTGTTGACTGCTCAAGGTTTTTACAGAGTCCACTGGCCCTCTATAATGTTGTGCCACACATCTGACACAGGGCAAGGGGCAGGGGTTCGATGGATCTTGTCATTGTTCTTTTAGATTTTCCGGAAAGCTTTTTCCCATCATTATGTTTAAGAACTATTTCTAAAATGAGCATCCTCTCTCAGCCACTGGCCCATCATGACTTGGTAAAGAGAGAAGCCGCAATTCCCCTCAGAAACCACAGCATCAGCACCTGTAAACTCCTGCCTGCCCAGTAGGATTGCAAGATTTCAGCTCGTGCTGAAATATTGAAGCTTTCGAGGGGAGGGATTGTGTGCAAATCCTGCAGGTGCCGCCAACCCCAGGGGCCAAGTGCATCTGGTTCAGGATGAGCCTCATGAGGCGGTTCACAGGCCACTTGCGACAAGCGCTGTCACCAAAATGGTCACCAGAGGTTACTGACACATCACACCGCTGTCACAAAGAACACACTATTCTCATGTTTCATACTTTAGAACCGGGCTTTGAGCACATGCCTTGTTCAGGCCAGGGTGTGAGGTGCTGTGGAGGCTACAACATTGAATCACTGTCGTTATAACTTTCATGTACTAGCAGCATAAGGAGANAAGAAGAGCTGGGGCTGGGATGTGTGTCTCCTGTCCTCCTGGTCCACTGCCTCGTGATGGAGGAGGCTCAGTCCTGTCCAGGCTGCTAACGGTAGGCCAGGTCTGCACTCTGCAGCCATGGGTGGGCTCAGAACCCAGAGCATCTGCCCGCCTGCAAAGGCACGGCTGTGTCCTTGGGTGAGCCCAGCTCACCAAGACAGAGACTTCTTACTCTTTCACTAGGTATAACCTCTCCCCTTCCTTCAAGCCTGGCTGAGGCCACAACCTCCTCCAGGCAGCCCATCCTGCTCTTCACCCCCAGGAGATCTCTCCACAGCCAGCAACTGTAGCTCATTCCTCTGAGTGTCTCCAGGCCCCAGCCCAGGGCCTGGCACAGAGGAGCACTCGATAAATGACTGTTGAATAAATTTTGTTGAACACACCAGAAATGATACAATGGCCTCAGGCTCAAATAGATATTTCATTATCTGGTGAGGAATTAAAAGATGCCAACTCATCTTTAAAATAATTGACTGCTCTTTTATGAGGTCTCTCATCTCATTCCTCTCCAGCCCTGCAGAGTACTAAGGCTCCTCAGCATCCCTCCTAATCAGGGGGTGTATTTATTCTATAAGCATTTCATTTAATGAGAGCTCAAATCTTCTTCGGTCATTCCTTTTCTCTAGCTTCAGGAAGGACTCCTAATAGCTATCCAGCCCTGAGAAGAGCATATGCATGCCAGAAAGAAGGCCTGATAATTCTAAACCATAATCTTCCCCTTGATTGATGTCCTCAAGGCAAGAATTTATCATTAAAGGCAGTGTTGACTGCTCAAGGTTTTTACAGAGTCCACTGGCCCTCTATAATGTTGTGCCACACATCTGACACAGGGCAAGGGGCAGGGGTTCGATGGATCTTGTCATTGTTCTTTTAGCTTTTCCGGAAAGCTTTTTCCCATCATTATGTTTAAG
Organism: Neotragus pygmaeus; assembly: GCA_006410875.1. NCBI lineage: Eukaryota > Metazoa > Chordata > Mammalia > Artiodactyla > Bovidae > Neotragus > Neotragus pygmaeus. The sequence goes on along the minus strand of SJYV01043300.1, from coordinate 7,628 downwards.
AACTATTTCTAAAATGAGCATCCTCTCTCAGCCACTGGCCCATCATGACTTGGTAAAGAGAGAAGCCGCAATTCCCCTCAGAAACCACAGCATCAGCACCTGTAAACTCCTGCCTGCCCAGTAGGATTGCAAGATTTCAGCTCGTGCTGAAATATTGAAGCTTTCGAGGGGAGGGATTGTGTGCAAATCCTGCAGGTGCCGCCAACCCCAGGGGCCAAGTGCATCTGGTTCAGGATGAGCCTCATGAGGCGGTTCACAGGCCACTTGCGACAAGCGCTGTCACCAAAATGGTCACCAGAGGTTACTGACACATCACACCGCTGTCACAAAGAACACACTATTCTCATGTTTCATACTTTAGAACCGGGCTTTGAGCACATGCCTTGTTCAGGCCAGGGTGTGAGGTGCTGTGGAGGCTACAACATTGAATCACTGTCGTTATAACTTTCATGTACTAGCAGCATAAGGAGAGCTGCTGCTGCTAAGTCGCTTCAGTCGTGTCCAACTCTGTGCAATCCCATAGACGGCAGCCCACCAGGCTCCCCCATCCCTGGGACTCTCCAGGCAAGAACACTGGAGTGAGCTGCCATTTCCTTCTCCAATAAAGAGAGCACCTCACACCAGATGCTTTACACATGCAGTTGCCTACAATGCCAGGAACTCTGGGCAAGAGCCATTTTATCCAAGAGGAAGTTCTAACCTATCTGCTGTGTGTGTGTCTGTCTGTCTGTGTCTGTATCTGTGTGGGTGTCAGTCACTCAGTCATGTCTGACTCTTTGTGACTTCACAGACTGTAGCCCGCCAGGCTCCTCCGTCCATGGAATTTTCTAGGCAAGAATACTGGAGTGGGTAGCCATTCCCTTCTCCAGGGGATTTTCCCAACCCAGGGATTGAACCCTGGTCTCCTGTATAGTAGGCAGATTCTTTACCATCTGACCCACCAGGGAAACCCCAGTCTATCTGCTCAGGCAGAGTTAATCAGTGACTCTCAACCAGTGCTGTGCATCAGAATCGTCTGAGGGCCTTTTAGGATCCTGATGCCCGGGCCACACTCCAGCCCAACCTACAGGACAATCTCAGAGTGGGATGTAGACCTCTTTTTCTGGAAGCCCTACAGGTGACTCCAGTAAAGACCTAATGACTGCCTGAAATTCCCATGGCTGTAGAGGGACCAACTGACTTGGTCTGACTCAAAGGCTGACATCCCATGTTTTAGGTAATCTGTACCAAGGTTCTTGCCTTCTGGTTGCTCTATAAGGGGAACAAAGCCAGTCTACAGCATTGCAGGACAGAGTCAATCAATAATCAATTCTACAATGTGGGTACACAGTGATCAAGGGAGGAGAGATCCTTAAATCTGGTGCAAGTGGATGATGGTTTGTTTGGGAAAGTCTTGTTTTCCTCTCTGCCCTAGAAGCACAGATGCATGGAGTGGTGGTGCAGGGGGACTGTACATCATGAATGACTCAGGAGAGCAGAGCAGGCAGGACCCAAGAGAGGACGATCGCTCAGGCAGGCTGGGGCTGAGAGGCCTAACAGAGAAGCGAAGCAGGGCAGGAAGACAGGTAGGGGCAGGAGGATATGACTATATGCTTGGCAAGAGGAAGCCCCGGAAGACTCTCCAGTGGCCATGAAGATGCTCTTGCAAAAGACATCTGGCTGTAGCACAGGGGAGGCCCTCAAGGTCTACCATAGAATAAGAAAATGACAAACAGATTGGGTGGGTTGGGATGTAGTTCAACTAGGAGGAAGACGCAGCCTTCCCAAGAATTAATAACAGCCGGGCTAGGACAATGAGACTAGAAGGAGTAAGAGCTATCTGATGGCAGAATAGACAGGACTTGGCAGCGACTGACAACTTGAGAGGCCTCATTTTTGGTAGTAGCCCTTTACTTCCCTGGCATCTGCCTACAATGTGGAGACCCGGGTTCGATCCCTGGCTCAAGAAGATCCTCTGGAGAAGGAAGTGGCACCCCACTCCAGTACTCTTGTCTGGAAAATCCCATGGACAGAGGAGCCTGGTAGGCTACGGTCCATGGGATCGCAAAGAGTTGGACACGACTGAGCAACTAAACAAAAAACTAGTAAACTAAACGTTCACTAGTTAGGTGACTTTGGGCAAGTCTCTCATGGCTTGGTATCCAGCTCTGATGAATGGGAATATACAAACCCTCCCTGCCCATCTCACAGGCAGGTTGTGAGAGTCTCACATAAGAAAATGCATAGGAACGTGTCTGAAGGAGTAAAAAGAGCATTACATACAAAGCTCTATACAATTTCATGATGACTTTAATACTCTGCATGTTCTTACTTTTCCAAGCTCTTAAACTTAAAGGCTATGCTACCATATGAGAAAAAAATGTTAATAATGATCTTTTTTTATAGCTCAAAGTTATGAACAAATAAAAAGAGTTTATGTCTTTTGCTGCTGCTAAAGAACAGACTCACCAACATGAATTTGAATTAAAATGTCAATAATTTTTCATTGGAGTTTCTTAAAATATATTTAATTTCTTTTTATACTTTTCCCTGACTTTATACAGCCATATATTCCACATATTGAGTTTCTGGACTACTTCAAGATTCAAACTAACCAGAACACAAAGTCATCAAAAAGTTACCTTCTGTCTTCCATTTAAGAAGAAGAGAAAAGAAATAAATTAACGGAACTCTCAGAAGATTGTGGTCATGAGGATCATGTTTATGCCAAGGATCCTCAATGGATTATTTTTCTTGAAACTTTGCTAACATCCTAAAGGGACTGCAGAAGAGAACAGGTTTGAAGATTAACCCTCTATTATCCCCAGAATAGTTCCATAGTTCAAAGGAACCCAGTTCTTACAAGGGTGGATTTCTAGTTAATGCTAACCTCCAGTTTACTTTGCGGCCTCCAATTAATTCTTTGGTCCTCATGGCCTCCAATGTGAGTGCTAAATTCTTTGAAGACTTCATATGTTCAAGAAGGCATACAATGCCACCCAAGTGGAGAGACCCATTTAGGTTTCTCAACCTATTTTAAACCAAATAACCAACCATTAAGTACTTTGATTATACTAAATATTTAATAACATTTGCTGCTATACAGATATGTGTGTGTTTATAAGTCTTTATGTATATACATATACACACAGATATGTGTATATATGTGTGATACCTACACAGATATAGACATCATTATTTTATTTTCACAACAAACTAGGCTTTTTGTTGCCCACTTTACTGAAGAAGAGATTATACACTTGCCAAGGATAACAACAGTATGGCTTTTATGTTACAAAACATTTCAGCACACCCAACACCCTGTGTTCACGCCCCCATTTCTAGAGAACCGGAATGTGAGACCCTGGGCCCTAAGAGGTGTGAATCATCTCATGTGATTCTCTTCACTTTCACAGAACCAGCAGGCCCACTTGACAAATGGACCGTCTGATAAACTGGTAGTGACTGCATGCATGTTCTCACATGTTAATGTTAGTCCGATGTATAAAAACATGGAGTGATTTCATCATTTTTAAACAGCTCTTTGCTACAACTTCAAAATATTCAAAACACAATTGGAGTATAATATTCCTGGCAAACTGGGAGTTCTCATTTTTAGGCAAAGAATAAATTGGCAGCCACTTTTAATAACAAAACAGCTTTTACTAACGCAGAGGGAAGAGGGAAAGGCATTCACAGTTTTGGAAACATAATTATACAAAGGAAATACAATTAGGCTTCCAGAGAATGTACGAGGTTTTGTCCTGTAGCCACCTTGAGTCTCACAGGCCAAATTCCCTTGGCTTGTTCCTGAAGGACACGTGTGGGTGACAGCTGTGGCCATCCTCTGGTGGTCCTTCCTTGGATGCCTGGGTGTTGTGATGCAGATGGGAGATGACAGTGGCCACTGCTGACAGCTGATCTGACCTCAATACCTAAGAGCTCAGGTAGAGGCATAACCAACTGAAAAATCATCCACATCCTAATGGGTGTGGTTTCAAAGCTTCAAAAGACAAGGCCATCTTGCAGGTTGCCGTTGGACCAGTCACAGAAGAAGGGAGAGGAATAGCAGGAGGCCTCCCACTCACAAGATTCCTCAAAAGTAGTCCTTGTTCTTCTCTTTCAGAAATCCATCCCCTTCATCCAACATCCCTACATAATCCAGCCAGTCCCTCACTCCCGCCATGATCAGGGGCAGGTGTTCAGGAGCACTGGCTTGAAACAAGCCCTGCCAAGGCCATTACCAGGGATGGTGGCAATTATCAGGCTGAAGCTTAAAGAGCTCCAGGCTTCCTCCACCCTCAGTGTACTTGCAACATATCTGTGCCTCTTCACATTCTCCTCTCCTGATTTATAGTTTGGATTCCCAGTGCGGACAGTCTGGGAACCTGACTTGGGAACAGACTCCTTATCTCACTATAAATAGTAACCTCTCTCAATCCTTTGCTTCTGGCAGTCCCCAAGCACAGACACCAAAAGTCAAACCACGTGCCTGACTCTAGGCATCTTCCCTTCACTCATTCAGTCCATCAACAAACACACATATACCTTTGAGGATTGTAGTCACTGGTTCAAGGATCCCATGCTCTAGTAAGACCTAGACAAATTAATAAATAAACTATGAACATGCAGTGTGGTCTGTGCTCCAAGGAACTGCAGGGTTCTGTGCCAGCTCAGAGAGAAGGCCCTCACCCCAAGCTGCAGCACCCTGGGAGGGCTTTCCAGAAGGAGTAAGGCTTCGCCTGGTAGATCTGAATAGATGAATAGGAATTAGCAGGCTATGTGAGTGGGGAGGGGACAAACGGCTATCCTAGACAGAGGAAACAGCATCAGCAGAGTAGAAGGTAATAGCGGTCATGGTGTATGTGTGGGAATGACACTCACAGCGTCCAGTGTTGGGCTGGGGCTACTTCATAAAGGACCAGAGATGCAATTAAGGAGCTTTGACTCCAACCTCGATATGATTAGAACAGCCGAAGGCATTCAAACAAAGAACGGCACACAGGGATCTGGGTTTGAGGACAAAGTTTACAGCTGCAGAGAAGGTGAAGGGGGTTAGAGATTTTGAGGGGATAATAGTGCTATGGCCTGAGTAGGAGGCTGCTGCAGTCCCCCCAGGCACAGAAGGGCTAAGACTGGAATTCGATATCATCCCTACCCAGAGCCAAGACTGACTCAGATGGCAACGCTGGCCCCCCAGAGCCCAGGTCTCCCTCTGTCTTTTGGTCATGGGAAGTCAGAGCCCAGGGATCCCTTCCACTACCTGGTCCATGCTCCTGGTCTGAGCTACCCCAGCATTTCCTGTCCTCCAGGAGCCAGTGCAAATAAAGTGCCAGCACCTTCCAGAGGAAATAAACAGCAGAACAGTGGGTCAGCCATCATACCATCATCCAGCAGGTTGTCAGGGCAAGTTGATTATTAAAAAGAGCAGCAGCGTGAGCAGGACATGGGATTTACAGAGGCAGCAAGAGAAGGGCATGTTGCAAAATACTGTAGGAGCATCCTGGGGCTTCAGTGGGACATGGGGGCTTGGGGGGTGGCATGTGAAAAGAGCACCAGACTATGGGAGGGCTCTACCCTCCCTGCCAGAGGGCAGGCAGGTCCCTGGATGGAAGAAAGCTGGAAATCTGGTGCCTTACCTAGTTCTCAAGAGGGCTGGGCCAGCTCTGAGAAAGGCATGTGTTTGCCTCCCTGTCTTGATACCATAAACCAGAACAGGCCACCCTGACTCCAATCTGGATGGAGCACTGCCCTGTACTCACCCACTCCACTCCTCAGCGCTCAGAAAAGCAGAGGCCCCAAGACCATGAGCAGAAGCCCCAGCCCCAGGTGTGATGGGGGCTGCTCCCACCCCTGATGAGAGGAGAAGCAGATCAGCCTGGCTTCTGCTCAGAGCTGCAAAGGACCCACGACTCGCTCACAAATCCAAATGCCCCTCCTTTCCAGGTCACAGACAAGTTTGAGAGAGGTACTGCCCCAGATACAAAGGCAGAGACATGGGATCAGAAAGTGCTGGTGTCAGAAGATCAGTCGTTGCCTCACCTGCAGAACCAAACTTGAGCAAATGATAAAGCCTTTCAGGCATTCATTTCATTCATTCTTTTAAACAGCCATTGAACCAAATTGCAGAAGAATATTTTCTTTACTAAATGATACCATGAAAACTTGCCAGAGACCTAGATAAGGTGGCAGTAAAAGCAGAAGCATGCAAAATAAAATCACTGAAGAAAGTCTCAAAGTGAAAAACAGCCACCGTGGCGGTGTTGTCTGAAGCCTGCCATCAAGATGAATGGAGGTGCCCAGGAGAAGCATCAGATGGCATTTGTCAGCTGGTGGTTCTGAAGGACAAAGCAGGTCGTTCCCAAGAGAAGAGAAAGGAGGCGGCTGCCATGGGCCAGAGACGTGTGGCTATGAGGTGGAGTCAACCCTCCTGGAAACAGTAGTTGCTAACATTTGTTAAGATGCCTTTCTCATTTGTTTAAAGAAAAGGGAGAAAGAGAGAAGACAAAGCATCCCACGAAAGGTTTGGGGCCACACAGCCTGCAGGACAGGGGAGAGGACACAGGAGTCTGCCCTTCAAGGCATGAGTCTGTGTCACTGCCCCTGAGACGGCATCCTGGCCAGGAAATGCAGACCAGACCATCCCTCCCCACCATCCCCCTGGAACCCCTTCTGTGTGGCTCTGCCCTCGAGTCTGCTTCAAGGCAGCAGCCCCTTCTGGAATGCCCCCTCCAGCTCCTGCTTTGAGCCCAAGCTCCGATATCACCTCCACCCAAGTGTCCTCTGGCTCTCCGGGTTCGTTAGAACACGTGCTCACACCAAGTCCCACACCACCGTTCCTCATCCTGTAATCACGCACTTTCTTAGATGAAACGGGTTCTTCCTCTGTCAGGGAGAACAACTTCCCTGACCCCTGACCTGGTCCAGATTAGATTCTATGAGGATCTTCCTCCTCTTAAACCAGGAGAGACTTGAGAGCATTTCCTGCAGGGCTCCAGCCCTGAGACAAAACACACTGTTAGCATCCACCCGACACCAGGGTCAGCTGGGGGAGAAGAGTGATGCTGCGGCTACGGTTCCCAAACCGTGTGCAAAGACACCCTGGGGAGCAACCACAACCTCCCAGAGATGCCCCTGAATGTTTTGGATTTTTCTAAATATGCGACATCTGCCAGGTGCCACACAAACAACCAGCTTGAGGTATTTCAGTTTCAACGTTAGATGGCTGCCTTTCATTCATGATGCCATCTTTGTGAACTACAAATTTCAGGATTATTATGGGCTGTGCAGGCGCAGGAGGGCCTAGAGGAGCTATCCCACATTGAACGTCAGGAACAGTGGCGGTAGGGAGATACCCCTGGTCTAAGGTAAGAAGCAGCGGCTGTGCTTTGCTGGAGCAGCTGTAAAGAGATACTTCACACCCAAGGTAAGAGAAACCCAAGTAAGATGGTAGGTGTTGCAAGAGGGCATCAGAGGGCAGACACACTGAAACCATTCTCACAGAAAACTAGTCAATCTAATCACACTAGGACCACAGCCTTATCTAACTCAGTGAAACCAAGTCATGCCTGTGGGGAAACCCAAGACAGGCGGGTCATAGTGGAGAGGGCTGACAGAACGTGGTCCACTGGAGAAGGGAATGGCAAGCC
>SJYV01043298.1:0-10893 GCA_006410875.1 Neotragus pygmaeus | reverse complement strand
ACACACCCACACACACACACACACGCATGCATGCATGCACACACGTTAGTCACTTAGTTGTGTCTGACTCTGTGACCCCACGAGCTGTGGTCTGCCAGGCTCCTCTGTCCATGGAATTCTCTAGGCAAGAATACTAGAGTGAGTTGCTGCTCCCTTCTCCAGGGGATGTTCCCAACCCAGGGATCGAACCCAGATCTCCCACATTGCAGGCAGAATCTTTACCATCTGAGCCATCAGGGAAGCCCCGTTTGTCATAGTCTTTCTTCTAAGGAGCAAGCATCATAATTTCATGGCTGCAGTCACCATTTGCAGTGATTTTTGAGCCCAAGAAAATAAAATCTGTCACTGCTTCCACTTTTTCCTCGTTTTATTTGCCAGGAAGTGGTGAGACTGGATGCCATGATATTAGTTTTTCTAATGTTGAGTTTTCCAGATAGCCCTAGTGGTAAAGAATTCACCTGCCAGTGCAGGAGATGTAAGAGACATGGGTTCAGATCCTGGGTTGGGAAGATCCTCTGCAGGAGGCATGGCAACCCAATCTAATATTCTTGCCTGGAGAATACCATGGACAGAGGAGCCTGGTGGTCTATAGTCTATAGGGTCGCAAAGAGTCGGACATGACTGAAGCAACTTAACATGCACACATGCCAGTACTCTTGCCAGGAGAATCTTATGGGCAGTGGAGCCTGGCAAGCTGCAGTCTGTGGTATCACAAAGTGTCTGAGGACAACAATAAATAAATTGAAAATTAGAATACAATCTGAGAGGTGTTATATCTGAGGTGTTACAGTTTTCCTCTTTATTTACCTAGAAAGTAGGAGGCTCCTGTATCACTCCTTGGCTCCAAAACCTGATTGTTTTAATGCTATATTTTCAGTGCAAATGAATCCAATTTTACAGGACTCTTTTTTTTTTTTTNTGAGAGGTGTTATATCTGAGGTGTTACAGTTTTCCTCTTTATTTACCTAGAAAGTAGGAGGCTCCTGTATCACTCCTTGGCTCCAAAACCTGATTGTTTTAATGCTATATTTTCAGTGCAAATGAATCCAATTTTACAGGACTCTTTTTTTTTTTTTAAATAGAAGAAACATTTAGGCCATTATTCAGAGTTTCTGGATAATCTTACTTTCATTGTCTACTCAGTACCTAAGCATATAGTGCATATAGAGCTTGGCACATAGTGGATGATTAATAAGTGTGTTATAAGTATGAATGAATAAAAATCTTTTTAGAGACAATTTTGTAATTTCAGATGTGCTCTAGTCACTTCACTGTGTAGATAACCACTGTCTAACAACACTACCCAAAGTATTGTTTTGGGTAGAAAGAAATCTTAGCACTCAACCTTGGTTGAGTATTTAGGAAGAATTCTTTTTACTGTTTATATCATTGTGTTCATATGGAATTATCACCTCCATAATGATGTGGCTAAATGCTGTTCTAACTATGAAGTATAAAGCTATGCTTTCTGTTTATGTATAGAGAAACTGGGCCTTATAAATTCCATGAGATTAAGGAGTCATCTTATTTACCAGACCCTGTGACAGTTGTGATGGTAGTAATAAAAGTGAAGATGGTGGATTTTCTGGAAAGAATCACTGGTATCAGTCTCTTCTGCTATTTAGTTTTGAATTGCCCAGCACCAGCAATTCCCTCACAAACAAAAATTTTGAGTTCTATTTAAGTATTTTAGCCTGAATTTGCATTTTATTATTGCATTGTTTGTGTTTTTACTAATAGAATTGCTTGGGCTCAACAAATTTGGTTTTACATGTCATCAGAGGAATTGGGTGATTATTAGAAAAAGGCAGCTTACCCATTTTGCTGGCAATTAACTTTCTCTGTAGGTAGCTGACTGGTATTTAAATTAAAAAAGTGATGAGAAAATCTGAGGAAGCATGTATATGGAGAAAGTGAAGAAGACTGGGGCAGAGCTAGGGAGTGAGGAAGAAGAAATAGCAGGTGAAATTTGTTTTCCAACTCTGTTGATTGTCAAACTTCTCACTTCATGGAGCACCAGATTAGCTAAAGAACTAATCACTTGCCACTGAGAGAAACTATGAAATTAAATCTCTGCATCTAGTGCAGATTTGATTGAAACAGTCATTCCATTTGTGAGATCAGATACCTGAATCTCATAATGTAAAACATCTAAAAAAACTCATAATCTAAAACACTGTGTATAGTTTCAAATTCTGAACAGTCTTCTGGTCAGATTGTGCTTTGACTTTGTATCCATTGCCAACATTAAGCAGTTAAAATTAACTGTCTCACTCAGTGCCTGAGTATTTCACCAAACATGAATTTTCTACTAGGTTGTGTTAAATCCATAAATATTAACAAGTAATTGAGCGGGTGGGAAAGGAGAATAATGAAAAGGAAGTAACTAATTTACGTAAGACTTTAATAGTGGGGAAAGAACTGGGTTTGCTCTGTGTGTGGTCTTCTAGCTATAGACTCTTCTGTCCCNAGCTGAGCACCGAAGAATTGATGCTTTTGAACTGTAGGGTTGGAGAAGACTCTTGAGAGTCCCTTGGACTGCAAGGAGATCCAACCAGTCCATCCTAAAGGAAATCTGTCCTGAATATTCATTAGAAGGACTCAAGCTGAAGCCAAAACTCCATACTTTGGCCACCTGATGCAAAGAGCTGACTTTTTGGAAAAGACCCTGAAGCTAGGAAAGATTGAAGGCAGGAGGAGTAGGGGACAACAGAGGATGAGATGGTTGGATGGCATCACCAACTCAATGGACATGAGTTTGAGTAAGCTCCAGGAGTTGTTGGTGGACATGGAAGCCTGGTGTGCTGTAGTCCATGGGGTTGCAAAGACTGAGCAACTGAACTGAACTGATTATTTCATTTGTGGATAATCCAGTGTTTCTCTCCATATGATAAAACTTTGAAAAAAAAAAAAAGACATCATTATCACTTTTTAAAAGTTTGGCCATCTTGTGTTCATCAAATTTCCTTTATCTCTTGAAAGTCTTCTTTCTTTTTAAATTTGTATGTCTCAATCAGGGTCCAAATAAGGTTGATGCATTGAAATTGGTTAATCTGTCCTTCAGGTCTCTATGTCTCTTTTAATCTACAGCTTTCCTGTAGAGTTTCCAGTCTGAAGTTTATCATGTCTTCAAGATGAAGTTTAATGTCTTTTTCTCTCCTCCATTTTCCCATAAATTGAGTATTTGCATATTAAGGCTTAATTTGATTTCACTTTTTTTTTTAGCAATTTGTGTTAATAGAGGATGTGCATTCTTATTTCAGGAAGTGATCATATTTGGTGTATTCTCTTTATGTTCTGTTAGAAGCCATTGATGATTATGAAAAGTTGCTGCTACGAACCGTGAATAACACCAGGATCTGTGGCCTCCAGAGGAGAGAAATTCGATCCAGAGGTGAGGCTTAAACACTCAGAATTTTTGTATAGCAAAGTTTTATTAAAGTGTAAAAAGAGACAGAGAAAGCTTCTGACATCGACATCAGAAGGGGACAAAAAGAGTGCCCCATTGCTAGTTTTTAGCAAGGCGCTTCATACCTGTTAGTAAGCTGCTAATCAGACAAAAGAAATATGTCAAGACTGAGAGAGTGGCACCAGGCCCCTCTCCCACAACGTGCATTCTGAGATAGAAAGGCACAAGAGGAGTCATGGGCCGTAAAACAATTGACCTAAGTCTTGAAGAAAGGCAGATTTCCAAGCAAATAGGGTTTCGTTAATGTAGCTTAAGAAAAAAAAATTTCCATAAGAGAAACACATTGGTTAGCTCAAGGTTTGAGATAAAGTTAAGTTCAGGCAGAACCAGGTGTCGTCATGGCAACATAAGATTAGAAGAGAAAAGAAAAAGAGAAAACTCTGCCACTTGCAGTTCACTTTCCCCTGCCATCTGGGGACCTCTGGCCTTCCTACCAAGGCTGTTAACCCTCTTGGTTAGATCTGCAAACATTTGGGAAATACTACTGTTCTATCATTCTTTTGGTATCTATTAACTGGAGTAAGTCTATGAAGAGAAATTTTTCTATCAACAGCTATTTTGTATCCAAGTGATATGGTTCAGCAGTTATCAAGATAACTAGCTATATCCCTGGATATACCAATGATAACCAAGTCAGTTTTCTTTTGGAGGAGAGAGGTTTATTGAGAAATGCAGTGGAGTTCACCCTTTCGAACATACAGCTCTATCAGTTGTGGCCAATGTCTGAACTCAGAGAATCATCTATACAATGAAAATATAGATAATTTACATCATCCCCCCAAATTTTCTTGTACCCTTTAGAGTCAACACTTTTCCACTCTCAGCCCCTGGCGACCACTGATCTGTTTGTCAGAATGTCATACAAATGGAATCATATACTATGTGGCCCTTAAATATGGCTTCTTTCACATACCATAATTGGAGATTTATCTGTGATGTTGGGTATCAGTTTGTTTTCATTTTATTTTGTTTATTTATTTTTCTGAGCAGCATTCCATTATATGCATATGTTATTGTTTATCTGTTTATCAGTGGAAGGAATTTGAGTTGCTGCCGGGTTTTGATAGTCATGAATAAAACTGCTACAAAGACTCATGTAAGGTTTTAGGATGATCATAACTTTTCATTTCTCTTACTTCAATACTTGGATGTAGGATGGATGGGGTATATGCTTAACTTTATGCAAAACTGCCAAACTCTTTTCTAAAGTGGCTATGCAATTTTTATTTATACCAACAATGTGTGCGAGTTCTACTTATTCTACATTTTCATCAGCTTTATATATTGTCTGGTATGTTTATTTTATCTAATTGGTATGTAGAGATATCTCATTTACATTTTTGTAATGACTAATTGTGTTTAGCTTTTTTTTTATGTGCTTATTTGCCATGTGTGTATTGTTTTGATGAATGAATGTTCAAATTCTTTCCCATTTTCATTGTGAGTTTTTTGTTCATTTTCTTATTATTATTTTGGAGTTATCTACAGTATATATATTCTGCATCAGTTCAGTTCAGTCTCTCAGTCATGTCTGACTCTTTGCAGTTCCATAGACTGCAGCACATCAGGCCTCACTGTCTATCACCAACTCCCAGAGCTTGCATATTCTGCATAGAAGCCCCTTATCAGATATAAAGTTGTACAAATACTGTCTTCTAATCTGGGCTTGTCTTTTTATTATACTAACAGTTTCTTTATGAGTAGATTTCTTTTTTACCTTTGATAGGGACTGATTTCTTTTATGGATCATACTTTTGGTTTGGTATCTAATGCATCTTTACCTTAGCCAAATATATAAAGATTTTCTCCTTTGATGTTTATAGTTTTAAAGTTTTACATCTAGGTCTCTGGTACTTGGGGCTTCCCAGGTAGCACTAGAGGTAAAGAACCTACCTCCAAATGAGGAAGACGTAAGAGATGCAAGTTTGATCCCTGGGTTGGGAAGATCCCCTGGGGGAGGACAAGGCAACCCACTCTAGTGTTCTTGCCAGGAGAATCCCATGGACAGAGAAGCCTGGCGGGCTACAGTCCATAAGATCATAAAGAGCTGGATATGACCGAAGTGACTTAGGATGCACTCTGGTACTTGGTATTTCATGATCATTTTTAATGTGGTACGTGGTATGGGTCAAGGTTTATTTCTTCTTTACAGTTGTCATTTTCCCAGCATCATTTGTTGAAAGTCTAAAAGCATACTTTAATTCTACTCGATATCCACTGTGATATTATTCCATAAATTAGCTTAAATTAATTTTATATTTTGGGCTTCCCTGGTGACTCAGATGGTAAAGAATCCACCTGCAATACAGGAGACCTAGGTTTGATCCCAATCCAGTATTCTGACATAGGAGCAGGGCAGGCTACAGTTTATGGGGTTGCAAAGAGTCGGACATGACTGAGTGATTTTCACTTTCACAATTTTGTATTTATATTTTTGTTGTTGTTCAGTGGCTTATGAGTAAGCTTAAAAAAAACTCTTCCAAGATTTATCTATTTACCCTACCTCCATTTCCTCTTTTGCTGTGCTCTTCTAAACACATAATAGCTGTGTGTTAAATAGTTAAACACATAATAGCTACTAGAGATGGTTATTTAAAATAGCTATCTTTCTAATGGTAACAGTAACAGTTTATCCACAGGGGATCTGAAAGTGAAAGTGAAAGTCGCTCAGTTGTGTCCAACTCTTTGCATAGCCATGGACTATACGTCCATGGAATTCTCCAGGCCAGAATAATGGAGTGGGTAGCTGTTGCCTTCTCCAGGGGATCTTCCCAACCCATGGATCCAACCCAGGTCTCCAACATTGCAGGCAGATTCTTACCAGCTGAGCCACCAGGGAATCTCTTTCTACAGGTACCAAGTTCCTACCATGAATAGTGTACATTCCATATATGTATGACTTCATGCAGTATTTTACATAAAATTCATACAAATATCAGTGACTAAAAAGGCTGAAAGAATACATGAAAAATTGCAGCTACATATAGTTATTGTCATGAAAATGTAATAAAATATATGTTGAGATTTTGGTCAATGGAGCTCAAAAGTATGCAGGATGTTTTTCACATTGTAAAATGTAAATTTCCATTTAAATCAAAACTTGACTGAGGAAAAATTACTTTAGGTCTGAGTATGCTCAGAGTAAAAATGTTATGAGCAATTATAAGTACTGATCTGGTTAGGCATGGTATTTCATTTCTGTCATTAGCAAGTTTACAGCTTGATATTCTTATTTCTCAAAAGAAAGCTGTCAAAATATTTTCTTATAAATTTCTGAAAGGCATTTTTGCTCAACTTCATTTCAGAACTAAGTCTCCATGATAAATTTTCTGGCCCAGCATGAACAACTCAATGACTAATCAATCATGCTGTTTTTCCATTTAAATGTGAATATCTGAGAGCAGCTGTTCTGAAAACCTCCAAAGTAACAGGGTAAAAGGAGATCTCACACTCATTTTGATCACTAAAAATCTGTATGTAAATCAATTTCAAATATTTCTTGTTCTTGAGTATAATCATTATCTACTGCCTGGCATGAAACTTAAAAATTTTTTTTCTAGATTTTTGTGGCAAAATAATGCAAGTGCAGAAGAGATCATGATGGTATGCTAATAACTTTTAAATAATGGTCTCTGGATATGACTGGATATAGTTTGTTACTTTATAGCAAGCACTATAAAACTCTGTCATTTCTTTAAGTTAAATAATTACTGTTTTTCTCTACTTCAAATATTCATATACACTTCATGTCATAGGTCTATATATATGTATTGTTAGTAGTTTTAAAGAAAATACACCACTCAGATGTGACAAGGCTATTCAATGGACCATATAAAATGAAATAAAAATAAAGCTTTATTCTAAAGAAACTTTTTTTTTTTTTTTTTTGGTCCTTGGGTGATTTTCAACCAAATTTGAAGAGTACTGTACAAAAGAGCCTTTCTATTATGGAAAGTTATTTCTAAAATAGTTCTCCCTGTGCATAGTTTATTTCACAGTGATAAAAATATCGTTTCTATCAATTCTCAACTGTACCACTTGACAACATTTAAACTAAGACTGTCATTATCATTGCTATTATTTCATTGTCACCAAACAAAATCAAAACATCTCACAGAGACCAACATACTAGAAATAAAAATGACACTGGGGTGCTTGCAATCTCATCCGGCCAAGAAAAGAGACCTAAAACATAGAAAAACAGACAGAAAGCAAAGGCAGCAATGCATGTCAGACCTCAGGACAGTCATCATTTCTAAACCGGAAACTTTAAGCAGATATTTCTCTAGTTAAGGGATATTTTCCATTTTAAAATTGAATTTCCATAAGTGCTGAATCCATACTATAGAAATCCCTGGAAACTTCAGTTACATCTTAGCTGCCCAGCCAAGGACATTATTTGTCTTTGGAGACTTCAACTAGCCAGAGTGAGGGGAAAAGAACAAAAGAAAAATCAAAAGCATCACTCTCACAGAAAAAAATCTCTAGAGGCTGTAAATCTCTCAATAAATACATGACAAATAAATTTATTTGGAGTTACAAGACAGCTGCCAAATAAGATTGTCCCTTGTGTATCTTATAATACCTAAGCAGTCCTACAATGGAAATAACAGAAATATACTTGTATATCATTTACAGTTAGAAGAATTTGTTTTGCTTAATTCAATCTTCACATTGCCCTTGAAACATAGCTATTATTACTTGCTTTCCTACTTTAGAAATGAGGAAAACAAATGAGAAGTTAAGTATAAGGGAATGAGCTATAGTGAGAGAGAGAAGAAAGTAAACCCAGGTAAGATTAATTCAAAGTCATATTTTAGAAAGTAATAATGAAGAAATCACTAAAGATATTTTTTCTCCCATAGCTACATGATGACTCTATAAGCGTATTCTTTCAAAAAATGAAAATATCCCTTCAGTTCACAAACATAATAATAAGTATTAGCCTCAAAGCTATACTCTCAATTCATTCAGTTTATTTGTTTGCTATACTATTCCTACTACCAATTCTAGTTTTATAATTGGTAATATTCTTTCAAGTGGAGATGAGGTTGAGAGAAAAAAATAACAAGAATATTATAATGATTTGACATCACAAAAAAATAGAAAATTCTATATTAAATGCCCTATGATGGGGAAAATGATGTACATTCAAGACAAAGATTATTTATTTTCTTTTTTAGATTCCAATAATAAATATAATTTCAGTTAAATGAAGACAGCTGTGTATATATATTTAATAACTTATTTGATAAGACTATGAAAAGAAACCAAAGAATATAGTCACTGAATGAATAAAGGAACTGAGCAGAAGAAAATATGAAATGGGGAGTGTTAAGATTTGGTGTATGGACAATTAAGATTCTGGGTAGAAATTGACTGTTTAAGCTTATTCAGTAGACCATAATAGTCAAGAGACCAAATGGATGATAGTAGACTATATACCTGGTCCTGTGAAACGTGCTTGAGAATAAGCAGTGAGGCATGGTTCATCATTGAGTGGGCTGCCATGTACATAAACGACTATAATACAACATGACCTTCTATGAGTGAACCAATAAACTAAGCCTGATGAGATAGTTATTCCATGCTAAATACTGACAAAGATTGCGGGGGTCAGGTTGAGCGTTCTGACTGGATTTCTTTCATCAAGTTAGGAAAGACATACTGGAAATGCACACGTGTTCATTAAGGCCCCCAGGCCAATCTCCTCACTTGAGGTCCCTTCAAGGAAACATTACTTTGTAGTAAGCCTTTAATTTTTGGTCTCAAAACTATCACAGGTTATGGATAGAAATTTGACTGACAAAATTTTGAAATGATATTTGGTATGAAATAGGGATCAGTACTCTATTTTGACCGGCTTTTTTTTTTTTTTTTTTTTGCTGCACCACACAGCATTCAGGACCTTAGTTTCCTGACCAGGGACTGAACCTGTGTCCCTTGCAGTGGAAGTGTGGAGTGTTAAACACTGGACTGTCAGAAAAGTCCCTGGAGTTGTGTTTTACTGAAGCTTTTACAAGGGCTAGATTATTCCTGCTTTTGCAGCTGAGCCTCTAAATAGTTAATCCTCCAGCTTCTTGAGCAACTCGGGCTCCAGATGCTGGCTAATCTCAAAATAATTAGTTCTACAACCAACAGGCTATATAAGATGGAGGTTTTGCTAACTATTGAAATGGGACACGTTGAGAAAACTGGACTTATTTATTCAATATCAGTGCTTTTGTGAATATGTGTCTCTGTGTATGTGTCACTCATTTATGTGGCAAAAAGTATTTGAAACTTTACTTCCATGCTAGAAAATACATTTCTAACTAGGGTAATAGAATCCATCAAGAAACCAGGAATAAAAGAAATTTGCAAAGAGACTCAAGTAATCAGAAATCGCTCCATGTTTATAAATAGAGAGGGAATACTAATATGATAACTGGATTTTGGAGCTATTATTACATGATAGTTGTGGTTGTGGCATTCTATGGCAATTATACTCATAAAAGTTCAAATATGAACTCTCTATGCTGTGAACGAGAATAGGATTATGCTTGAACAGTGAGGTCATACTCCATGCCAACAACCTGAAAATGAGAGTTTTCTCAAGCTGGAACCCAGAACTGAAAGGGAAGTCTCAAAGGAAGAGCAGCCTTTATTTTCTCTTAACTTTGACCATGAAGTTGCCAAGGTATTTTGAAAGTAGTTCCTGAGTAATAAATATGATGTTGTCCTTCAAAAACTGGAAGTAATAAGTACAATCTTTTTTTTTTTTTTCAAAATAGAGTCCCCTAAGCATGACTAAAGAGACTATTTTCCTAGTTACTCAACATTTTTAGAGAAGCTACTGAGAGATTTAATACAACTGACAGTGGTGAGAGATTTGAGAGCACAGATGATGGAAAAATATAGAAAAAGAAAGTAAAAAGACAAAACAAACCATCCTCCTCTCCTATGCTCCAAAGTATCCGTAACTTATCTCTAGTATTTCCACGCAAAACGGTGGTGTGTATAACACATCTTTTTCCCTCATCAAAACTTAAGCTTCTTGAAGGCAGATACACACAGTTTCCAGTACATGGCCTAGCACTTGGAAGGCTCAATAGCTGTTAACAAAGGAATAAACAGTACCTGCAACTAAAGTTCGTAGTGATGCTTTCTAAAGCCCACTTGACTTCACTTTCCAGGATGTTTGGCTCTAGGTGAGTGATCACACCATCATGATTATCTGGGTCGTGAAGATCTTTTTTTGCACAGTTTTTCTGTGTATTCTTGCCATCTCTTCTTAATATCTTCTGCTTCTGTTAAGTCCATACCATTTCTGTCCTTTATCAAGCCTATCTTTGCATGAAATGTTCCTTTGGTATCTCTAATTTTCTTGAAGAGATCTCTAGTCTTTCCCATTCTGTTGTTTTCCTCTATTTCTTTGCATTGAT
>SJYV01043297.1:0-10239 GCA_006410875.1 Neotragus pygmaeus | reverse complement strand
GGGAGCCTGGCGGGCTGCCGTCTATGGGGTCACACAGAGTTGGACACGACTGAAGCGACTTAGCAGCAGGGTTTAATATCTTCATTATTTTCTGGGGGGAAGGAACATCTTTTGTTTCATTGATTTCCTCTATTGTTTCTCATTTTGATTTTCCCTGGTATTTTCTTATCTCTATTATTTCTTTCCCCCTACTTGCTTCAGAGTATTTTGTTGCTGTTGCTCTTTTTCTAGTTTCTTGAATTAAAAACTTGGATTATTAATTTCAGTCCTTTTAGTCCCTTTAAAATAATCATATGGCTGTATAAATTTTCTTTTATTGTTACCTTAAAGACATCTCATTAATATTGATACATTTTATTTTGTTTTACTTTTCATTCATTCTCTATATGTTTTATTTCCTTTGAGTCTTACTATTTTAAGCATGAATTATTTAAAAGTATGTTGTATATTTTCTTTCTGCCATTGATTTATTATTTGATTTTGTAATAATTAGAGATTATACACTGCATGATTTTCTATTATTTTAAATTTGTTGAAGATTCTTTCATGACCTAAAGCATGGCCTGCCTTGGTAAATGGTCCAAGGATACGTCAACAGATGCTGTCTTTGGTGGGTATTTTTATCAGTGTATATGTTTGGTTAGTAGCACTTTTCAGATATTCTATGTTATTGCTTATTTTTGTCTATTTCTTTTTTTATTCAAAGCAGGGCTTTGAATTTTCCAACTATAATTGTGAATTTTCTTATTTCTTCTTTCAGTTATATCCATTTTTGCTCCATGTGTTGAGAAGTTCTGTTGTTGGTGTAGAGGTACATTTAGAATAACTATGTCTCATTGGTAAATTAATCTTTTTACTACCAATCAGTACCTTTCTTTTTCTTTACTAAATCTCTTTATTCTGAAATCACTTTATATGATATAAAAACAGCTACTCATTTTTTAAAATTAATTTTTGTGTAATATATTTTCTTTCATCATTTTATTAATATCATGTTTATGTCATTATATTTGAAGTAATTTTGTCTAAATTTCCATATAACTGGATCTTGATTTAGTATCCACTTTGCCAATCTCTGTCTTTTAGTTGGTGCATTTAGATGACTTATTTGTACATTAATTATATTATGACTCGTCTATCAATTTACTATTTTTTTCCTGTGTTTTCTCACCGTTTCTCATTCTGCACTTTCTCTTTTCTTTCTTATAACTTAGTATTTTATTTGAATTACATTTTGCGTCTTTTTTTAATGTTTNAAGCAGTGGACATGAGTTTGAGCAAACTCTGGGAGGTAATGAAGGACAGGGAAGCCTGGTGTGCTGCAGTCCATGAAGTCACAAAGAGTCGAACACAACTTAGCCACTGAAAAACAACCATGTTTTCATCTGTGGTGGTCACATGTATCAGTACTTTATTCTTTTTATTATTGTGTGATATTTCATTGTGTGGATATACCAAATTTGGTTTAGCCGTTTATCAGTCAGTAGTCACTTGGGTTGTTTCTACTTTTTTGCCATTATGAACAATGCTGTTACACACATTCACATACAAGTTTTTATATGGATGGATGGAAGTTATTTTTCATGGATATATACCTAGGAATGGTGGTATGAGATGGTTAGATAGCATCACTGACTCAATGGACATGAGTTTGAGCAAACTCTGGGAGATAACGGACAGGGAACACCCTGTCCTTCATATGGTGAAAGTCTTTCATATGGCAGAACATCCTCTGCCAATATATGATGGACCATATGTTGACTTTATTTTTAACCTACTAAAAGAATTGTCAGATATAAGAGGCTGTGGTGATTCACATTCTCACCACCAATGTATGAAGTTTCCAATTTTTCCACAACATTGTCAACACTTGTAATCAGTTGTCATTTTCTTTAAAGTCATCCTAGTTATGAAACAGTATCTCATTAGAGTTACAATTTGCATTTCCCTGATGGCTAATGATCTTGAGCATTTTTTTCATGTACTTATTGCTCCTATCACTATCTTAANACTTGTAATCAGTTGTCATTTTCTTTAAAGTCATCCTAGTTATGAAACAGTATCTCATTAGAGTTACAATTTGCATTTCCCTGATGGCTAATGATCTTGAGCATTTTTTTCATGTACTTATTGCTCCTATCACTATCTTAATAGATCAGCTTTCTTTTTATTATGATGAGTTCTTGCATTCTGGATATAAGACTCTTTAGCAGACATAAAATTGCAAATATTTTCTCCTATTCTGTGTTATTTTTTCAATTTCTTAATGGTGTCCTTTGTAGCACTTAAAATTTTTTTTATCATTGGACCTATCACTTCTTTTGTTATATGCTTTTGATAGTATATCCAAGAATAGTTTGTCTAACTCATAAATATTTATTTCTATACTATCTTTTAAGAGTTTTGTAATTTAAATCTTGCATTTAGTTCCATGATCCATTTTGAGTTAACTTTTGTGGATGGAGTAAGAAAACAGTTCAGTTTCATTCTTTTTCAGTATATCCAGTTGTACCAGTAACAACTGCTAAAAAAACTTTTCTTCCTCCATTTATCTTTCTTTGCACCCTTGTCAAAAAGTCAAATGACCATAAATATAACTGTTTTGGGCCCGTTCTTACACTGTTTCGTATGTCTCCACTTTTGCAAAAGTCACACTCTCGTGTGTCTTTCTAGAGATTTGTCCATTGCTAAGAGATCGTATTTGTTGAGATATAATTATTACCTTATAATCCTTTTTATTTGTGCAAGGCCAGTAGTGATGTCTCTCTTACATTCAAAAGTTTAGTAACTGAAGCCTTGCTTATTTATTTATTTTTCTTAGTTTAGCTCAGTTTGTCAAGTTTGTTGCCCTTTTTCAAAAAAACAACTTTTGGTTTTACTTATTTCTCTGTTGTTTTTGTATCCCCTGTTTCATTTACATCCACTTTAATTTTTATTATTTCATTTATTGTGCTTATTTTAAGTTTAGTTTTCTCTTCTTTTAACAATTTCTTAACATGGAATATTGTGTTATTGAATTGGGATTTCTTCTTTTTTAAATGTGGGCATTTGCCACCATAAACTTCCCTCTAAGTAATGCTTAAGCTGCACCCCATGAGTTTTCAGATGGCAAGGCCTTAGGCATTCAGACAGTCATCCTGGGCTGACAGTGGTTTTAACAGGTTTCTTTTTTGCTGTCTATCTCGCTGATATCCTTGTTATACTCTCTGCCTCTTTGGTATCACACCCAGCTGTTAGCCTCCATTAATTTCCAGATGATTACTCTATCATTTGAAATAATGCTTTTAAGTCTAATCCAATTAAATCAGGGGTAATCTTTGATGACTGTCTATGGGATGTGTTCTAGGTCCCAATAGGGCTTTCAGATGGGACAGCAGGAGTGGGTCATGACTCAAATGCCACAGATTCTTGCTTTTCTTACCAAAATTTAGTAGACTTTTTCAAATAAATGTTTCATTTACCATATGCTTTTAGAGTAATTTCTAGAAATTGTTAATTGTTGTTTTAAATAATATTCACCAGTTGTATTGTTTCATTGTGGAGAGGGTCTGTGAAGTTCTTCACTTTGCCATCCAGAAGTCATGCCTCTTTATTCTCACTTTTCCTCTTTGCATTGTATGTATCATCTGCACCTATATTGATATTCCCATGGTTAATTATTCTTGTATATATATATAGTTTAATTTTTATTCTTAGTGATTATTCTGCCTTGACTATTCATTAATACAGAGATTTGATTAGCCATTAAGACTTATGGCCTTTTTAAAAAAGTAGTAGTTACTTAATTAAATGTTTATAGTAGTTACTTAATTAAATACATAAAAAATGGGCTTCCCTCATGGTTTAGTGGTAAAGAATCTTGTCTGTCAAGGCATGAGATGCAATTTTGATCCTTGTATTGGGAAGATCCTCTGGAGAAGGAAATGGCAACCCACTCCAGTATTCTTGCCTGGGAAATCTCATGGATGGAGGAGCCTGTAGGGCTACTGTCCATGGGGTCACAAAAAGTCAGACACAATTGAGAGACTAAACAACAACACAACAGAAATATATAAATGAAATAAGTGCCAAGATCCATACTGAACCTTTTTAATATGACATTTCATTTAATCCTCTAGAAATTTTGCAGTAGAAACTGTGATCCTGATCTTACACAGAAGAAACTTAGGTGTGAGAGATGAAACAGCCTATCAGACTAAAACCAGATTTGTCTCCAAGGTAAAAATCCACTTTGCTCTGTTCCCTTAAAAAAATGTGATCTGATTATAACCAAAGCAGAATGTTTCCTCTGAAATTGTTTAGTTCAACAGTTCTAGTTAAACAAGGATATTCTCAGTCATACCAAGACACAACATAGAAGATACTGAAAAATGATGTTCACTCTCTCTTCTTGTCTCTCTCTCTCTGCATCATCTTGCCACCTCACTGCATCTCTCTCTTTTGCTGATACACTGCTCTTTTATTGACTGTAATCATGAATCTTTGAGTAGCCGATATATTTCAACAAATGACTATGCAACAGTAAAAAAAAAAAATTGCATAACGTAGGACTCTATATAAGCCATTCAATTTCTTGATACCAACATTTTAAAGAACACAATTCTGTTCAAATTTGAAGAAAATATCTTTGCTATATGTTAAGACAAAGAGTCTTAAGGGTTACTTACTTAAAGTTTAGATTATTATAGTCATTTGCTCAGTTCATAAACTTTAGGCACATGTAAAACATCTTTTTAATATCTACACAAGACCTATGTGTGTCAAAATAAGACACACAAAAGTTACATCAGATGCCAAAACCATCTTAAACAATTTAAGTGTAATTGAAAGTGTAATTAAAGCTGAGTGCCAAAGAATTGATGCTTTTGAACTGTGGTGTTGGAGAAGACTCTTGAGACTGCAAGGAGATCAAGCCAGTCAATCCTAAAGGAAATCAACACTGAATCTTCACTGGAAGTTGCTGAAGCTGAAACTCCAACCCTTTGGCCACCTGATGAGAAGAACTGACTCATTGGAAAAGACCCTGATGCTGGGAAAGGTTGAAGGCAGGAGGAGAAGGGGACGACAGAGGATGAGATGATTGGATGGCATCACCGACTCGATGGACATGAGTTTGAGCAAGCTCCGGGAGTTGGTGATGAACAGGGAAGCCTGGCATGCTGTAGTCCATGGGGTCACAAAGAGTTGGACAAAACTGAGCTACTGAACTGAACTAACGTGTAGTAATTTTGGCCAAAGATTTTTAGGTTTATTTATTTTTAAGGCATGAAATAAAGACAATTCTCTGAAACAGAATTTTCCCTTTCTTGAATGTCCACAGCGTTACACTGGCCCCTATGTGTCCTCAGAGATTAGTGAATCTTTACAAGTTTCAGAAGTTTGTTTTTATTTTTAGTCACTAAAGTTGTGTCTGACTCTTTTGAGACCCCATGAACTGTAGCCCGTCAGGCTGCTCTGTCCATGGGATTTCCCAGGCAAGAATACTGGAGTAGGTTGTCATTTCCTTCTCCAGGGGATCTTTCTAACCCAAGGACTGAACCCATGTCTCCTGCATTGGTAGGTGAAATCTTCACCACTGTGTCACCAAGGAAGCCCTTTTCAGAAGCTGGAAGGAAGTGAAAAATAAGAAAAAAGTGATGCATTCGCGGTCACTATTCAAAGGGCAGTTTAAGCTAATATTTTGTAGATATGACAACACAGAACACTGAATCTATTTACTGGGTTGCCTTTCCCAAAATCCATTTCCTGTTTTTTTCAACATGCTCAGTGTTTCTCCACAACAGTCAAAAATAGCATGGATTATTTTTAAGAAGTATTTTATAAAGGTATTAAAAATATTTGGGAAGAGTGTTCCACTGTAGGCCTTGGTCTCGAAGTCATAGAATGGTAGTTAAATATTGATGAAGAAGAGTAGAGTGGGCCCTGGAATTAATGCCACATTGGTTGATAAGTTACCTTTTTTCCTATTGGCAAGGAATTGTCATAGAATTGCAGACAGACTTTACATAGGTCAAAAAATAATTGGTATATATATTTTTTAGAAAAATCAAGAAATAGAGAACATGAAGAGTGAAAGAAAATATAAAATTAATTCCTCTTGCATAAAGGAGCAGGCTAATTGAGTTATCATGAAAACCAGTAAGAAGCTCTGACACTAATGACTTTCAATTAAGTGAGAAGCTGAAATAAGTGTGATAGGACTTCTCAAACACCAACTACAAGTGACTAACTGGTCGGGCATGCATTTCTCCAAAACCTGTAATGAGAGAAAATCAAAGTTCCACTCAAAAGAGAAGGAAAACCAAAGTTAAGAGATGATTTTTGACTGATAATAAGAGGACTTAGTATCTAAGGTATCAGTTTACAGTTACATTTTACGCTTCTTTCAGCCTTTCTCTAAACACTTCTTATTTTAAGCATCCTTAAAGGTCATGAGAAATGTCTAATAAAAATGTTTACATTTATGCTACTTACTGAGCAAGAAGTTAAGTTTTATAGGAAAAGAGCATCAGGGATGGAATGGTTGATTGTCACTGATGCTTTCAGAGCTTCATGCCTAAGGAAAATCTCTATTGTAAGGAGATTCAGATTTAAGTTGACATCTTCTGGAACTGCAGGCATAGTACTTGGGAGGAAAATGAGCAGTATCTGTGGGGTTAGTCCTACATTTCCAAACATGTTAAATGACGGTAAACATCAAAATCTCCTTTCAGAAACATCATCTTTTCTCAATATTCATTGGAAGAAAAGAGATAGATAACAAGAGCCTGTTCTTTTAAATACAATCTCATTTCCAGAAAGGCAGTGTGTCTGAAATCACTGCTATAGCAAGCATTAAGCTCATCTGCCTGAAAAGAACAGGCGCAGCTGCTTCCCCAGGGTGTATTGTCAGACATTTTGATTTTCAAAGAACCAACAGAGCTAAGATACATGTAACCCTTTTCATAACAGCTCATCTTAGTGCTCCAGCCCTCTGCACAGTCTTTCTCTCCTGCTAAGCAATTAGAATGGTCCTGAGCTTTTCAAAGCAATGATACAGATCGTTTTACCTTTATGTCCTGATTGCACGAAGCTCTATGGGAAATGCTTCTAAAGAGGTTAAAATGCAGCCATCGCCTACAAAGTCATGGTGCAGCCCCAAACTCAGTCTCCTGCAGTGAAGACAAAGGAAAGAAAGCAGGATAGACAATTTGAGAAAATGATAAAGTCGATTCAACAAATATTTCTGCCGTCTCTTACTTACCATAGCTAGGTATGTTTTCAGCATTGTTATCTGTACTTTCCCTGCATTATGCCATTGAATATCTATAATGAACCAGTAAGGAAGAGATTTGCTGACTTCTAAGGAAAGGCACGCAAGATTCCTCTCTGCTCCTTTCTCAGTCGTCTCTTCAGTTATTCCCTAAAACTGAGTTGCTGTTAAGGTTAAGTTATGCCATCTCCACAAAGAAAGATCCAATCTGTACCCAATTTCAGGTTTCCTGTTGGACCTCAGTCCTAATGCATGAGAATCTGCACACAGCCCCCAAACTGTAACAGCTTCCTCTCTGCCCTCTCTCACTCAGTGACCAGGCCTTTGACAGTGGCCTGAGCTGGCTCCCTTCTAAGCTTTGGAATCGATGGTCTTATCTTTCTCATTGTTTTCCCATTGTCACTAGAATGTATAGTTTTATTATTTATTTATTTTTACCATTGAAATGTTTAATTGAAATGGAATTTAAATTTTCAAGTAGGTATAAATGGAAGAGGCTTGACCTGCTTTGTTTGAGATCAAAAAGGAAAAAAACCCATACTTTTTGAGATTAAGACCCCAGGTTCTCCTCTGGAGTCTGGACTCAGCATCCCAGCTGGCTTTGTGGTAGCTTCAAGGACTTTGTAGGCAAAGGTGACTTCATTAGGAGTGAATTTGGGCTTGTAGTTCTGGTCAAATATAGTGATGCCATTTTAATTCCACCACAGCTCACACTACCTCAACACTATTACTGTTACAATTTTACACATGAAGGAATTCAACAGCAGGGAGTTTAAGTAATTTGCCTAAGCTCACAGATTGCTAATATGTGGCAGAGTCAGGCTTTGAACCTAGGGTCAACTGATTCCAAAGCCTTTACTCTTTAAGTCATATTTATCCAGGTATAATTTATATGTACTAAAATTAACACCTTCAAGTTTTGCAATGCTATGAGGGCTTTTTCTTTCTTTCACAAAAATTGATTAAAACTTTAGTTAAGCACAATAACTGAATAACTGAATGTTCAAACTACCACACAATTGCCCTCATCTCACACACTAGCAAAGCAATGCTCAAAATTCTCCAAGCCAGGCTTCAATAGTATGTGAACCAAGAACTTCCAGATGTTCAAGCTGGTTTTAGAAAAGGCAGAGGAACCAGAGATCAAATTGCCAACATCCGTTAGATCATAGAAAAAGCAAGAGAGTTCCAGAAAAACATCTACTTCTGCTTTATTGACTACACCAAACCCTTTGATAGTGTGGATCACAACAAACTGGAAAACTCTTCAATACATGGGAATACCAGACCAGTTTACCTGCTTCTTGAGAAATCTGTATGCAGGTCAAGAAGCAACAGTTAGAACTGGACATGGAACAACAGACTGGTTCCAAATTGAGAAAGGAGTACATCAAGGCTATATATTGTCACCTGCTTATTTAACTTCTATGCAGAGTACATCATGAGAAATGCTGGGCTCGATGAAGCACAAGCTGGAATCAAGATTGCTGGGAGAAATATCAATAACTTCAGATATGCAAATGATACCACCCTTATGGCAGAAAGCGAAGAAGAACTAAAGAGCCTCTTGATGAAAGTGAAAGAGGAGAGTGAAAAAGTTGGCTGAAGCTCAACATTCAGAAAATGAAGATCATGGCATCTGGTCCCATCACTTCATGGAAAATAGATCAGGAAACAATGGAAACTGGCTGACTTTATTTTTGGGGGGCTCCAAAGTCACAGCGATAGTAATTGTATCCATGAAATGAAAAGACACTTAATCCTTGGAAGAAAACCTATGACCAATCTGGACAGCACATTAAAAAGCAGAGACATTACTTTGCCAACAAAGGTCCATCTAATCAAAACCATGGTTTTTCCAGTAGCCATGTATGGATGTGAGAGTTGGACCATAAAGAAAGTGGAGCACTGAAGAATTGATGCTTTTGAACTGTGGTGTTGGAGAAGACTCTTGAGAGTCCTTGGACTGTAAGGAGATTCAACCAGTCAATCCTAAAGGAAATCAGTCCTGAATATTCTTTAGAAGGACTGATGCTGAAGCTGAGAGTCCAATACTTTGACCACCTGATGCAAAGAACTGACTCGTTGAAAAAGACCCTGATGCTGGGAAAGTTTGAAGGCAGGAGGAGAAGGGGATGTCAGAGGATGAGATGGTTGGATGGCATTGTCGACTCGATTGACATGAGTTTGAGTAAGCTCCAGGAGTTGGTGATGGACAGGGAAGCCTGGAGTGTTGCAGTCCATGGGGCTGCAAAGAGTGAGACACAACTGAGTGACTGAAGTGAACTGAACTGAAGCACAATAAATAAGCTCTAGAGATCTGCTGTACAACATTGTACCTATAGTCAAGAATAATGTATTGTACACAAAGCCTTGACTGTTAATGATTACCCTAAACTAAAATAGTTTTTTTTTTTAAACATTAGCAATACAGACCATGTACAAACACCAAGTAAATGGGACAATGAACAGTACTAGAGGAATAAAGAATAAGCAGCTGTTCCAGTGGACAGTGCACTAGTCTTAATTAAAGACCATCTGGCCGTTATTGAAGACCAAATACTGAAATGTATGAAAAATGAAGGCAGGCACAGAAACAACAAAGGAAAAAGGNACAGTACTAGAGGAATAAAGAATAAGCAGCTGTTCCAGTGGACAGTGCACTAGTCTTAATTAAAGACCATCTGGCCGTTATTGAAGACCAAATACTGAAATGTATGAAAAATGAAGGCAGGCACAGAAACAACAAAGGAAAAAGGCAGCCCAGTTTAATATAGCACACACTGAGTGGGCCACTGCAGCTAGCCACACTGATGTTGGTACCCAGGGAGGGCTCCCAACAAAGTAAACTAGCAGGTGGACAGAAAGTGACCAGGAGTTGGGAGTCACGCCCCACGTCCATTATGAAGGTCTCCTTTCTCTCTTACCTAACCACTGACACCATCTAGGCCTTAAGTTATTTGGAGAACTTAATGTTTCTTTTCACT
>SJYV01043294.1:0-22389 GCA_006410875.1 Neotragus pygmaeus | reverse complement strand
GAAGACAGGAGGCGGAATGTGCGCTTAGCGTGCGAAGGCTGACGCTCACCATCAGTCAGCCTCGGCCAAGAAACTCAGAGGGATGGAAGAGAGAGAACATCCAGTTACGGAATGTAAAGTCAGGCACCCATTTCAATCCACTTGCAAACCTCCTAAGGCGCAGCTGATGCCTCTGGGAAAGGGTGACGTGAGAGCCACCAGCTCCCCCCTGTTTTCCTCTAGACGCTCCCCGTTCCTCCCTTGTCCCAGCGAGATGCTCAGCTGTCTCGCTCGGTCGCTCAGTCGTGTCCGAGTCGTGACCCCACGGACTGCAGCACCCACGCTTCCCTGTCCTTCACCGTCTCCGGGAGCTTGCTCAGATTCAGGTCCGTAGAGTTGGTGATGCCATAAATATCAGGTCATTTTGTCTTAACCAAATGTTTCATGAAAACCAGTAAAGACATTAGAATTCCCAAATAATATATGTTTTGCAAAGTACAATATCTTTATCTGGGGAAAAATTTATATAGAGAAAAGAATAAATTTTTTTTCTCAAATAAAATTTGGTTACACCCTAAGAAGGGCATTAAAGAGTAGTTAAGTACTTTTTCCCAAGAAAACCCTGTATCAAAATTTGATCTATATTTTCTGAGGGTGAGCAATACGACACAAGATTGGCGTAATATACTTAAAACAAAGCCGAAGCTAAATAATAAACCCTTCTCTTATCACCACTTTCAGGAAACACAATAAGTTGGTGCCTTAAAATGTTAAAATTGTCCCAAAAGTTAAGTAACTGCATATNGCAATACGACACAAGATTGGCGTAATATACTTAAAACAAAGCCGAAGCTAAATAATAAACCCTTCTCTTATCACCACTTTCAGGAAACACAATAAGTTGGTGCCTTAAAATGTTAAAATTGTCCCAAAAGTTAAGTAACTGCATATGTTCTCAAGTTTTACTGTCAGAAGAGAAGCCTTCCAGCTTAAAGATGAGAACCAAATATCTCCCTTACTGCCCTTTTCTTCCGAGAAAGCAGTGTTTACAGTGCCTCTCTCACAGCAGGTGCCTCGAAGCTCACACAAAGTGAGGGACCCACAGTCCACACGCACGGGGAGGAGCCCTGGACACTGAGATTCAGGGCGTCCAGAGCACAAAAGAGACACCCCTCTGAAAACAGAGGGGTTTATGCAAACCTGTGCCTGGAACTGTGCCCACCTCAACCCTGCCTGCAAGCCTGTCCTCCCACCACGAGTGAGTAAAGCACCAGCACGCATGCACCCTGCTCCCAAGAGGAGATGAGGGGCTTTTCTCTAGAGAAACGAAGAAGTCTGGACATCACTTTCTGATATTTGGGAAATTGCAGCTTAGTGAGCACTCCCTATCAAATTTCCTCAAAGAAAGTCCCTCACTAACGACAGACTTTACTAATGGCAATGTAGAGTCTGTTCACCTTTTTGATGTGACAATGTTAAGTTTGAACAGGAAATAAAGGATCACCAGACATTTAAGGGAAACCATCTCAAGGCAAAACAAACAAACAAACAAACAAACAAAAATAGGTGAAAGTAAACAAGCAGATACGCTTATTCTCCAGAAACTAACCCTTTAGCAAAATGAGACATGAATAGCACTGTTGTGTTGTTCATCTGATGGCGTGTTTCAGATTTAGCCATGCAAATGTACCACCTTGCTATATTTTTAATTAGCGAGATATACCACATGAAAGTGACTTTCTTATAGGTGAAAATAGTCTAACACTAGCAATTTCACACATAATAGTTTATTTAAATAGAAAGTATAAAATTAGTTCAATATCCAGGTCAGCAATCAAGGAAGAAGGAAGGAGTGGAGGATTTTACAATTAAGTAAAGATACAATTGCACTGATTTCACTTGCTAGCAAAGTAATGCTCAAAATCCTTCAAGCTAAGGCTTCAGCAGTATGTGAACCAACAACTTTCAGATGTACAAGCTGGATTTATAAAAGGCAGAGGAACCAGAGATCAAATTGCCAACATTCATTGGATCATACAGAAAGCAAGAGAATTCCAAGGGAACATCTGCTTCATTGACTATGCTAAAGACTTTGACTGCGTGTATCGCAACAAACTGGAAAATTCTTAAAGAGATGGGAATACCAGATCACCGTACCTGTCTTCTGAGAAAGCTGTATGCAGGTCAAGCAGTAACAATTAGAACCAGACCTGGAGCAACAGATTGGTTCAAAATTAGGAAAAGAGTACAACAAGGCTGTATATTGTCACTCTGCTTATTTAACGTATGTAGGGTACACCATGCAAAATCCCAGGCTGGATGACTCACAAGCTGGAATCAAGATTGCCAGAAGAAGTACCAGTAACCTGAGATACACTACAAAGGCAGAAAGCAAAAAGGAACTAAGGAGCCTCTCGATGAGGGTAAAAGAGGAGAGTGAAAAAGCTGGCTTAAAACTCAGTGTTCAAAGACACTAAGATCATGGCATCCAGCCCCATCACCTCATGGCAAACAGATGGAGAAACAATGGAAACAGTGACAGATTTTATTTTCTTAGGCTTCAAAATCACTGTAGTTGGTGACTGCAGCCGTGAAATAAAAAGATGATTGCTCCTTGGAAGAAAAGCTATTACAAACCTAGATAGCATATTAAGAAGCAGAGACATCACTTTGCCACCAAAGATCCATATAATTAACACTATGGCTTTTCCAGTAGTCATGTATGGATGGATGTAAGAGTTGGACCGTAAAGAAGGATGAGTGCCACAGAATTGATGCTTTCAAACTGTGGTGTTGGAGAAGACTGTTGAGAGTCCCTTGGATAGGAGATCAAACCAGTCAATCCTGAAGGAAATCAACACTGAATATTCACTGGAAGGACTGATGCTGAAGCTGAAGCTCCAATATTTTGGCCACCTGATGAGAAAAGCCAACCCACTGGAAAAGACCCTGATGCTAGGTAGGTTGAGACCAGGAGGAGAATGGAGTGACAGAGGATGGGATGGTTGGATGGCATCGCCGACTCAATGGACATGAGTTTGAACAAACTCTGCGAGATAGCAGAGGACAGGGAAGCCTGGTGTGCTGCGGTCCCCAGGGTTGCTAAGAGTCAGACGTGACTGACTGAACAATGGTGATCGCAAGCTCTGAACTTTACAGTTTGCAGAATGACTGACATAAACTGCCTTGTTTTACTTGAAACAGCTGTGTGGTTGAATTAACATGCCTAAATATTGTTAACTGTGGAGACGTCCAAGACCAAATAAACGAAGCTTCCTCCATAGCTTTAACTGAGCGAGCAACTGGAGCTGGGACCAGTGGTCAGGCTGCCTGACTCCGTGGCCTCTGCTTCCACTACCCAAAGGACGCTGGCCAAGATGAGACCCTGGAAAGAACACGAGACAGAGGCACTGGGAAAGAGTGAAGGGAAGGGTGATATGCAGACAGACGTGCGAGAAGGAAGCCTTACCTAGAAGAACTTATGTCATGGCGTCAGAACTCGAAGGAACCGTGTAACCAGAGAGCATCATGCTGGCAGCAGATTCTTGAACTGACCCAGGGAAGGAACATTCCTGACACAATTCCAAAAATGGTGAACTTGACGTATTCCAGATGTGAGGCAATTAAACCCTCTCTGGGAAGGGATGACCCAGATGACTGCACAAATGTCCATGTTAAGGAATTAAAATGAATTTATATCCATATAAAAACGTAGGAAAGACTGACTTAGATGTTTGGAGACTAAATTAGCAAATGCCTTCCTCGGTGACACAGTGTTAAAGAATCCACCTACAATGCAGGAGACGTAGGGGATGTGGGTTTGACCCCTGGGTCAGGGAGATGCCCTGGAGGAGGAAATGGCAACCCATCCAGTATTCTTGCCTGGAGAACCCCAGGAGAGGAAACTGGAGGGCTAGAGTCCATAGGGTTGCCGAGAGTCAGACACAACTGAGCACACACACACCACACACTCACACATGTACACACATGTAGAGGTATGTGTACACACACGTATAGACATGCACACAAAGACACACATATGTACAAACACACACGAACATACAGAACACGAGATGTGTGTGGCCACACACATGCATGTGCACAGGTGCACACACATGCACATGTGCACACACGCAGACGTGCACACACATGCAGACATGCACACACATGCAGGCACACAGTGACAAATGCACGTGAACATGCATGTGTGTGTGTGGTCTTGTGTGCATTGTTCATATATGAGTGCATATCACATGCTCACTCACACATGTGCACACATACGTGTTTAGCTGTTCAAGCAAAGGACAAACAAACCACCTGGGTAGTGGGAGGGGCAGGGTCACTGCTGTCTCCACTGGGATCTTCTTGTCTGGCCTTGAACTGAATCCCGTTCACACACTGCTGGCCATGTGGTTGCTGAACTCAGCTCAGCTCCTTTTAGAACCAAAAGACGCCTCTGTGATTCATCTGAACTGATTTCCTTTTCATTTTCTCATGCAGGCTGCAGGAAGAGAGAGCAGCTTCGAGAGAGGGAGAAGCAGCGGCTGGAGAGACACAGGGCCTGGGGAGGAGCGCAGCCCCGCCCAGCCGGATCAAGCACAGACGTCCCCGGGGCGTTAAGGACGCCCCTGAAAAGCAGCAGGTGCAGAGGAGTCGCAGCTGTGTGGTGTGTGTCTTGCTGCAGCCTCAGGGGAGCGGTGAGCGGCAGAGGCGTCAGACTAGGTCAGAGGCCCGGTGTTCCATGAGGGTGCGACACTTCGCCGCTGTCAATGCAGCAGCGTTCAGGTTGACAGGAGCTCCCCATTCCCTCCGCACTCGCAGACCTGCGCTCAAAGCCCGGATCCTTCCACAGAGATCAGGGGCACTTGGGATAAACTCCTGCCTTGCCTCATTCCCCACGCTGGTGGCTGGGCGCATCCGCGGGTGTCCATACAACCCCCACTGAGGCCAAAGCTGCGGCTTCTCCAGCTGTCCCAGCTAACGCCAGGGCCTCCTGGAGAAAAGCGGCAAATCCCCGCCCAGTCAGTCTGGCGGCTTCAGACTCGGAGGTGAAAGGTGCTGCTTGTCTCCTGTGTGATACTATGAAGCGTGTTCTTGCTACTCTCTTCAGATTTTTCATGCCATATGAACACAGACCTCTTTGATCTTTCAACTGATCTGTTTTGGAAATGTGTAAAAATAAAACAAGTTGCAATTCTGAG
Source organism: Neotragus pygmaeus (assembly GCA_006410875.1). Taxonomy (NCBI): domain Eukaryota; kingdom Metazoa; phylum Chordata; class Mammalia; order Artiodactyla; family Bovidae; genus Neotragus; species Neotragus pygmaeus. The sequence continues at coordinate 17,209 of SJYV01043294.1, read as the reverse complement.
ACTCCCAAGAAAAAACATTCAGTTTTAACCTTTGACACCTAGAGCATGGTGCATTAATAGTGAATGCACTTGACATTCCTGCCTTGAATGATACAGAACAACAGAGCGAGCTCTTTGCTCTTCTTCTAAATTTTGGGAGCGTTAGCAAGTCACCTTAATCCTCAGGCTGCTTGTTTCTTCTTTTGGAAAGAAGGAAGAGCCGCTGCATAAGACCGTGGACCCCACGAGAACACGGGGCCCGCTAACTGAGCGTCCCAGGGGATCAGAGTGGCTTATTTGTAGACACCACAGCTTTGCTTTATTGACACCTTATATTAAACAGGTCTGCTTGCCAATGCCCCAGAATACAGGCCGACAAACGCGCTTTGGAAGTGCCCATGAGCTGAAGCTGTCTTGGATGCAAAACACTGGGAGAGCTGAAGAGAACATGCGTGCCTCCACACAGGACCGCCTCCCTGGAAGCCTCAGCGAGTAAATCTAAGTGACACCCCCCTTCTCTGAGCAATGTGTTTAGACTTTGTAGATTTCTCCCAGATTTTGTCATGTGAGCTTTATATATACCAAAAGGTCTTAATTAAAGATTTTTAAATGTTGAGTAAAATGTTCACCAGTCTAGTTTGTAATATATATAATAAACCTGTCGTATAATTTATTTTCTTTAAAAACAACCTTCTTATATAAATTGCCTTCAGAACTTTCATTTAGAATTTAAGGTCATTCAGGGGTTAGTGTCATATAAACAAAACTCTCTGAAATGCTTGGGTCTTTTGAGGGTGTTGCATTCCTACAAGCTGTGATCAAGCCAGGTTTAGTCAGCTATTGGAAAAACAAACCCTTCTTGGTCTAGGAGCTCAAATTCCTAGGGCTAAGCCAGACGAAGTTTTCTATCCTGAGTCATAAATTCCTCAGTGCAGTGTACAACAGAAGAAAGACCACCTTTAACTTGGTCATTGTGATCTGGCAAAGGCCTCAAATCCCTCTATTGCCAAAAAAATTGCAACCCCCATGGACTCGCTGCGCCCCCTGCTCTCGGCTCGGCCTGCTCTGACGGAGGCCTGCTGTGCTGCTGTGTGCGTCCCGTGCAGCGGTCCACGTGGCCCAGGGCTGAGGGTGGCCTCTGGGGCCCCGCCCAACAGTCCACGGAATCAGTCCCTGCCAGCAGCAAGGGCCTAAGCAGCACCAGAGTCAGTCACAGCTTCCGAGGAGAACCCAGCCTGGGAGGCGAGATGAGCTCCGAGGAGCTGCCACACCACCCGCAGATTCCCGAAGCACAGGGATGCGTGTTGCTTCAGTCAGGTATGTTTTGGGTAATCTGTTGTGTTCAGTTCAGTTCCGTTCAGTTGCTCAGTCGTGTCCAGCTCTTTGCGACCCCGTGGACTGCAGCACGCCAGGCCTCCCTGTCTACCAGCAACTCCCGGAGTCCACCCAAATCCATGTCCATTGAGTCGGTGATGCCATCCAACCATCTCATCCTCTGTCATCCCCTTCTCCTCCTGCCCTCAATCTTTCCCAGCATCAGGGTCTTTCCCAATGAGTCAGCTCTTTGCATGAGGTTGTCAAATTATTGGAGTTTCAGCTTCAACATCAGTCCTTCCAATGAACACCTAGGACTGATCCCCTTTAGGATAGACTGGTTGGATCTCCTTACAGTCCAAGGGACTCTATTCCTCCACCAAAAATTCTCACTTTTAAGAAATATCCACCTAAGTTTCTAAAGATAAAGTGGCCACTGTCTCCAAATTACTCTCAAATGGTTTAAAAAAAACAATATGCACATACGAAAACCAATAAATACAAAATAATAAGCAAAGGGAGCAAAACATGAGCAACTGAAGGAAAAAAGTAAGGTTTCTATAACATTCTTAAAATTATTTCAACTTATAGCAAAATAAAAAGTTACCCTTCAGGCCAATGTAAAAGATCAGTTTAAGAAGAGAACAGTTAAAACTCATAAAAATGGTAGTTAATAACGTTGTGAGAATAGGCAGAAATGCAAAATCAAAGCTTTCATCACACAAAAAATGCATCACTATAGATGGTGATGGATGCTACGCAGGGTTACTGTGCTGATCATTTCGTAAGGTGTATAAATATTCAATCATTACATTGTACACCTGAAAGTAATAAACACAACATTACACGCCAATGATACCTCAATAATAAAATTTTTTAATAAAATAAAAAGAAGAAATTATGTATAAAAACAAAAACAAAAGAGTTTATACTTTTGATTAGTTATGAGTTGCTATCTACAAATGGAATCCTGTGGTCAACGTATCAAAGATACAGGATCTTGAAAATCCTGTACCATTATCTAGTCCAGCGTAACAATAGGCAGTAAGAAAGAAACTTGATTTTCCTAAATAAAGAAAAATTGTATAAGACAAAAGCACTGGAGTACTTAGTTTATAATAAAGTTATCACTTTTCATTTGAAAAATCTAAAAACAGCCTTTAGGAAATAAGTGGATGTTAGCTATCTTAGCTACTTCTTTGCTTCAATCTTCATTTTGATAAACAAAAATGTATTCATCTTTAAATGCACACCTGTGTAGCTGTTCATCTTTAAATGCATGCTTGCATGGTTGAAAGTGGAAGTCTCAGCTGCTCACACGTGTCTGATTCTTTCCGACCCCACATTCGTAGCCCTCCAGGCTCCTTTGTCCTTGGGATTCTCCAGGCAAGAATACTGGAGTGTGTTGCCATTCCCTTCCCCAGGGGATCTTCCTGACCCAGGGATTGAACCCAGGCCTCCTGCGCTGCAGGCAGCTTCTTTACCATCTGAGGCACCCTTCTCCTTTAAATGCATGCCTACCTAGCTGTTCACCATCCAATGTACACCTGTATAGTTAGTCCCCTTTAAATTCACACACATGTATACTGGGTTGGGAAGATCCCTTGGAGAAGGGAAAGGCTACCCACTCCAGTATTCTGGCCTGGAAAATTCCATGGACAGTAAAGTCNGAAAACCAATAAATACAAAATAATAAGCAAAGGGAGCAAAACATGAGCAACTGAAGGAAAAAAGTAAGGTTTCTATAACATTCTTAAAATTATTTCAACTTATAGCAAAATAAAAAGTTACCCTTCAGGCCAATGTAAAAGATCAGTTTAAGAAGAGAACAGTTAAAACTCATAAAAATGGTAGTTAATAACGTTGTGAGAATAGGCAGAAATGCAAAATCAAAGCTTTCATCACACAAAAAATGCATCACTATAGATGGTGATGGATGCTACGCAGGGTTACTGTGCTGATCATTTCGTAAGGTGTATAAATATTCAATCATTACATTGTACACCTGAAAGTAATAAACACAACATTACACGCCAATGATACCTCAATAATAAAATTTTTTAATAAAATAAAAAGAAGAAATTATGTATAAAAACAAAAACAAAAGAGTTTATACTTTTGATTAGTTATGAGTTGCTATCTACAAATGGAATCCTGTGGTCAACGTATCAAAGATACAGGATCTTGAAAATCCTGTACCATTATCTAGTCCAGCGTAACAATAGGCAGTAAGAAAGAAACTTGATTTTCCTAAATAAAGAAAAATTGTATAAGACAAAAGCACTGGAGTACTTAGTTTATAATAAAGTTATCACTTTTCATTTGAAAAATCTAAAAACAGCCTTTAGGAAATAAGTGGATGTTAGCTATCTTAGCTACTTCTTTGCTTCCATCTTCATTTTGATAAACAAAAATGTATTCATCTTTAAATGCACACCTGTGTAGCTGTTCATCTTTAAATGCATGCTTGCATGGTTGAAAGTGGAAGTCTCAGCTGCTCACACGTGTCTGATTCTTTCCGACCCCACATTCGTAGCCCTCCAGGCTCCTTTGTCCTTGGGATTCTCCAGGCAAGAATACTGGAGTGTGTTGCCATTCCCTTCCCCAGGGGATCTTCCTGACCCAGGGATTGAACCCAGGCCGCCTGCGCTGCAGGCAGCTTCTTTACCATCTGAGGCACCCTTCTCCTTTAAATGCATGCCTACCTAGCTGTTCACCATCCAATGTACACCTGTATAGTTAGTCCCCTTTAAATTCACACACATGTATACTGGGTTGGGAAGATCCCTTGGAGAAGGGAAAGGCTACCCACTCCAGTATTCTGGCCTGGAAAATTCCATGGACAGTAAAGTCTATGAGGTCTCAAAGAGTCGGACACGACTGAGCAACTTTCACTTTCATATAGTTTTCATCTGTAAATGCACACCTTTATCATTATTCACCTTTGAATGCACACCTATATAATTTTAAGCAGTATGCCTCTATGATTTTTGGGAAACATCATATTGAGAATACTTATTTCTATTGATGTTGAACAAATTGGTTCAACTTACTAAAGAAACAATTTGTTAATATACATCAGAACTTTTAAAACATAGCCTTCGACTAGCATTTTAGACGTTTCCCTGGGCAAGTGCGTGCTGCAAGAAAACTTTACACGCAAAGATGTATGTGACAACAAAAGTTGGAAATAATCCGTATTATAACAATTAGAAATTATTTAGCAACTGGAGAAAAATGGAATATTATATAATAAAGAAAATTATGTTCGGGGCTTTTTTAAACGTGCAGACAACCTAAAATCTAGAAGACAATGTATGAAAACAGCAATGCACAATGTAGTTGCAACCATCTCTTAATTCTTATAAAGACTGGGAGAGGCACTCTTGTTTCCTTAATACTGTTACATATTTTCAAACTGGTCTGTATAACTTACAGTTATGTGCATTTATGCTAAAAATACACAATAATATATATATATCATTCTCCATTTTTGTAAGAGAAGAGATAATGGCTTATCTGATATTTTCTTTAATAATTAGTAGAGTTAAATCAGCTGTCTTGAAGAAATTTAGCAAAATATAGACATAATTTGTTAACGTGGACGCCAGGAGAGAATTAAAAGGAGGGCTTTTGTTGTCATTTTTAAAGAATATGTGTGCATGCCAAAATTCAAGAGCGGTTTCACAGATAGTTTATTTTTTAAAGACTATTTATAAGTGACCTTATTCTTTGAGTATAGTACACATGTCAAATATAATTGAAATAATACTAAGCTAGTTGTTTAGTGAACAAATTGTGTCTCCATGTTGGCTTCAAACCATTTACTGATTAGATTTTTTTAACTTAAAAAAAAGTATAGATTGCTCTAAAAATATCAGCATTTTCCCTTGGAGTCATTTGTATTCCAAAAGTTTAACCAATGGGGAATCTTCAAAAGGAGAATCAGTAGATGCCTCCCTTTGGACTCTCTCACACGTGCTGATGAGGCGCACAGAACCACCCTCGCTCCAGCATGTGACGCTGACTGCCTGAGAAAGGCTGACCCTGATAAAGCAGATATTTGGTGTCCAGGGTCACACGCAGAGTAAGACTCCTGTGAGGCTTCAGTATGAAAATGACTCCCGGGCCTCATTCAGGGAAGTGACCCTCAGCTCAGGACGTCCAGCTCCCTGTCCCCACAGTGCGTGCCAGTGTCTGAGGGTGTGTTTGCCACCCGTTGAGGGGACAGGTGGTACTATATGCGCATGGCGCACAGCATAGCCCCCTGCACAGATGATTCAGTTCAAAATGCCAGCAGTGCTGATGCGGGGAAGCTTGAACTAAACGGAATCTCAGAACGATTATCTTTATTTTTTTAATGCTTGTGTATAAACTCTAATATCATATTTTAGGCACATGGAAAAAATAACTTTGCTTTATGAAGACAATTGTATCATTTAACAATCTCAGAAAAATATCTACTTCTGCCTCATTGACTATGCAGAAGCCTTTGACTGTGTGGATCACAACAAACTGTGGAAAATTCTTAAAGAGATGGTATACCAGACCACCTTACTGTCTCCTGAGAAACCTGTATGCAGCCCAAGAAGCAACAGTTAGAATCGGACATGGAACAAAGGACTGGTTCAAAATTGGGAAAAGAGTACAAGGCTGTATATTGTCACTTTGCTTGTTTCTTGTCACTCTGCTTATTTAATTTATATGCAGAATGTATCATGTGAAATGCTGAGCTGGATGAATCACAAACTGGAATCAAGAGTGCCAGGAGAAATATCAACAACCTCAGATATGCAGATGACTCCACTCTAGCGGCAGAAAGCAAAGAGAAATTAAAGGGCCTCTTGATGAAGGTGAAAGCGGAGAGTGAAACAACTAGCTTAAAACTCAACGTTGAAAAACTGAGACCATAACATCCAGTGCCATCACTTCCTGGCAAATAGATGGGGAAAAAGTGGAACCGGTGACAGATTCTATTTTCCTGGGCTCCAAAATCACTGATTTGGTCCAAAAGACTCTGATGCTGGGAAAGATTAAAGGCAAAGGAGGAGGGGAGGGCAGAGGAGGAGATGATTAGAGAGCTTCACAGACTCAGTGGATATGAGTCTGAGCCAATGCCGGGAGACAGAAAAGGACAGGGAAGCTTGGCAGGCTGCAGTCTACGGGGTCACAGTCAGACACAACCGAGCAGCTAAGCACAGCCCAGGCTTCAGCAGCAGCAACAGCAACAAAAAATAATAATCTCGTTAAAAATTCTTGAATTCAGTGTCACTTACAGGAATCCACTCACATGACAGAACGCCGTGGAGCTCTCTGTACACACTGCGCTGATGACCGTCTTCCAGTTTAGATATTTGAACATCCTTGTGTAAAGTGGGTGAATGATACAGAGAAAACCTTGATGCTATTTTGACAGCTTCTTGTGAATTTTTACCTATTTTAAAATAAAAAAACTTAAAAATTTTTTAAATGGGCAAATGACTTGAGTAAACATTTCTCCAAAGAAGATATGCAAGTAGCCAGTAAATAGGAAAGCTCCCCAACGTCACCAGTCATGACGAAATGCAAACCAAAGCGACAGAGGAACAGCGCCTCACACTCTCCAGGGTGGCTTCAGCCAGAAGAGTGAAAACTAGCAAGTCCCATGAGGACTCGCCTGTTCTCGCAGATTAGACCCCAAAGTTTGCCTTATTCTTCTGCAACCTCAGCTGTAAGTTTCCAGATGTCTTGTTTCTTTTCGTTTTTCCTGGCGCCCTGGCCCACAGGTGGCCACTTTGCAGAGAGCGAACCCTCTAGACTGATGCTCTCTGTGGTTAAGAACTTAGTGTAATTCTCAATCAGTGCAGTGTCAGACCAAACCTCGACTTAGGCGTTTCAAGAAAGGGAGAGGGCTTTACGGCAATGGAGAGGACTGGGGTATCCAAGCATGTCCAGCTCGGGCAGGAGAGGCTTTGCCTTTCTGAGGAGGAGTGGACACAGGTGGAGAGAGGTGTGAGCCACGGGCGAGACTGATGGGAGGAGGTCAGAGGTCAGCTGCTCATTTGAGTGCTCAAGGGAAGTCCGAGTTCAAGGGCCTCTGCTGCTGCTGCGGCTGTCGCTTCAGTCGTGTCCGACTCTATGCGACCCCACAGACGGCAGCCCACCAGGCTCCCCCGTCCCTGGGACTCTCCAGGCAAGAACACTGGAGTGGGTTGCCAGTTCCCTCTCCAATGCATGAAGGTGAAAAGTGAAAGTGAGGTCGCTCAGTCGCGTCCGGCTCTTAGAGACTCCATGGACTGCAGCCCACCAGGCTCGTCCGTCCATGGGATTTTCCAGGCAAGAGTACTGGAGTGGGGGGCCATCGCCTTCAAGGGCCTCTAGGAGGAGAGAATCAGCCCCAGGTTGGTTCGTAAGCCAACAGGGTTTTGTTCTCTGCGTCAGTGGAGACAAAGCAGCTCAGCTGCCATTTGCGGGCAGAGAGAATGTACAGGGTCTGCCTCTGGCCTTGTCGCGGGCGAGCAAGGGGGTTCCCGTCTCAGGCGTGGGGAGCGTGTTCTGTGGCTCCGTCTCTTCTCAGGACACGGGGTGCGGAGCCCAGGGCTCTTTGCTGGGGCCCCGGGGCTGGGGTCAGCGTTGTCAGCAGTTAGGAACACTCTTGTTTGGGATGGACATCATTCCATCTCCAGAGTTCAACTTTGTATGGAGCTCTGCTGCTACAGTGTCGAGTTCTTACCCGAGGTCCCTTATCACCAGTCACGGCAGTGCTGAGCTCACAGTACTGAGCTGAGCGCTTCTTAGGAGAAGAGTTAGCCTGAAAGCAGCACTTCCACTCCATAGAAAGTGGATCCTGAGTGACACCACTGTCACTGCCTGGGAAACAGAAACTTGAGGATGTTGATCATCTTGTTTCTAGAATGATGTGGCTTGTGCCTGCTTGCATAGATTATGAACTCAACCTTTTTCAAATACACATCTTAGAGCATTTTCAAAGTTTTACATTTAAGAAACCCTTCAAATATTGTTGAGAGCTAAAAACTTGTATCACGTGGACCCCACTTAACAGCCGCCGCCCCCGAAGGCAGCCCTGGGCAGGGGGCGGCGAGAGGCCTGAGCAAGGACCCCTCTGGTGTCGCCCAGCCAGGGAGCAGGGGTCAGTCCAGCCGCGCCCCGTCACTCCTGTTCAGCGGGGGACGACTCGCTTCCGGTGACTGAAGCAGGAGGCGCAGTCGGTAGGCGTGTGCACTGTTCCCAGCGGCTGCCCAGGTACCTTCCAGAGCCCAGTGGCACCCTCGCCCGTGCCCGCTGAGATGCACTGCCCTGATTTCTGCAGGGTCGATATGTAGCCTCCCGGGAGGCCGCTCCTCAGAACCAACATTGTAATTATAATCTCGGAGCAGCTGCCAGGTTTGGCAAACGTCTGCCAGACAAAGAAGAGTAAATACCCCAGCCCTCTGGGGAAAAAAATTAATTTCTACTTAAAATCTTTTCTAGGCTTTATTATTATTAAGAAAGTAAAACATGATATAAAATGTCAGACAAAGAAACATTTCGCTGCATAGCACCCTAGCACACAGCCCAGTTCACCTGTGTTTTCCCTTCTAACCTCCAATCATTTGCACATTTTACTCTGTCATAATGCATTTAACATTGTATATTCTAATTTTCTTTGAACAATAAATTGTGAGCACTTTTCTGAGTCGTTCTTTAGCTGTCATAATCATAACTGTAATGGCTGTATAATATTTCAGAGTTTCTCAACACTGCTCATATGACTGTGAATAAAATAATATTGAGCCATGATGGGCCTTAAAAAATTAAACAATATTTCCTGCTTGGCCAACAATAGTGGGATTTTCCTTGGTTCCATCTCCGTGGTTGGCTCACCTGCTGTGCTGAACATATTGTAGCACAGACATTAGGTTCAGCCTCCCTGTCATTCTCTTTTCTTCAGCTGGGTCACCTGCAGTCTCAAGGTTTAAAGTTTGTTTTAAACTTTGTCTTTTCCCATGTTATTTGCTTCTTTTAGATAATGTGCATGCAATTATAAAAATAAATTCAAATCAAGGGTGCCTTTGGAGGTGTGGGTACCGCTTGGAAGAGCCAAGTTCTGTAGAAAGAGGTATTCCTCCTCTGCTTGTGTTGACTGCATGGGAATAAAGCAATGTGACCATTTTACAATAATTTGGAGGATAAGAATCCAAAACATGGACTGAAAATTAGCCTTGCTAGTCTGTTGACCATTTTTCAGTTCCCCCAACATATGCCCATAGGTATTTAGGTCTTCTTCTGCCTAAATTTGGTTTTCAACTTCTTTGAAGAGCAAGCTATAGATGCTTCAGCTTAGCTAGGCCTTTGCCGACCTGACGTGTGCCCTGTGAAAGGCTGGTAGAGGGAAGGTGAGCAAGATGCAGGCTGCCCATCGGAGCCCATGGCCAGGAAAAGCCTAGTATCCGGAGGTTTGTGTTCTGTCTGTGGGAGGCATCTGACTTCAAGGTGTCTGGGGCAGGAAGGAGAGGGTCAGATTCCATGCAACCTGGATGACTTCCAATTTTATTTCATAGTATGGCATCAGAATAATGCCAAATACTGCTCCTAATGCCTCCTTGTGTATTTTTCTAGGTGTTGGCACCTCCTATTTTGCACCAATACAGTAATAAAATTTTAACATGGGGATTTTAAGACTTACCCAACTTCCGTTTATTACACTGGCATTTTAGTTAGGTTAAATTCCAAGGGCACAATGACAGAACTTTTGTCTTATCGGGGAGATACAGATGGAAGCAGGCATAGAAAATACAGTGTACAATATACGTGGGTTCAGTCCTCAGTAAACATGCCTCAGAAACAGCAGTTAGAGCCAGAAGGCATCCACACAGCCCCTGGGTGCAGAGATTGCTGAGCTAACCGTCCCGTGTGATGCTCCAGGACTTCCCACTGTCATGTGCCTTGGTGATCGTGTCTATTGATGATTGTGCCAGAAAGTGGCAAGAGCTAAATGAAGCATACTGGCTCTGCAGGTGGCTGAAATCTGAGCACCCAGATGGGTTTATGCATATTGATTAACAGTGATCACCTGTTCAAGTTGCAAAGTTTATCTGACGACAGCAATAATACTTTGATAATGCTTATTGAGCATTTCTTAAACAACCATCACTCAATGAAATTACTTACATGCATTACCTTATTTAATACCCATTTTATATATGGTACACCTGAGATTCAAATATGGAAAGTTCCTTATATAAATCATAGAGCTTGTAGACAGTCGAGTCCGGGTCTGGTATTTAACCACTGTGCTCAGCAGTCTAATTCTAGTATATATGTTAATTTAAAATTTATATGACTATATAACTCCTTATTGCCAAATTCAGACTTAAATTGAAGAAAGTAGGGAAACCTCTGGACTATTCAGGTATGACCTAAATCAAATCCCTTATGGTTATAGATTCAAGGGATTAGATCTGATAGACAGAGTGCCTGAAGAACTATGGACGCAGGTTCGTGACATTGTACAGGAAGCGGTGATCAAAACCATTCCCAAGAAAATGAAAAGCAGAATGGCTGAGGAGACCTTACAAATAGGTGAGGAAAGAAGAGAAGCAACAGGCAAAGGAGAAAAGGAAAGATACCCATCTGAATGCAGAGTTCCAAAGAATAGCGAGGAGATAAGAAAGCCTTCCTCAGTGATCAATGCAAAGAAATAGAGGAAAACAACAGAATGAGAAAGCTACAGATCTCTTCAAAAAAATTAGAGATTCCAAGGGAACGTTTCATGTAAAGATGGGCGCAATAAAGGACAGAAATGGTCTGGACCTAACATAAGCAGAAGATATTAAGAACAGGTGGCAAGAGTACACAGAAAAACTATACAGAAAAGATCTTTATGACTCAGATAACCACGATGGTGTGATCACTCACCTAGAGCCAGACATCCTGGAATGTGAAGTCAAGTGGGTCTTAGGAAGCATTACTATGAACAAAGCTAGTGGAGGTGATGGAACTCCAGTTGAGCTATTTCAAATCCTAAAAGATGATGCTGTGAAAGTGCTGCACTCAACATGCCAGCAAATTTGGAAAACTCAGCAGTGGCCACAGGACTGGAAAAGGTCAGCTTTCATTCCAATTCCAAAGAAAGGCGATGCCAAAAATGCTCAAACTACCACACAAATGCACTCATCTCCCACACTAGCAAAGTAATGCTCAAAATTCTCCAAGCTAGGCTTCAACAGTACATGAACCATGAACTTTCAGATGTTCAGAATGTATTTAGAAAAGGCAGAGGAACCAGGGATCAAATTGCCAACAGCAGTTGGATCATCGAAAAAGCAACAGAGTTCTAGAAAAATATGTACTTTTGCTTTATTGACTGTGCCAAAGCCTTCAAATGTGTGGATCACAAAAAACTGTGGAAAATTTTTAAAGAGATGAGAATACTAGATCACTTGACCTACCTCCTGGGATATCTGTATGCAGATCAAGAAGCAACAGTTAGAACTGGACATGAAACAACAAACTGGTTCCAAATTGGGAAAAGAGTAAATCAAGGCTGTATGTTGTCACCCTGCTTATTTAACTTCTATGCAGAGTCCATCATGAGAAACACTGGGCTGGAGGAAGCACAGCTCGATGAAGCTGGAATCGAGATTGCCGGGAGAACTCTCTGTAACCTCAGATGTGCAGATGACACCACCTTTATGGCAGAAAGTGAAGAGGAACTAAAGAGCCTCTTGATGAAAATGAAAGAGGAGAGTGAAAAAGTTGGCTTAAAGCTCAACATTCAGAAAACGAAGATCTTGGCATCTGGTCCCATCACTTCATGGGAAATAGATGGGAAAACAATGGAAACAGTGACAGCCTTTATTTTGGGGGGTTCCAAAATCACTCCAGATGGTGACTGCAGCCATAAAATTGAAAGATGCTTGTTCCTTGAAAGAAAAGTTATGAGCATCCTAGGCAGCATATTAAAAAGAAGATATATTACTTTTCCAACAAAGGTCTGTCTAGTCAAAGCTGTGGTTTTTCCAGTAGCCATGTATGTACGTGAGAGTTTTATAAAGAAAGCTGAGTGTCGAAGAATTGATGCTTTTGAACTGTGGTGTTGGAGAAGACTCTTGAAAGTCCCTTGGACTGCAAGGAGATCCAACCAGTTAACCCTAAAGAAAATCAATCCTGAATAATCATTGGAGGGACTGATGTTGAAGGTGAAACTCCAATACTTTTGCCACCTGACGTGAAGAACTGACTGATTGGAAAAGACCCTGATGCTGGGAAAGATTGAAGGTAGGAAGCAAAGTGGATGACAGAGGATGAGATGGTTGGATGGTATCACCAACTCAATGGACATGAGTTTGACCGTGCTCTGGGAGTTGGTGATGGACAGGGAAGCCTGCATTGGGGTCACAAAGAGTCAGAAATATCTGAGAGACTGAACTGAACTGATAAATTGCTTCAAACACAGGATCCTGAAAGGTTTGGAAGAAAGGCCCTGAGTAGTAGATGGTGAGAGCCATCAGTAAGACATCTCAGAGCTGGTTGGCACGCCACGGTCTCAGAGCTGGTTGGCACGCCACGGTCTCAGAGCTGGTTGGCACGCCACGGTCTCAGAGCTGGTTGGCACGCCACGGTCTCAGAGCTGGTTGGCACGCCACGGTCTCAGAGCTGGTTGGCACGCCACGGTCTCAGAGCTGGTTGGCACGCCACGGTCTCAGAGCTGGTTGGCACGCCTGTGTGAATTTGGAACCAGCACTCCCACCTTTTCTGGAGCTTTGGTTCTGCCACTTATAGCGGTGTGTGGTTGGACATTCAGTTTCTGCCCCACTAATATTTGCACAGTGAAATTATATTTGTTCATCTGTGAAGATTAAATGAAAGAATGGTTTTGAAAGTAACTCATAAACCATAAGGCCTGAAATACACATCTATTTGACATTTTTATTTGACTTAAATGAAAGCATGGACATTTCAACATGTTAAAAAAACATGGTTCACCTTTGTGAATTTGAAATAATTTTATGAGATTTTAAGCATCTGTTTTATTGTTGTTTTTAACTAAATTCTTTAATCACTATCTCTGTAGTATGACACAGAAGCTGTATTGATTTACACTGTGACCAACAAGGATTTGGGGGTATTTGATGGAGAGATCAGGCTGATATGTGAACTAGCCCGAGAGCTTATCTGAACATGAACCTTAGTCATTTGTGAAAACCAAGTGAAGTCTGGGAACTGCCGGTGGAACCAGCTGGTCAAGGAGCAGTGTGTTCACAGCTTGGCTTTGTCCAGATGGAGAAAGGAAAGAGAAATCACTCAGAACTGATTTCTGTTTCAAACCAGCGTCCAGTACTGAGAAGCTTTCCCAGATTCTCCCTTCCTACACGAGCGGGGGCCCCAGGGCCACGGGTGGCCTGCTGAGCTCGTGAGGAGCCCCCGGCTCCGCTCCTGGCAGTCTCCTTGCTGGCTCCTACTTTCCGCCCTTTGCTGATGCAGTCCCACAAGAGCTGTGTCTGAAGACAGACAGCTCTGCTTACTCTGCTATGATAATAAAAACATAATCATGAAATAATGTAAACGTGCATATAAAAACATTCAGAAAAGCCAAACGCAATAACAACCCTGCCAAGCACAGCAACTTAGCCTGAACCCTAAAGAATGCCAAGTTGAGGGATTTGGGCCTTAAAGTCATACTCAAGCAACGCTTAAACATGCAAACCTTTCAAAAATCTCTCCACGCACAAAAGTTAACTGCAATTGTCCATTTTTTATTTTGACATACTTCTAGACTTAAAGAAAGTTTGTAAAACTTCTAGAGAGATTTTCCTGTCTTCTTCCTATGTTAATATCGTATTAGTTATCAGAACGATTAAGGTTAGACTTTATTTGTGTTTCGCGTCTTCCCATCCATGTCCTTTGCTGTTCCAGGAGTCTCTCCTTGCTCTCCTGCAGCATGCACATTGCTGGGTCTCCCAGCTACCACAATGAGAAGGTGCCTTTGAAGAGAACTCAGACTGCCGCTCAATGTTGCTATCAACGGTGTCAGCCTCGGTCACTTGGCCAAAGTAACACCTACTGGCCTTTCTCCTTGTGAGACCATCGGTTTCCCATTTTAATCAGCTATCCTGGGCAGACACTTTGAAATATGCATGAATCTCCTGCCCCTAATTTTGAACCTGTGAGTAGATCTGGCCTGCCAGAATGATTACTATTGTGTTCTTAGGTGATTTTATATTTTCTTGATTCTTTTAACATTATCGATTGGAATTCTTCCCTGAGGAAGAGCTGCTCTTCTTCCCCATTCATTCATTTATTCAGTTAGTAACAGCAGCAGGCGCTCTGGCTGCGTGTTCTCTGGGTTATAACAGAAAGCTCTCATCATTTTGCCGCTCAGATCACTCAGCCTGGTCACTGGGCACTCTCTCTGGTGAGGGCCTGGGCCGTCCCCACATCCCAGACCCTTTCTCAGCTCTTCCTCACTTTTTGGCCCCACAAGGTTTCTCAGGCTCGTCGAGCATTTTCCCTATCTCCGATGGCAGCATCGGCCAATTCTTTCATTGACGTTTAGATGGCATTGCTATTTTCACGGTATTTCAGGATGAGGATCGGGGGGGCTGGGTGAGCTCAGACAGCGGGGGCTCCTGGCGCCCGGCCCTCTCAGTGCAGAGCTGGCGACACGTGGTGTGGACAGTCTGTGTCCGTTTGTCTGCACACGTATTGCAAGCCATGAGCGACCGTCAGTGCCTCTGACTCCAGCCTCACACCGAGGGCGCCCCTTGTCTTATCCCGGCGGCTGAGCTTGCAGCTCATTTCGCGTGAGAGACAGAGTCCTCCTGTTTGTTCAGTCCCAGGACGCGCGGCTACGGCTGCTCCCCGCACCACCGAGCACACTCACCAGCTAGAGAGTGGGACTGGTGTGTGATTTTGAATCTGTTTTTCTCAGTCAAAACCTCGTCACCGTTAGACTAAGCTTTTCCCTCCTGCCTCCAGGGACTCGCCTGCAACACAGGTTCGTAGTATGGGTTCCTCTCACGCTATGTCACTTTCACGCACTCTGGTGCAGTTTAAAACGATGCTTTTTTACATGGTTCTCTCCAAAGCCTGCCCTGAAGTTTACTGGAAACTGCACTCTAGACGTGAATGTCAACACTGTAGCATCTTAGATGCTCACTTTGGTTCTTGTACATAAAGGCATTTCCAAAAGCACGAGAACAGAAACGGTCCAGCAAGCACAGAAACTGTCCAGTCTGAGAAACTGTTTCTTAAACATCAGTTATTTATACATAATTTCACAATTTCTTACCACTTTAGAAAACCATCTTCTTTGTTACTAAACACTTATTAAAAGGGAATTTTATTTTGTATTGGCATGCTAAATGGAAGACTGGAATCATCTGACATGAATGAAAACAGCAAATATTTACATGTAAGCCTGAGTTAAAGGAAAAGGATCACTTTTTAAATAAAAATGAACATATTCTAATATAGCTATTGGGTTTTACAAAGTGAAAACTTAGGTATCTCCTAAATAAGAAAAGATTTTAATTGATGAAGAGTTAGCAACAAATGACAAACAAATCAGTTCAGTTACTCAGGTCCTGTCCAGCTCTTTGTGACCCCATGGACTGCAGCACGCCAGGTTTCCCTGTCCATCCCCAACTCCCGGAGTTTACTCAAACTCATGTCCATTGAGTCGGTGATGCCATCCAACCATCTCGTCCTCTGTCGTCCCCTTCTCCTCCTGCCTTCACTCTTTCCCAGCATCAGGGTCTTTTCAAATGAGTCAATTCTTCACATCATGGTGGCCAAACTATTGGAGTTTCAGTTTCAACATCAGTCCTTCCAATGAATATTCAGGACTGATCTCCTTTAGAATGGACTGGTTGATCTCCTTGCAGTCCAAGGGACTCTCAAGAATCTTATCCAACACCATGGTTCAAAAGCATCAATTCTTGGTGCTAAGCTTTCTTTATAGTCCAACTCTCACATCCATACATGACTACTGGAAAAACCATAGCTTGGACTAGACGGACCTTTGTTGGCAAAGTGGTGTCTCTAATTGTTAACATGCTGTCTAGGTCAGTCATAGTTTTTCGTCCAAGGAGCAAGTGTCTTTTAACTTCATGGCTACAGGAATCATCTGCAGTGATTTTGGAGCCCAAGAAAATAAAGTCTCTCACTGTTTCCACTGTTTCCCCATCTATTTGCCATGGAGTGATGGGACCGGACGCCGTGATCGTCGCTTTCTGGATGCTGAGCTTCAGGCCCGCTTCTCCCTCTCCTCTCTCACCTTCACCAAGAGGCTCTTCAGTTCCTCTTTGTTTTCTGCCACGAGGGTGCTGGCGTCTGCGTGTCTGAGGCTAGTGATATTTCTCCCTGCAATCTTGATTCCAGCTTGTGCTTCATCCAGCCTACCATTTCTCATGATTTATTCTGCATATAAATTAAATAAGCAGGGTGATAATATACAGCCTTGACATACTCCTTTCCCTATTTGGAACCAGTTTGTTGTTCCATGTCCAGTTCTGTTGCTTCCTGACCTGCATACAGATTTCTCAGGAGGCAGGTCAGGTGGTCTGGTATTCCCATCTCTTTCAGAATTGTCCACAGTTTCTGGTGATCCACACAGTTGAAGGCTTTGGCATAGTCAATAAAGCAGAAATAGATGCTTTTCTGGAACTCTCTTGCTTTTTCAATGTTCCAACGGATGTTGGAATTTGATCTCTGGTTCTTCTGCCTTTTCTAAAACCAGCTTGAACATCTGGTAATTCATGGTTCACATACTGTCGAAGCCTAATTTGGAGAATTTTGAGCATTACTTTGCTAGCATGTGAGATGAGTGCAACTGTGTGGTAGTTTGAGCTTTCTTTGGCACTGCCTTTCTTTGGGATTGGAATGAAAGCTGGCCTTTTCCAGTCCTGTGGCCCCTGCTGAGTTTTCCAAATTT
>SJYV01043289.1:0-23018 GCA_006410875.1 Neotragus pygmaeus | reverse complement strand
GATTCATGGGGTCGCAAAGAGTCGGACATGACTGAGCGACTGAACTGAACTGAACATTATTAATTTTCTCTTTGAGCTAGTTCAAATTTAATAATTTGATTTTACAGTGTAATTCATAGTCACAAAACTACACATAACAGATATAGTTAGTTTATATAGCAAACTCAATGGTGAATGGCTAGTTTGTGTAATAAACTCAGTGGAATCACTATTTGAATTTTGTATTTGGAATCACTGTGATAGGCAATTTTTGTTTAAAAGTCTACTGTCTTTTCACTTTTTCTTTCTTTACTTTCTCCATAGAACACAATATTGTGTCACTATTTCATAGTCTTTCTTTAGTCATAGTAAAGGAAATGTGAAGATGTGAAAAATCTGACTTTATCATTAATTCGTCATTTATCATTAATTAGTCAATTCCACCTTATTCTACATATTTTAAAAGTAAATAAATAACTACTTATTAAAAAGAAGTAGTTANCATAGTCTTTCTTTAGTCATAGTAAAGGAAATGTGAAGATGTGAAAAATCTGACTTTATCATTAATTCGTCATTTATCATTAATTAGTCAATTCCACCTTATTCTACATATTTTAAAAGTAAATAAATAACTACTTATTAAAAAGAAGTAGTTAAACTTTTACCTCCATATTTATCAGTAAAGATTTTATATATATATCTAAGTAGTATTTTTAATGCAAAGTTTCTAATACTTAAGTACTCTTAGTAGATTTCTGGCTATTGAGTAAATAAAATTAACTTTTTCTAGACTGTAAAAGAAAGATAATAACTGAGTTTAATAGATTAACCCAACTATTATATATACAATTATATTTACGGTAAACAATCAATAGAATCTTTAATAAAGGTAATGAAATGAGATCTGATTAAGTGATCAGCTGGTAGAGAAATAATAAACTCCTCTATGTAACATGTTCATAAAGTCAAATCATAAGTGCATTGTTCAATTTTAGAGCTAAACTTATCAATATATTTATATAGGAGTTATACTGCTTTGTTCATTCCTTAATATAAAAAGCATGATAGTGCACATTATTATTTTAAATGTTTGACCATACTAGCAACTCATGAACATATATTCAGTCAAAATCATTCATAATATCACTCAAAATGGACTACTAACATCCCAGTCTTCTTTTCAAAGGTCAGTGAATTTATCAATAATCTGCCTATATTTATAAAAATACACAAAGTGTTATATGAATCTGAAGAAAAAATATTTAACATAAATTGTAACATAATATACTGATAATTTTATAAGACATTTTCTCCACTAATTGGTATCTTAGTGATCTACTAATTTATCTACTTAGCTCATTCTTTTACTATCCACTACTCTATACTGTGTTGGAGAAGGAAATGGCAACCCACTCCAGTATTCTTACCTGAAAAATTGTGTGGACAGAGGAGCCTGGTGGGCTGCTGTCCATAGGGTTGCACCGAGTCGGACATGACTGAAGCGACTTAGCATGCATGCATGCATTGGAGAAGGAAATGGCAACCCACTCCAGTGTTCTTACCTGGAGAATCCTGTGGACAGAGGAGCCTGGTGGGCTGCTGCCCATGGGGTTGCACAGAGTCGGACACAATTGAAGCGACTTAACATGCATGCCTGCATTGGAGAAGGAAACGGCAACCCACTCCAGTATTCTTGCCTGGATAACTTCAGGGACAGAGGACCTAGTGGGCTACAGTTCATGGAATTGCAAAGAGTCAGAGATGATTGAGTGACTAACACTTTCATTTCCAACCACAACTTGCATTGTTTATTTTCAGTGTTTAGACATTTATAGTGGTTCTACATTTTTGATAGTGTGAATGGAATTAAGTGAACATCAGTGTACACTCTTCTATGTTTACATAAGTGTACCTACCCAGAGTACATTCCAAATGATAGAATTCATATATTTAATTTGTATTAACAGGATGCTCTCTAAAATAGATATTTTAATATGAAACATTTACTCAGAGGCAAAACCATATGTTAAGTGTCTTTTATTAAATTAATATACTGATGTTTACATAAGCTAATGAATCAAAGGGGGTAAGAAATAGGTAGTAATAATAGTAATAGCCTAAGAAAGTGAAAGCCACTCAGTCATATCCAACTCTTTGTGACTCCATGGACTATACAGTCCATGGAATTCTCCAGGCCTGAGAGATTATTTTTATTTTATTTTATTTTTTAAATATAAATTTATTTATTTTAATNAATTGTGTGGACAGAGGAGCCTGGTGGGCTGCTGTCCATAGGGTTGCACCGAGTCGGACATGACTGAAGCGACTTAGCATGCATGCATGCATTGGAGAAGGAAATGGCAACCCACTCCAGTGTTCTTACCTGGAGAATCCTGTGGACAGAGGAGCCTGGTGGGCTGCTGCCCATGGGGTTGCACAGAGTCGGACACAATTGAAGCGACTTAACATGCATGCCTGCATTGGAGAAGGAAACGGCAACCCACTCCAGTATTCTTGCCTGGATAACTTCAGGGACAGAGGACCTAGTGGGCTACAGTTCATGGAATTGCAAAGAGTCAGAGATGATTGAGTGACTAACACTTTCATTTCCAACCACAACTTGCATTGTTTATTTTCAGTGTTTAGACATTTATAGTGGTTCTACATTTTTGATAGTGTGAATGGAATTAAGTGAACATCAGTGTACACTCTTCTATGTTTACATAAGTGTACCTACCCAGAGTACATTCCAAATGATAGAATTCATATATTTAATTTGTATTAACAGGATGCTCTCTAAAATAGATATTTTAATATGAAACATTTACTCAGAGGCAAAACCATATGTTAAGTGTCTTTTATTAAATTAATATACTGATGTTTACATAAGCTAATGAATCAAAGGGGGTAAGAAATAGGTAGTAATAATAGTAATAGCCTAAGAAAGTGAAAGCCACTCAGTCATATCCAACTCTTTGTGACTCCATGGACTATACAGTCCATGGAATTCTCCAGGCCTGAGAGATTATTTTTATTTTATTTTATTTTTTAAATATAAATTTATTTATTTTAATTGGAGGTTAATTACTTTACAATATTGTATTGGTTTTGCCATACATCAACATGAATCCGCCAAAGGTATACATGTGTTCCCCATCCTTAACCCTCTCCCTTCTCCCTCCCTGTTTCATCCTTCTGGGTCGTCCCAGTGTACCAACCCCGATGCATGATACTGAGAGGTTATTTTAAAAAATTTGTTCTTAAAACAGTAATTTTGGTAGACATTTAAACTAGCTTAAAAAAGCACAATATTTTTATTATCCTTTTTTTTAGTTTTAATATTGTATTTTGTGTTTTAATATTGTATTTTGTGTTTAAGATTGTGTTTTGTCCTATGTATTTATCACAATCGCAATGACTTTTTCATAACTACCCATATGGACAGTTAATTTTGTTTTAAAATACCCATGGACTTATAATGATATATTAAACAAGAGAATAACATTTCCATGTCTTAAAATTATTGTAAAGGCATTATTATAAATAAATAAAGCTCTTATGCTTTATTATTTATGTCTTAAAGAATAACATAGTGGCTTGGAGAACCTAAAAAATTCTTGAAACTTCTACTGCTTTAAAACAAGGCCCTGAACAGAATTCATCAGCTTTTCTTAGGTGGTGTGATTTATTGCTTTCTAAAGCAAGAAAGAATGTTGTTCACTACTTCTTGTTCAGAAAACTGTCACCACTTAGCTTTCAGTTACCACTTTCTCTTGGCTATCACGGGCCACTCTGTATATCTTATGGACTGGTGCTTCTTCATTTCCCTAGTTTCCTAATATTGCCAGTTCCTAACAGTTCAGTCTATGGAATTCTTCTTTTCTTTTTATTCACTCTTGGTAGGTGATCAAATTGAAATCTAAGGCTTCAAACATCAACTGTTTGTTGACTACTCCAAAATATTTATCTCTGCTAAGCTTTTCCATGAAATAGACCTGTGCATGTGTTATATCCACTGAATATTTAATATCTCACACTTAGTATGGGCTTCCCTGGTGGCTCAGAGGCTAAAGCATCTGCCTGGAATGCAGGAGACCCAGGATGGATCCCTGCATCAGGAAGATGCCCTGGAGATGGAAATGGCAACCCGCTGCAGTACTATTGCCTGGAGAATCCCAAGGAGAGAGGAGGCTGGTAGGCTACAATCCATGGGGTTGCAAAGAGTCGGACACGACTGACCGACTTCACTTTCACTTTCATTTTTACACTTAGTATATGCCAAACTGGACTCCTTGTGCCCTACAACTCACATCTTCTTCTGGACCGTTCATCATTTCAGCTGATACAACCCTGTAAGTCAGCTGAAAAAACCTGAGAGCTATTCTTGACTTTTTTTTTTTTTAATATACCCAGACCCTATCCATATTCTTGTCACATTACAATTACTACTATATCTGATTTCAATTGGCAAACATTCTTGACAAGTTTGTTTAATATCTCTTCATTTAGTCATCCTGCCTAAAATTTTGAACCTGTATCATTTACTATCATATTAATAACTAGAGTAATTTTGTTAAAATACAAGTAGTATCATGTCATGTCTACGTTCAATATTATTCATTAATGTCTTACCTCAATTAGAGTAAAATCCAAGCCCTTAAAGGATTAATGGATTGCTATTTGTTATTCCTTTCATTTCATCTACTACTTTTATCACTCTCCACTCTGCCAAATCACACTGGTCTCTTTGAGTTTCCTAGAACATACATGGCAGCACCTTCTTACCCCCAGAACCATTGTTGTGGTTGTTTCTCCTTCTGAGAGGTCACCTCCTTCAGACAGTCATATAGCTCACACTCCCTTCTTCTTAGAATGCACTTTTTTCCCAAAGCACCATCAGTTACCTAAGATTTCCTTTGGCATTCCTTACCTCTATTCCTTACACACTCTTCACTTACTTATGTTGTAAACTTATTACCAATCTCCTCCAACTGGAATGAAATGATAGTAGCACATGAACTTTTGTCTGTTTTGCTTTCTGTTAGATATCCTGGCCTAGTATGTATTATCTGATTAAAGAATAGATGATCATTTAGTCAAAATGTTTCTCTTATGTTTGCTAATGAACTGCTGTATGATTTACTTAGAATAAAGGTTCTCAATTCTTTTAGTCTTAGGATCACTTTGAACTCTTAAAACATATATACCAANGATTAAAGAATAGATGATCATTTAGTCAAAATGTTTCTCTTATGTTTGCTAATGAACTGCTGTATGATTTACTTAGAATAAAGGTTCTCAATTCTTTTAGTCTTAGGATCACTTTGAACTCTTAAAACATATATACCAATAAACTATTTATTATGTATTACATATGTTTCAGTGTTCAGTAGCATGTAATATCAATGATACTACTTGAAAATATGAAAGTGAAAGTCTTAGTCATTCAGTCATGTCCAACTCTATGTGACCCCATGGTTCCTCTGTACATGAGATTCTCCAGGCAAGAATACCAGAATGGGTTGCCATTCCTTTCAACAGGGGATGGATATTCCCAACCCAGATACTGAACCCAGGTCTCTTGCATTACAGGCAGATTCTTTACCTTCTGAGCTATCAGGGAAGTCCATTAGTCATAACTTATTTTAAAAATGTACAAAGTAAACATTGAAACAACTGCTATAGAATTTTATAAAACATACTATGATGCTTTCCGGTGGTTAAATTTCACTTGCTGATTGGCTTTATGTAAATGTGTGGCTCTGATTTTCAAGAAAAGTAAAGTGAATGCAAGAGTCAAGCTCAATATAATGGGAAATTTAAGTATGTTTCTCTTTTAAATGTAAGCTTGTCACATTTTTAAAAGACTTTAAAATATGTATAATTCTAGTCTTTAATTTCTAAAATATCAATAAAATTCACTTCATAAATTCAATAGAAAGCTGAAATACTGTGCATTTTTTTTCTGAATACGTGAGTTGATGGAATAGGTAAAAATATAAAGTCAGTCCTCTAACAGATTTGAACAAAAGTTATAGGAACATATAATCTAAAGATTTGCTATCTGAAACATTTCAAATTAAACAACCTTTTAAAAAAAATGCTTTACTATCCTGAGGAATGAAATTAAAATCCTCTCAGATAACATCAGACCTTTAATCTGGTTCTAAACCAAAACAAATTTTGACCTGAGTGGCAGAGAAAGCAAGCACATGTCACAGCAACTACAACTGCCAAATTCCTCTAGTTTAACAAGTTTTACACTCCTCCGTTTTCTTACATCCCTTATTATTGTATCATTATGGGTTTATCAATGTGGTGGATTATTCGCCCTTCTACTGATGATACTGCACGACTAATAGCATGAATGTTCCTTTACTTGAGAAGGTAAGATGACTGTATCTGTAATTTTTCGTGTAACAGCTTGTATAAGTTATTAGGTTAAAATGATCAAGAAAATCTGTCAATTTTTGCAAAGATGGAAAATAACCCATATAATTATATTCAAAATGATGACACATTCACAGAGACTGAATGAAATATGATCAGAGTGCAAGGGAATGTAATGTACTTGTACTTACTTAATGCCATGTGCATATTCTTAACATTTTCAAGTTATTTTTAAGTCAGTTCTCATAATGCTAGGTTTTATACTCTTAAATACTAAAATTATGTCAATTATTTTCCTTTACTTTTGAAAGTGACAGTTCACAGGTGGTTTCTCTTATAGTTTGGCTTTCCGAGTTGGAAATACCCTGAAGAAAGCAGAATGACTTGGAGTAAAGTAATGGAAGCTAGCAATAAGGAATCACCAGAGAAACTACTACCTGAAGCCAGAGACATTGCAATAATCTGCCCTTGCTTTAGTGTTGGGCAATAAAGTTTACTCTAGAGCCAAATGAAAATAGTTTTACTGCTTTCTTTGGAATGTATGGCAGGGTTCTTTCGATGAATTTTTCTTTAAAGTTGTGAGAACAGCTGGCTACAGCAGTGCAATCCTGACTAGAGCAGCATGAATCCTGGCAGCATTTACCCATGCATATATGAATTCATATGAGTGGTCATTGTATCCAAATTTAATTCAATATAATAAGAAACCTGATCGAATCAATTTTTTAATATTCAAATGAAAATATATCCAATTAAACTCAAACATGTATTGTGTCTTTTAAATGTTTAAAAATACTACAGCATATACTTTTAAGTTTAGAGATTTGCNGATTGGGAGCTTGTGTGCACCTGTGGTGGATTCGTGTCGATGTATGGCAAACCCAATAGAGTATTGTAAAGTTAAATTTAAAAATAAATAAATTTTAAAAAAAAATAATAAAGTTATTACGAAGATAAAAAAAAAAAAAAAAGTTTAGAGATTTGCCTATAATTACTATCAAAATGAGGCTTCCCTGGTGGTTCAGATGGTAACGCGTCTGCCTGAAGTGCGGGAGACCTGGGTTTGATCCCTGGGTTGGGAAGATCCCCTGAAGAAGGAAATGGCAACCCACTCCAGTACTCTTGCCTGGAAAATTCCATGGACTGAGGAGCCTGGTGGGCTATACAGTCCATGGGGTCGCAAAGAGTTGGACACGACTGAACAACTTGGACTGGATTACTATCAAAATAATTTATGTTTACCAAGTCACACATTTTGTAATAAACTAATATCATTTGAGAAATTATAATTAAAAATTTTTTAAGTGTATTAAAGGGCTAAGTTAATTATTCCTGATGCTGGGAGAGATTGAAGGCAGGAAGAGAAGGGGATGACATAGGATGAGATGGTTGGATGGCTTCACTGACTCAATGGACTGAGTTTGAGTAAACTCCAGGAGATGATGATGGACAGAGAGGTCTGGTATGCTGCAGTCCATGGGGTCAAAGAGTCAGACACGACTGAGCGACTGAACTGAACTGAATTATCCTCTCAGATATTTTTCTGAGAGTTGCTCAGTTGTGTCCAACTGTTTGTGACATCATGGATTATACAGTCCATGGAATTCTCCAGGCCAGAATACTGAAGTGGGTAGCCCTTCCCTTCTCCAGGGTATCTTCTGAACCCAGAGATTGAACCCAGGTCTCCCACATTGCAGGCAGATTCTTTACCAGCTGAACCACCAGGGAAGATCAGTCTCAGATACTACATACTGTTTTTAAAGAGGCAAATCAATGCCTTCAGTAGGTTAAACATGTGTTTACTTACATAACTGACAGTTACTAACATTGCTATTTGTTACGTTTTATTTAACGTGGAAATAAGATTTTATTTGTATTTGGAAACTCATTTTAACATTTATGCACATGGAAAAACTCCAAATTCTCCTTTTTCCTTAAAATGCTTGCTAAAGAAGAAAGATGATGAGAATAATAGAAAGGCAAAATAATGGAAGAAAAAAGTGATAAGAATGAGTTATTTTCACTGTTGATTTTTAAAGTTTTGGGTTAAATGCACAATTAAAAAATAAAGATATGAGGGGAAAATCACCAAACCTTCATATCTTGTACCATAAGTTATCACAAAACAAAAATCTGATTGATGTTCAAGCCTTATTATAATTTATATCAAGCCTTATGGATAAAAATTATACATGTAAGTGATCTACCATACACCACTAAAATTTTAAAGTTAAAAATAGTGTACTTCCTAAATGTGGTTAACTTATAACTGACAACTGACTGTTCACATACTGATTTCAAATATATGCATGCTCAACTTACAACAATTTCTGTCAAAATTTAAAATTAGAAGTAGTAAATAACACATCATGAATTTATAAAAGGGTAGGATGGTTGGAAGGCTAAATTGTTACCATTAAAAAGATGGAAAACGGCTTATATTTATTGCAAACACGTTCACATTTTTTAATTGGGAAAGATGTCACTTTTAAGTTAATGCTATAAAGGACTCTATGTCAAGGACACTGATTCTGCACATTTATAGAAATGGCAGAATGCATTGATTGCTTCTCTATTTCTCTTCCCCTCTCTTTCCATTCCTCTCTTTCTATTTCTCTACCTCTTTTTTTTAATCTCTATTTTAGAAACTATACAAGATAAATAGAATATAAAATTAAAATATGTTATCTTTGAATTATTTTTTTAAATAGGTAATAAAATTTCTTAGAAAAGTTGTAACTGAACTGAACTAAGTACCACCACATAGTCGTTGGAGATGGAAATTACTCAGTTTGATCTTTGAATAATAGAAATAATAGAAATCTCTTGAAAAAAATTTCAGAAAATAACCATTCTTCCTGTCAATGGACAAGTTGACAAGAAATATTAAAGTGGTAAGGAAGATTTTATTCAAAATAGAGAAAGGCTAGAACTCAGGATCAAACCTGCTGAAACAACAGCTGGTAAGAATTGCTGTATCATCTGGTACTTCTAATTGAAACTTTTTGAGGATCATTCTATAGTGAGGCTGGAGTGAGAGGAAAAATCATAGGCTATCGATAGTTTCTAATTGGCTTTACACAATAGAAAATGACGTTCTCTATCTTTGTGATAGGCGGTATTTTCATGACTTGAAGTAAGGTACGTTGCTAATGTTAGGTCTCTAGCCTTCTACAGAGAGTAGAAATTTGGGGCAATTTACAATTTAATTGTCTAAGAAAAGGGCTGTAGACTTAGAGTAAGGAAGAAGCTTACCTAAAATGTAGACAAGCTCAGGGTACCATTAAGGTCTTCTTGGTCATTTCAAATTCTTTAAACATTTTTTTTTTCAACAAACATCTTTTCATTTAATTACAATTAGTTAAGTATATTTTTATAAAGACTTATAAAAGACTATTAACAAAAATTTTTACATATATATATATATATATATATATATATACACACACACACACATGTATATTGAACTGTGAAAAAATAATGTGGGCATTTCAGCATTTAGTTTACAATCTCTAGATGTAAACTTTCATGTTTAACTTTTTGTGAGACTCCTATAAGCCCTGAACCAATTAAAAGACACTTGAAATGAAAGTGAAGTAGCTCAGTCATGTCTGACTCCTTGGGACATGTGGGCTGTAGACTGCCAGGCTCCTCCATCCATGGGATTTTCCAAGCAAGAATACTGGAGTGGTTTGCCATTTCCTTCTTCAGGGGATATTCCCAACCCAAGAATCGAACTCATTTCTCTCACGCTGCAGGCAGACTCTGTACCATCTGAGTTACCAGGGAAGTTAGTGAGAATCCTATAAGCCCTGAACCAATAAAAGGGCACTTAGTCTAACTTACTATTCCACCAAATAAATAAATAAATAAAACAAAATAAGTTTAAACACTTTTCAAACCCAAATTCACTTATGCATTACTGACTTTTTTTTAATGTCATGTTCCAGCCACAATGACTTTCAGTTCAGTTCAGTCACTCAGTTGTGTCTGGCTCTTTGCTGACCTCATGGACTGCAGCACACCAGGCCTCACTGTCCATCACCAACTCCCGGAGTTTACTCAAACTCATGTCTATTGAGTCAGTGATGCCATCCAACTGTTTCATCCTCTGTCTGTCCTCCCCTTCTTCTCCTGCCTTCAATATTTCCCAGGATCAGGGTGTTTTCCAGTGACTCAGTTCTCCACATGAGGTGGCCAAAGTATTGGAGTTTCAGCTTCAACATCAGTCCTTCCAATAAATATTCAAGACAAATTTCTTTTAGGATGGATTGCTTGGATTTCCTTGCTATCCAAGGGACTCTCAAGAGACTTCTCCAGCACCACAGTTCAAAGGATCAATTCTTCAGCACTCAGCTTTCTATATAGTCCAACTTTCCCATCCATACATGACTACTGGAAAAGCCATGACTTTGACTAGACAGATCTTTGTTGGAAAAGTAACGTCTCTGCTTTTTAATAAGCTGTCTAAGTTTGTCATACCTTTTCTTCCAAGGAGCAAGGGTATTTTAATTTCACTGCAGTAATCACCATCTGCAGTGATTTTGGAGCCCAAAAATATAAAATCTCTCACTGTTTCACTGTTTCTCCATCTATTTGCCAAGAAGTGATGGGACCAGATATCATGATATTAGTTTACTGAATGTTGAGTTTTAAGCCAACTTTTTCACTCTCCTGNTGTGTGTGTGTGTGTGTGTGTGTGTGGTGATCTTCACACGCATGTGTTGTGTTTCACCGCCTGCCCTGTGAACTTCTGGAGATCAGGACTTCAGTCTTGATGCCCCATCTTTAGCCCAGGCCTGGCAGTCTCTAAACATGAAACGTGTGCATGAATGTCATTGTTAGCTTACCAAGGTCATGTGGGACAGGAGGTTGGCTCCAGTGGGTTTTCTCTGATATCAAATGCACTGTTATGTGCATTGAGTTTCTTGATACTTAAGCTTTAATCATTTTTACTCTTTGTTCTTTTTTTACCATTAAACAAAGCTGGACTAGTTGGAGCCCCCAGATAGGGCCAAGAGATACAGCCCCTGCCTGACTCTGTGGTAGGTAAAGTGCTTAGTTCCAAACCAGTATGAAGAAAAGTTGGGAATATTAATGATCTGATCAAGTAGAGTCTAGTTACTAGACTGTAAATGATAGATAGTGGGCAGGGATGCCATAAATATCTTAGGGCCTGAGGGCCTGAGGAGTTAAAACTCCTCTCAGAATTGCCCAGGCAGCTCCTAGGAAGTAGCTTCTGAGGCAGGATGTGGCAAACCAGTGAGTAAATGACAGCCTTTCTCCTTTGGAAGAAAAGGAAGTGGGTGGGGAGAAATGAAGAGGAAGAGCCTGGTGGACAAATCTTTTTTATCTGCTGCAGTAAGAGCATGCTTCTCTTTTGAATGCCAGGCAGAAACTGCAGAATTTTAACCCAAAGCGACCAAGGTCCAAAGAATGCTTCGTAAGGCTGGTTTTGCTGTCTTGTTTTTCTCTACATCTAATAACTCAAGTTTAATATGCAGTGGAGTACTGTCTTGGTAGATTTTGTTTTGTAATCTTGGTCATTCATTCTCAAATGAGGGAGGCTTCAACAGTACATGAACCAAGAAGTTCCAGATATTCAAGCTAGTTTTAGAAAAGGCAGAGGAACCAGAGATCAAATATCTGTTGGATAATCGAAAAAGCAACAGAGTTTCAGAAAAACATCTACTTCTGCTTTATTGACTATGCCAAAGCCTTTGACTGTGTGGCTCACAACAAACTGTGGAAAATTCTTAAAAAGATGGGAAAACCAGACCACCTTACCTGCCTCTTGAGAAATCTGTATGCAGGTCAAGAAGGAACAGTTAGAACCAGACATGGAACAACAGACTGGTTCCAAATTGGGAAGGGAGTACATCAAGGCTGTATAATGTCTCCCTGCTTATTTAACGTATATGCAGAGTACATCATGTGAAATTCCAGGCTGGATGAAGCACAAGCTGGAATCAAGATTGTTGGGAGAAATATCAGTAAACTCAGATATGCAGATGACACCACCCTTATGGCAGAAAAGCAAAGAGGAGCTAAAGAGCCTCTTGATGAAAGTGAAAGAGGAGAGTGAAAAAGCTGGCTTAAAGCTCAACATTCAGAAAACTAAGATCATGGCATCAGGTCCCATCACTTCATAGCAAATAGATGGGGAAGCAATGGAAATNAAGAGGAGCTAAAGAGCCTCTTGATGAAAGTGAAAGAGGAGAGTGAAAAAGCTGGCTTAAAGCTCAACATTCAGAAAACTAAGATCATGGCATCAGGTCCCATCACTTCATAGCAAATAGATGGGGAAGCAATGGAAATAGTGACAGACTTTATTTTCTTGGGCTCTGAAATCACTTCAAATGGTGACTGCAGCCATGAAATTAAAAGATGTTTGCTCCTTGGGAGAAAAGCTATGACAAACCTAGATAGCATATTAAAAAGCAGAGACATTACTTTGCCAACAAAGGTCTGTCTAGTCAAAGGTATGGTTTTTTCAGTAGTCATGTATGGATGTGAGAGTTGGACCATAAAGAAAGCTGAGTACCAAAGAATTGATGCTTTTGAACTGTGGTGTTGGAGAAGACTCTTGAGAGTCCCTTGGACTGCAAGGAGATCAAACCAGTCAATCCTAAAGGAGATCGGTCCTGAATGTTCATTGGAAGGACTGATGCTGAAACTGAAACTCCAATACTTTGGCCACTTGATGCAAAGAACTGACTCATTAGAAAAGACCCTGATGCTGGGAAAGATTGTAGGCAGGAGGAGAAGGGGACTACAGAGGATGAGCTAGATGGTTGGATGGCATCACTGTCTTGATGGACATGAGTTTGAGCAAGCTCCGGGAGATGGTGAAGGACAGGGAGGCCTGGCATGCTGCAGTCCACGGGGTTGCAAAGAGTCGGACACGACTAGCGACTGAACTGACAATGTGCTGTGGAGTACTGTCTTAGATTTTGTTTTCTAATTTTGGTCATTCATGTATTTAATGCTCTTTGAGGATTCACAATTAATGTGAGGTGTCATCCACAATCATACTCTTTTTGTAACCAAGAAAAAGTTAGAGGAAAGGTATTCTTGTTTATTTTAGAAAAGCATCTTGTTAATGTGGCCAGCTGTTTGTTTCAGAGCACATTCTCACTGTGTTCATAACAGTCTTTTGTAACACAGGACAAGAGTATGTTTCCATTTAATGCATGTGAGAGAGCTTATTCAAGGTTAGATGAATAGTTATCAGCAGAGTTGATGGAGGCTCTAGACCTCTTGATTTCAAGTTCAGGGTTATTTCCACAATCTTGGTGTCTTTTGTTAAGACTATGGCTATACGTTGGAGGTAAATTATTGACAGAGGGTGCAATTCTGAAATAAAAAAGCCCTCAGGGATTCAGTAATGCATATATGAAGTGAGATAGCCAAACTGAATTTGGTGAGCTTCAAGCATAGCTGGAAAAGCAACTATCATTTATTAATGTATTGCATAGATAGCAATAATATGAATCAGTGTTCAGTTTAGGAATCAGCTGCAGGACTGTGGTTTAATGGGAGAGAAAACGCTTCTGTCCTTAAAATGAGCTGGTATGCAAGATGGACTCAATTTGACTGTACTATCAAAGGCTTCTTTGAGCCAGTCTTTGAAACAGATAACGAGAGTTAATTATCTAAAAGAGAATTCTCCAGTGGGCTTCCAAGGAGTTGGAAGGTTGGACTCAGCGGTTTTTAGACTTCAGGTTTCTACATCCTCTCAAGGAAACCAGTATCTTCTGAGTTGTGCAGTTCTAGACTCTATTTCTGTTATGATTGCAAACTAAAATTTCTTTTAGGTTGATGTATAGTTGACTTACAATATTGTGTTAGTTTCAAGTATACAGTGTGGTGATTTGGTTTTTTGGCAATTATATTTACATTATAAGTTTTTACAAGATATTGGGTATAATTTCCTGTCCTATATTCAGTAAGTCCTGTTGCTTTTCTTTTTTATGTATTTCTGTTTGTCTCTCCTAATTTGTCCCCCTCACTCTATATCTGTGAATCAGATTTTGTATTAGACTCATTTGTATAATTTTTTAAATTCCACATATAAGTAATGTCATGTAATATTTGTCTTTCTCTGTCTGATTTGTTCCGCTAAGCATGATATTCTCTAGGACCATCCGTGTTGCCACACATGGCCGTGTTTCATTCTGTTTTATGGTTGAGTCATCTTCCACTGTATACGGGCACCACATGTTCTTAATTACGCCAGTCGCCTGTTGGTGGGCGCTGGGGTTGCTTCCTTGTCTTGGCTATTATGAAGAGTGCTGCTGTGAACATTGAAGTGCATATATCTTTTCAAAGTAGAGTTTTCTTTTTCCAGATGTGTACCCGGAAGTGGAATTGCTGCATCATAAGGTAGCTTTATTTTTTGTCTTTAAGGAACCTCCATGCTGTGGAGTGGCTGCACCAGTTTCTGTTCCCACCAGCCGTGTCGTAGGGTTCCCTTTTCTCCACAGCCTCTCCAGCATTTATTATTTATAGACTTCTGTTCAGAGCTATTCTGACCAGTGTGAGGTGATGTCTCATTGTGGTTTTGATCTGCATTTCTTCAACTGTTAGTGATATTGAGCATCTCTTCATGTGCCTTTTAGCTATTTCTGTATCTTTTTTCAGGAAATGTCTGTTTAGGTCTTTTGCCTGTTTTTTGATTGGGTTGTTTGTTTTTTTGATGTTAAGTCGTATGAGATGTTTGTATATTTTATATATTAACCCCTTGTCGATCATGTCATCAAACTAGAATTCTTTACTTCTCTAAATGTCTGCTTTGCATGAGCGCATTATTGGTGATTTGACCCCAAAAGTCCATACTTAAATTGCATTCTGGTCAAATTGTGATATCTTGAATGTATTTTAAATGTTTAAGTAGTAAAACAAGTATTCTGATGGCATTTTTAGAAACTAAGATGCTAGGCTGCTGTTTATTGCTAAACCATAAACAACATCCTCAGGCATTTTAGGCTGGTGTGTTAGGGCCACTTCTTAAAACTTTTTTGACTTAAGAGTTTTTATGTTTTATTGAGATGTAATTGACCTATAACATTGCCTAAGTTTAAGGTATACATGGTACGGATTTGATATGTTATGTATTGCAGTATGATTACCCCCATAGCGTTAGTGAACACCTCTGTCACATCACATAATTATCATTTCTTTTTGTGTGTATGTGTGGTGAGAACATTTAAGATCTAGTCTCTTAGCAACTTTGAAATATATAATATAGTATTGACTAGAATCACTGTACTGTGCATTAGATATGCAGAACCTGTTCGTCTTCTAACCGCAAGACTGCAGCCTTTGGCCGGCATCTCCCCATTTCCTCCCAAACCCAGTCCCTTAGCGCGATGTGCTTGTGTGCCTCACAGTCGCGCCCGGCTCAGCCTCCAGCCTCGTCTGGGCTCTCTCCTGGGCACACCTGCTCTCTGATCACTTGGGACGCTTGTAACTGTCAGCGTTCTTTTGTTCATGCTGATGCCCTAGCCTGCGTGGAGTGCTTGTCTCTCTGCTGCAGAAACTGATATCCTTCAGTTCTGTCTTCAGTGGGCATTACACTGTCTGACTTTTGCTTTCCCTTCCTCATCTTTGATGGAACTGTCTTTTTTTCTGTTCCCGTGCCCTGCTGTGCCTGCCTCAGTTTCAGCATTATGATCTCCTTTACCCTGCAGTCGTGGCTGTGCTTGTTAGTACCCTTCCCGGGGTTTGGCTTGCACTGTGATATCTGTCTCTCTCTGTCATCTCTATATCTCTGTCTCCCTGTCTACACACACACACACACACAGAGCCTGGAGAGGGCAGGACATTGTCTTCCACACCACACAAACACACACACCCCCCACACACACAGGCTGGTAAGGCAGGACATTGTCTTCCCCACACACACACACACCCACACACACACTACACACACACACAGGCTGGTAAGGCAGGACATTGTCTTCCACAGCTGTACCTCCCTAACCTCTAGCATAGATAGCGCCTGTCACACCATGGATACTCCATAATGAATCTGTGTTGCATTTTCACGGCTGTAGACAGCACAGCTGTAACCGAGATATCTCCTCCCATTCCTTACACCCTGCCCTCCTCTAGATTGGGGCAGTCCTGGAGCTTTAGATTCTCAAGGTCACTTCTGTTTCTTTGGGACTCATATTTCCCTTTCTGTGGTTTTTCTCTTCTTTTTGCTCTGTGTTGAACCAACTTGGAATTTGGCCCTCTTTACTTGGTTTCCATCAAACAACAGTAGGAACAAAATATACACAGGGCTGTTTGTGTGCATGGCAGAGTAGACTGAAGGCCTGGGGCGGGGAGAATATGTTGTAGCAATAAAGACAACAGAAGCTTTGGTGGTCTGAGGTTTAAATGGCCTCGGCCACTATGCCGTGGTGCATCCTCTTCTTTCTCTTGTGCTGCTTCACAGCCGCTCCCCGTAGAAGTCTCTCCTGTTTTATTCGGCAGTCTAACCCATCTCTCCAGCTCCACCCCTGTGCGCTGCTCAGGCCTGCTTCTGCCTTTGCCAGAGCTCAGGAGCAGGCCCTTCTCAACTATGGGCCAGCCTTCCGGTCCTCGGGTATCCTCCACTCTGAGGGAATTTGTTATAAGCACACTTATTTCCCCACCCTTCACCTTCTTTCAGAAGACAGAAACGAACACTGTCAGTTGGGGTTTTCATTAAATTTCATTCTCTCTGGTCTATGATGTTACTTCTACCAGCTAGGTTTTGACTCTGTCAGACCAGTTGCTCTTAAGTGGAGAGCCTGACTAGTAGTTTAGGAAGTTGAGTGCATCCGTGAACACGTGTATGGACTTCTAGCCCTGGTCCTGAGATCAGGCTTCCCTGAGATTGCTAGAGGGACCTAGGCAGTGAGATTTCCCCCAGAGGTGGTATGTGCTCATAAGTGAGGTTTGTTGACCTCTCTTGTCTGTACTTTGAGCGAGGAGAAGGATGTTGCTGTAACAAACATGTTGTTTGTATATTTAAGGGGAGAAACAGGTCTGGAGAAATGCAAATTTCTCAGCGTGAACTAGAATTGGAGCTGTGTTTTGAGTGTTGTTGTTGTTGTTTTAACTACATCTTCCTGCTTCTGGGTACTAGCTATTGATTTTTTTTTTTTGCCCTGGGGACTCAGCTGTCCTCACCATTTTGGGTTATGAGGTCTAAGATTGTGGTCATGTTGGATCCTTTCTCCTTGAAGAGAAACCTGCACCTGTCATTCACAGAACAACGTGGGCCATTATTACGCAGGGAGTTGCTAAAATGTCTTTCTCTAGAACAGGGAATTGCTGTTTAGTCGCTAAGTCATGTCTGACTCCTTTGCGACCTCATGGCCTGTAGTCCGCCAGGCTCGTCAGTGGGTAGAATCACGTGCAGCAGTGTATTGAGGCCACTTTCCCCGGTCTGTCCTTTCAGGAACTGTCAGCGAGTCCCATTCGGTGGCTGCCACCAGACCCCGCGCTGCCTTTGTTTTTCTGATGGTGACCACCTGTTTATTGGGCTTTCTGCCTAGGTTATCCTTGGTGCTTTCTCTCGTCACTTTCTGCCCCTTCCCTGCTGGCTCTGTTAGGGCCACCAGAATGTTTACTGCTCATCCCATGTGGACACCTGGTCAGTGTCCTATCTCTTCCCTTCCCTCCCCAAGCAAACTGTGTGTCAGCCTTGGATGTTCCTCTGAAGGAAGTTTCTTTTGGGGTAAATTTGCTGTCCTCTCAGGGATTTTACCTCTTAGCCGAACACACTTCCTACTTCAAAGTCACTAATGGGTAAATACCTGGTGTTAGGGATGAGCTAAGTTAGAGATTTGTTTGAAAGACATGAGCTCTTTAGCTGGTGTGGGGGGAAGATCAAACTTTGGAATTCCAACCTAGCTTTGGTTAAGTCAGTTAACTACTTCTGGCCTCCATTTCCATGTCTATAAAACAGGAACAACATACCCATTTTTAGATGTTGTGAGGATTAGGTGAGTAATGAGTATACCATGACTGGCCTTTAGGAGCTCATCTCTTAACTACATCTAAATGTTCATTCTTTGTCAGACTGTTATATCCCTCTTTTGTCCCTATTAAGTAAAGGTGATGCATACCTTTTTGTCCTCTGTCTTCTGATCTTTTTTTCTCTCCCTCCAAACTCGGTCACTTTTTTCTTTCCTTTTCGTACCACTGGTCCTTCGGAAATCAACTCACGTGTGGCTAGCATGAAACACATTTCGTCCACTGAGGCAGAAGGAGCCATAGGCTGTCAGCTCTTTCAGGCAACAGTTTGACACGCCCTGTCTGATTCAGGATGTTGCTCAGTGTTTAAGAAGAGTGTATGAGTGGCTGATCCTGTCACTCCAGAGGTTCCTGTGTGTGTGTGTGTGTGTGTGTGTGTGTGTTTCAGCATGCCTGTCTGCAGAAACGTGCCATGGGAAGGTTCTTCATATGATTTCAGAAGGCAGTTTGATTCCAAGGATGAAGTTGGGTTGTTTTTTTGAAGGAAAGGAATATATGATTATTATTTATTTCTTTTAGTCAAACTCATTCTCTTGACTTTTAAAAATATTTGTTTATTGGTTTGGAAGCTATTTGATTTAAAGTGAAATTGTCATAAACATCTGTCCTGACTCTCATTTTCTGATTTTTTTTTAACTTTTAAACTATTCTCCCAGTGTTCTTTGCTCTTAATATTTTTACTCCCAGTTCTGTACCATAGTCTATATTGTAGACCCTACTGGAATGCCCTTTCTCCCTTTTCGCTATCTAAATTTTATATGTTCTTCTAGAATCCTACAAAAATTACCCTGATTATTCAGCATATTCTGAACTAGAGCCATCTGTGTCCTAGGCTCTTTGTGAGGATTAGGGAACCCGAAGGATAGTCTTTGCTCGAAAGTCTGTTTTGGGAGTGGTGGTGAAACCAGTAAAGGCAGTAAAGGTAGTGTCTAACAGCATTGTGCATTTTTTAATGCTATTGCTTATTTATCGCATGAAAACATGAAAAGGCAGGGATTTCATCAGTAAAACGGGGCCAGCAGTGGCAGTTGTGCCGTGGTGGTGGTAAGAATTTAGGTGCTTATCCATATTTAGCGGAATACCTGGCATACAGCAGGTATGCAATAAATCAGTAGTAGGTACTATCAAATCACATGTCATTGTTATTAACCAACAATGACTGACAATACCATAGCAGTGTTAAATATTATCACTTTTGGTGATTCCAGTACTTTTTTTTTTTATATTGCACTTTCACTTAATCTCTGAAATCACCTTTTGTTTACCATCACATCATTGTCTTAATTTGCCCTTCTTTGTATTCATTTCACTGTTCACTGAGGGCCTTGTAGTGTCAAATGGCATGTATTCTTACAGAAGACCTGGGGAGATGAAACAATCCTATAACGTGACATCAAAGGTGAACAGGCTTATTGGCAAACTGGACAGAACTGAGGAAAGAATCAGTGACCTAAAAGAAGGGTTCATAAAAACTATCCAAGCTGAAACACAAAGAGGAAAAAAGAATAAAAGGAAATCAGAATGGAGCTTTCAAGACAGATTGATCTGATTATCAAGATACTGAGATTGAGAAAGAGAGAGGAGATAGAACTGACTGGAACTTTTAAAGGAATTCGCTTGTGTGAATGTGGAAGGCTGTTAAGGCCAAAAGCTTCAGGGTAGGCTGGCAGGCTGGAGACCCATGAAAGAGTTGTACTTTGAGTCCAAAGGCAGTCTGCTGGAAGAATTCTTCTACTGCTGGTGAGGCCCATTCACATTATGGAAGGTAATCTGCTTTACTAAAAGTCTACCAATTTAAATGTTCATCTCATTTCCCCCCACCCGCCAAAAAACCCAGAAACATCCAGAATAATGTTCGATGAAATACATTGGCACTGAGACCCAGCAATGCTGACACATGGAATTAACCATCATATGTCCCTTCCTAGTCACTACCCTCCCCCACCAAAGGGTAATCACTTTTTAACTTTGTTTGTTTTTGTTTTTGGATTTTTGAGAAATTGAAGTATAGTTGATTTACGGTGTTATGTTAATTTCTTCTATACAGCAAAGTGATTCAATTATATATATCTTCTTTTTCATATTCTTTTCAACTGTGGTTTATCACAAGATATTGATTATAGTTCCCTGTGCTACACAGTAGGACCTTGATGTTTATCCATTCTGTATTATAGTTTGCATCACTGTTTGACTTTATAATAGCATAGTTTAGTTTTGAATTCTGTACAGATGGAATGACATAGTTTGTATTCTTTTGTATTCAGTCTCTTTCACAGAGCCTGTATGCGTACTCCTAGGGTTTTATTCCCTCATTAGTTAACCAGCCCTTCCCACTGCCTGCAGGGTGGAGGTGGGGGCCATAAGCTTCTCCCCGCCGTGTTGTCCGGGGCTGGCCGTGGTCGGCACACACGGGTGGGCTGCGCTAACACAGGTGGGCTAGTCCAGGTTGGAGTCTGGAGGTTGTGAGCTGTGCCTTTGGCCCCTTTGCCCCCCTCAGCCAGGCCCCTTTTCCTCTCTTCTTGCCTTTGTAGCCCCTGCGTCTCCTGCTGTCTGCAGTTTGGCTTCGTAGAGACCCTGGATGCCAGTTCTTCTCTTTTCCCCTCACATTCCCCCTTTCCCCTCACTTCCCCGGCTGAAGCTCCTCAGCCCCTCAGTCCAAATACGCCCTCCCCCTTATTCTGCCCCTCCTCAACTGGCTGTCATGTCGATAGACTTCCTTTGAGACATCTAGACCACTCTCTCCAACCTATTCCCCATATCCTTTTTTTTTAAATGGGTGTGGAAACCAAGGATACCAGAAAAGGAGGCAGCTCCCAAGACCTCTCGGAGCAGGAGTGCATAGGATGTAGGTCAGGGGCACGTCCTTAGTCTCTGGGGGCTGTTCCCTTTCTGCCTTTCTTTCCCTCTTGCTTTCCGGCCCTACTGGCTGAATTCCCCAGGAGGAGAAGTTCACCACTCCATGGGCTCTCTGGTGAGGAGACCCACCTGCACTGGGGCTCCCCCTCCCCTCCCAGCACAGCAAGGGGGGTCACCCCCTGCTCTTCCCTCTGTGCTTCCTCCTGGTCGGGGTGGGGCCTGCCGCCCTGCTCAGCTTGGTGACAGATAACGGGCTGGTGTTTGGCGTGCATCTGTGGCTCATTTCTGTCTGCTGTGTGTCAGTCTGATGACCCCATTCCTTGGTCTGGACATTGCCTCCCTCTACCTTTCAGGTCCGCTTCCCATTGCAGTGACCTCAAAGTTGAAGGTGGCAGTGTGGGGCCTTGACAGAAACTCTGTCTTAGGAGTTGGGACACCTGCCACCCATAAGCCGTGGGACTTTGTCCTCTTTGGACCTCCATCTCCTCACTTGTGAAGTGGGTTGGATAAGGTGGTCTTTCCGGTCTCTCCCTGTGCTGCCTTGTATACTGCTTCTTGATGTGAACGTTGAGCAGGAATGAAAGACTCCAGCTGTGGCAGGAGCTTAGCAGATGGGCGAGTTGAGAGGGAAGGAGCTGTTCTGTAGGCTCGTCCTTTCCCCCACCCACTTCATTGTGCCTTCCTGGTGTTTTCAGAACATGAATGACAACCCATGTTTTTCTCCAAGTCCCTTGTTTTTCTTCTGTGTTCCCATTGCAAGCCTGTGCTCTTGTGTCTGGATGAACTCGTGTTTACTGACAGCCCTGGTGCAGAATTCACGTTGCAGTGTGTTATCCCCCATCTGCTGTAGGCAGTGTGCGTGCTGGGGGTCGGAGCTATTGCAGCTGCTCCCTGAAGAGGGCCAGGTGTGTCAAAGATGGATTGTGCTAGGCTCTAGGTTCCTTTCTTAATCCCTAGTCCTGATATTGCTGATTTCAGTTAAAACCGAAGATTGTGAGAGAGGCTGGTGCTCATCCTCCGAGTGTTGGAGATTTGTGGTGTGGTTGGAGGTGAGGGGCCCCTGTCTTCCTATTTCCTTTGTGTGAAGCATTTCACCTTGGGAGGGCACAGATGAGCCCTATTGAATATTATCTGTTCCCCATGTGAGAGGAAGCAGTACTGAATGCTGATATCTTATTGATTGATTCTCTTCAGTGAGTCGTGAAAGTCATTTTGTGGCCAGGACTTTCCTTTCACCTTCAGATAAAATCTTTTGTCTTTCATTCTCTGACATAGTTTTTAAAACACTTTTAGAGGCTTTTGAATAATTTTTAAATCACAGGAAGGACAAAAGACAGTAGTATTTGGAGCCTGCTGTTGATGCTGTGGCTTCTCCTGTCCTCCAACCCACTCCCGCCTGCCCCAACATTTGTGTGGAAATGTGTTAAAATGCCTATATTTTGTCCCGTTAGTTTTCTGTTTTGATCCTGTACTGGTGAAGTAAGCATCTGCTTACTCTCTTTTATGGGAGAGAAAACAGACTGTCAAGTTGAATGACTTGTTCATGGTCACCCAGCTAGTTGATGCCCATCCAGGATTTCTGATCACTATGACTCATTAATTTGGTGACACTGGTCCACCCCCAGTCGTCAGGAAGGTCTTGCCACCGCAGCTTGTAGTTTTTGCCATGTCTCCTGGCTCCGTGGCTCCACCCTCTGAAAGCACAAATCAGAAGCTGGGTCCTTAGCTGATGGAGTAGGCGGAAGGACCGTGAAGCACAGGAGGGAGGGCAGGGAGGGAGG
>SJYV01043287.1:15283-25307 GCA_006410875.1 Neotragus pygmaeus | reverse complement strand
AGGGGCGGGGCCTGTGAGAGGATGGGGCCTGTGAGAAGACGGGGCCTATGCGAGGTCGGGGGCTGCAGTGTAGCGGTCGCCTCTGCCTCTGTGGGGTGTCCCGGGGTCCCCCTGCCAGTCTTGTCATTCACCACCTCGCTCCCTTTCCTCACCTCAGGCAGGTAAACGTGTGCTTCAGACAGCGCTCCCAGATGCCCCCTGCTCCAGGAAGGCCTCCGGGATTCCCCTGAGACTCCATGGCAGGGCCCCAAGCGGCCGCAGGCTCCTTGTACTTAGCAAAGTGAGGCCTCGTTTGTCTGCGTGGCTGTGCCTAGGAGCCAAGCGGGCCGTGGGCGGGGGCCTTGGTTCTTCTCCATACGGGGCCTCCTTCCCAGCACAGCGACTGGCTTTTAAGAGAATACAGTGGCAGCACCTGGCATTTTTGTGACCTTCCCCTTGAAGTTGCTCTGCACCTGGTTGAACAGCCACTGAGGTCGGCCCAGGTTCAAGGGGAGGGGACATGGGCTCGACCAGTTGGTGGGAGGTTCTGGAAAAGCATGGGGACAGCAGGAGTCCTGCGGAAATGCCATCGACTGTTCTAGAAAGAAGAAAACGTGCGATGTGTGAGCAAGAAAATATGAACTGCGTCATGTGATGATTTTGCGTATGAGTTAAATATCCTTATATTCTCATTTAAAGCTGACATTGTACAATACAAAGGTGAGTGGTAAAATTCATGCTAATGATCAAAATTTAAAACTTGGTTTTACTTAGAATGATGTGAAATAAAACCCACCATTTGGCTTTCCCAGTGGCTGATGAAGAATCCACTTGCAATGCAGAATTCAGGAGGCACAGGTTCAATACGTGGGTCAGGAAGATGCCCGGGAAATGGCAGCCCACTCCGAGAATCCCATGGCAGAGGAGCCTGGCGGGCTACAGGCCTTGCTGTTTCAAAGAGTCAGACACAGCTGAACCCTCATGGTACCAAGGCTATTCAACTGGGAAAGGACAGTGCTTTCAACAAATGGCTCTGGGAAAACTGGAAATCCACACACCAAGAACCGAGAGTCCACACACTTCTAGAATGAAGGTGAATCCTTGTCTCATACCACATACAAACGTTGACGCAAAGTGGA
This sequence comes from Neotragus pygmaeus, assembly GCA_006410875.1. Lineage (NCBI taxonomy): Eukaryota > Metazoa > Chordata > Mammalia > Artiodactyla > Bovidae > Neotragus > Neotragus pygmaeus. The sequence continues at coordinate 24,189 of SJYV01043287.1, read as the reverse complement.
TCAAAGACCTGAACAGAACAGCGAAGCTATAAAGCTCTTAGAATAGATGGGGCCACCTTTGTGACGTTATGTCTGGTAGCAACTTCTTGGAGGTGGCATCAAAACAGAGGCAACGAAAGGAAAAATAGACAAATTGGAATCATCAAGATGAAACACTTTTGTGCCAAAGAACACGATCCATGGAGTGAAAGGCTCCCACAGCAGGGAGAAAATATTTGAAAATCATAAATATGATAAGGGGTTAATATCCAGAAATATATTTTAAAAATCACAACAGCAATGAAAACTCAACCCAATTAACAAATGAACAGTAGACATTTCCATACTCATATTCAATGACAAATATAGACATGTGTCCAAGGAAAATATCCAAATTGACAAGTGCATGAAAAGGTGCTCTGCATTATGAATCATTAGAGAAATGCAAATCAAAACTACGACGAGGGAACTACCACTTCACACCTATTAGGATGGCTATTCTAAAGACGTAAATAAAGTGGAAAATAGCAAGCGTCGATGAGGACCTGGAGAGCCGGGAACACTTGCCAGGGGGAATGTAAAATGGTGCAGCCACCACGGACAACAGGACGATGCTTCCTCAAAAAATGAAGTGGAATCACCCCCCTTCTTGGTCGATACGCGAAGAATTGAAAGCAGGGACTCGAAGAGACACTTCTACGCCCATGTCCAGAGCAGTGCTACTCATAGCAACCGAACAATGAAACAACCCGAGTGCCCGTCGATGGGTGATGGATAAACACAGGCTGCTCCGTCTACTCACTGGACTGTGATTCAGCCTGAACTGAAGGGAACTCTGAACCTGCCAGAGCGCGGATGCTCAGTGAAGTAAGCAGACAGCGAAGGGCATACACTGGGCGACTCCACTTCTGTGCAGTCCCCGGGGGAGTCGGGGTCGCGGAGACAGGAGTAGGGGGTGGAGGCCAGGGACTGGGGGGGATGGGGAGATACTGTCCATGGGGACAGAGTCTCGGTTTCGGAAGATGAGAACGTTCTGGAGAAGCTGGTGGCGACAGTTACACGGCAACGCGGATGCTCTTCCTGTCTCTGAACTGGGTGCTGACAAATGCTTGACGTGGTGAGTTTTCCTTAAGTGTGTTTTGCTGTCCGACAACGTTTTGGCATCTCTTCGCAGGGTCGCGAGACTTTCTGCTCAGCAGGAGGGAGGCCGCAGGAGGGCAGCAGCAGCCTTGGGGGGGATTCTCCAGGGTCAGCTTCTCCAGCTTTGGAACAGGAGGCCAGCGTAATTCGCTCCTGGCCCCGCCAGTCACCCTGCGTCCTGGGAGACACTTCTCATGGGTGGTCCACAGTGGGACCTTCAAGGTTTTCTGGAAAATCCATGAATAATGGAAGTGTTTCTTAGTTGACACCCTCAAGAATGGACCCCCTCACCCAGGCCCCCGCTTGCTGTGCCCCTGAAGGTGTAAAGCTCACTGTCCTGGCCCGGGGTATTGGCTCAGCCTTCAGCACAACCACTCGGGGTGTTTGTCCCACCTGCGGAGCCAGACCTGGTCTTACCTGTGTGTGCAGGGTGTTTCTGGAAGGGCTCCCAGGGCAACGTCGACACTGACTGTGAGAGGGGAGCTCACTGGGGTGGAGACAGAGTGAGACGAAGTCTTTTCTCTGTAAACCCTTCTCGGCTTAAAACAAGCCCCCAGACCACGCTCTGCAGTGTGCTTCCTCCAGGTGAGCAGCTCAGTGGATCCAGCAGTATAGCCGGTCCTGGGGCCCCTGAGTGGAGGCCCGTGAGGCCGCTTCACTCATCGTCACATGCTGAGGCCCATCTATCCAGTATAGCTAGCTGGTCCTGGGGCCCCTGTGTGGAGCCCCGTGGGGCCACTTCGCTCATTGTCGCATGCTGAGACCCATCTATCCATCGGCGCGTGCTGAGGCCCATCTGTGGCATGCAGGCAGTCCTTGTTCTTTTTCACTGCTGCATAGTACTCCACTGCTCAAATGCCCCAAGGCTTATTTATCCATCCTCCTATGGAGGGGTGCATTGTTGCTCTCAGTTTCTGGTGCTTATAGAAACTTCATAGGTAGCCCCTGGCTTCTTTGGGGTGCACGCCTAGCCCCATCTCTCCTTTTAAAATCTTAAACATTAGCTATTCAGCAAGTAAATAAACTGGGAAATGTTCTTGTGTACCCTGAGCTCCTGGAATGGGCTTCATGAGGGTCAGGGAACTGGGGAGGAAAGTGTTGAGGCCCATCCCAGCAGGCAGTGTGAAGGCCCTTTCCCCTCACCTCAGTTGGGATCCGGGGGTCCTCTGGCCGCCCACCCTGCAGAGCAGAACCAGGAGAGAGGCAGCAGGGCAAGGAGGCTGAGGGGCCTGGTCGGGCCAGGTCTCAGCATCAAGAGCTGCGTGGCTTCTTGGGCCCCCGGGCGGGTGTTCGTCTGCATGGGCGGCTGACTGGTGCTCTGTGCCCCTCTGCCTGCTTTTAGATTTAGGGGTGTCCCACCTCTGCCTTCTTCCCGGGTTTGGGGTGTCCCACTGCAGGGAGAGGAACATTTTTCTGTTAATCGCGTTCTTGGAGATGAGCGCTTCATGAAACGCATTAGTTTAATACACTTAAGGGGCTTCCGTGGTCGGGGAGCAAAGGGCCGTATCAATTAGCCCCGGGCTCTCTGGGGCACACGGAGGAGCGAGGGCCCCGGGAAAGCACACGTCCTGCAGTTAAGCTCCAGATGTCGCAGGGCTGGGCGTCCACTCTCAGCTGCATTGATTGGACGGGCGGCCCCGGCTGCATAAACAGCCTCCCTGCCTCATGAGTAGGTTAGAGCTGGTCTCTGGATGGGGTCTAAAGAGTGAGGCCACTGAGGGGCCCCGACTGCCGACCTGGGGGCCAGAGTGGGGTCCTCTGTGGGCACAGGAGGTCAAGGCCCGCCCCTGCAGTCACCCCAGGCACAGCCTCCATGGCTCCCGGGGCCTGGGTCCCGCTCCTGCACCCCTGCTCCTGTCTCCCAGCCTCTGCCCTTGCTCACTCAGGGCCTCCTCTCCGCCCTCCCAGAGCCCGGCCCCAACCTGCAGGGGAGAGGCTGCAGGGGAGAGGCTGCAGGGGAGAGGCTGCAGGGGAGAGGCTGGGCTCGGGGTGAGCAGACTGGGCTGCACGAGAGCACAGGCCCTCCTCAGGGACGCTGTGGCCTGGCCAGCTGTGGGGACCCCCCCGCCGAACCCCAGGGAGAGAGGCAATGGACGTGGCCAGAGATGCTGGACTCCCGGTCCTTACGCCTCCGCATAGCCCCCTCCCAGGACGAATCGGAGTCGGGGGACGTGCCGGCCTGTGACCCCTGATGCAGGCCATGGAGGACGCTGGTCTTCTGGGTTGCTGGCTCCAGGAGGCCAGCCATGGGGCGGTGAGGACTCTCAGCTTGTGTGGGGCCGGGAGGCAGGAACCGGGACCCCGGCCATCGGCCACCAGCCGCCTAGACGGGAGCCTCTGGCCTACGACGAGCCTTCAGGTGACCCAGCCCCAGCTGAGGACTGAAGCAGCGGCAGGAGACCCTGAGCCAGACCCCCAGCCAAGCCGCCCTCGCAGCCATGACCCCAGAAGCCTGCCGCGAAGCCAGCACTCGCCGTCGCGGTGAGCCGCGGGGCCGGGAGCTGCTCGCCATGCGGAGACGCTTAACTGCGGCACCGCCTTCGCCAGCGGTGAACACACACTCTTTTCATCCTCCTGCACCGCAGCTGAGTTACTAGTGGTGTTTTTCTTTTTTTTAATAATTGAGGGGAAACCCAAGATCAGAGAAGTTGGGTCACTTTGCTGGAGACACACAGCGGGGCCCAAGTGTGAACTGTGACCTGCGTGACCGCAGAGCCCAGGCCTGGCCCCCACCCCTCCCTCAGCCCCTCCACCCCGGGGCCACCAGCAAGGGTCCCATTCTCCCCTAATCGGCTCTGGAGGAGGGAAATTTCAATCCAGTAATGGAGAGCTGCAATAACTGTTATAATTAATTTATACAAAAGACATTATAAAACTACCCTCTATGCATTCCAATCCCCTTCGTGAGGGGTACCCACTTCCCAGTTAAGCTACGGGGCCTCCTGGAGACAGACGGGAAGAGGTATTTCAATATTTCTTATAATTTTATATTCTAATATCTCTCATGCTAATTTCATTATGCAACAGAGTCGGCATGGTGATATAATTATTGAAAAGTAATTTTGCAATAAATGGATTTAAATGTGTTGGAGTCTGCTATAAATTCAATCTCGTGGTGAGGGTGGCGCATGCTGGCGGGGGGCGGTGAGCGGGCCGGGTCCTGGGCAGAATCGGAGAGGCCCTGCGCGGCCCTGGCCGGGAGTACGCTTACACCCTCCAGCGAACGACCGGGGCGTGCAAACCCGAAGCAGAGCCCTCCCCCTCCCCCACCGTGGGCCTGCCCGCGCCAGAGTCGCTGTCCGCTTCCCCGTGACACCCAGGCCCTCTCTTGGCTCCAGCAGCAGGCCCCCCAAGGCAGCCAGTGGGCCCCAGGCCACACTCCCCGCCCCTGTGAAGACCCCAGAGTAAAACCCAGCCCCGGGTCTCAGCTGGCCGCCTCCTGCCTGCGGCCCCGGGCCTGGCTCCCGCCAGCGCCCTGCACTCCTGTGGCCTCACTGTCCATGAGAGACCGTCCCAGCCACCAGGCAGCATGGCCCCGGTGCAGAGATTGCCCTTTCACTGTGGGTCTCTCCTCGGGGTTGGCCCTACTGCCGGTCAGCCCTAAGGCCGTCCCAGAGGCACCCCCGACCAGGAGGCGTCCAGGTGACCCAAAAGCAGCATGGGACTGGGGGCCCGGGCGGGGTGGGGGCAGCAGAGGCAAGTGGGGTCTGTGGGAGGGGAAGGCAGGCTCTCTCCTCCTCTTCCAGGGAGCCCTCCTTGATTGACCCAGGGCACAGGGGCCTCGTCTGAGGCCAAATCTCCCTGGGTCGGGTGCTAGGAGGCCCACAGAGTGGCGGGGACAGAAAATGAGGGTCCCTGTGGTGCTTTCAGGGTTTGGGCGTGTGGAGCCGGGGGCCACACTCAGGCCCACCACGCTCTCTGGGCCTGGCATCCTTGCCTGTGAAGAGAGACAGAGGACACGTGGCTTGGAGAGTGCAGCACGGCGTGTGTGCAGCTCAGGAAAGCCCCGCTGACCCCTGGACGGCCGGGGGAGACGCCGGGCCGCCCCCTCCATCCCCCGGGCCCTCCCGGCCTGCACACGTGAGAACTGACTCGCTCACTCCTCTCGCCGCCGCTGCCTCCACGGCACCGGAGGAGACCAGGGGGGGCCCAGGTGCCCCTGCCCGTCACCCCTCAGTCTGGAACTCTCTCTGCCCGGGCTGGCACCGGAGCCCTCTCCATCACAGGCCAAACTGAATCTGCAATTTGTTCTTGGGCGATGTGTAAATTGGCACCTCATTGATTATTAATGAAGTGCTAATTGCTCTTTGCAACTAATTTTGATGCAGATGCAGCTGGGGCTGTTGGTACAGTTGTGCGGACTGGGACTTGCTGACCACGTGGGCCTCACAGCGGCTGGGACCTGGACCCCAGATGGGGACGCAGGGCGCTTTTCAGCTTGCGAAGCCCCGCTTACCCTGTCCCAGGCCGGTGAAGACAGAGTGCCCCCCGACTGACTCAGGAGGGGGCCGGCTGAGGGCCACGCAGACATCTCCTCCCGCTTCCCGCTGACAGGGACAGCTGAAGGGAAGGCCCTGAGCGCCGGGCTGGACGCCGCAGGCCTGCTGGGGCCCTACATGCCCTGTGGCTGGGTCGAGGGCGCCCGCCGGCAGGCCTCCATTGGACTCCAGTGCGACACTTGACTGGTGAGGCTGGGAGAAACCGAGGATCCACGCCTGGCCCCCCAGAGACGGGACTCAAGGCTGCTGCTGCTCTGGGCCGGTCCGTCCTGGCTCCCGGGGCCGAGAGCGCTGACGCAGTGGAAACACAGGGGCCTTGGTGAGATCAGGATGGCAGTTGCCCGGGTTGCACCAGGCGGTTGCCGGGCAACAGGCCTCAGGGACGTCCCAGCATTGAGAGGGCAGCTCTGGGGACCAGCTCCCCGGACACAGGAAGTGTTGTTTGGAGAGGACTCTGCAGGCCCAGAGAGACGCTTCCTGGGAGCAACAAGAGTAGGGTCCTGGCCAGGCAGCCCCGGGACCCCCGAAGCCCCCGCCCCAGGAAGGTGCCTGGAGGCCCAGCTTCAGACAGGAGGACACAGGGCTGCCACCCAGGCCCGCGCCCAGCAGTGCCCGGGGGGAGGCTTCCCGGAGGGAGGGTCTGAGTGCAAGCTGGGGGCCCCCGGAACAAGAGGCTGAGTTCTGGAGTTTTCAGGCCGTTGCGGCCGGGCCGATGGGTGGTCGCTCCCCGGCGTGGGTGGAGGGTGGGCGGTCTCAGAGGGCCCTGCAGCCCTGAGGGCATCACCCTTCACCCATCACCCCTGCGTCGGGCAGCGGGGACAGGAGGAGGGGGTGACGGGCAGAAGCCGGGCGGGGGCTCTGCAGGGGCTGCTGCAGCCCAGGCCGCGGGGCACTGTGGGAAGATCTCCGGCTGGGCTTGCACCCTGGGCTCACATCTCCTGTGAGAAGAGGTCGGTGCCGGCTCTGCTGCTGCACCCTCCCAGCCAGACCCCTCTCCTTGGCCAGGAGAGAGCCACACACCCCTGCAAATAGCCAACAAATAAGGCCGCATCATTAAATGCCAGGAAAATGTCTGCTGAGAGGCTTGGCGGTGGGGACCCTCAGATCCCCGTCACACAACTCCGTATAGCGGCCCAGCCGTGGAGTCTGGGGGTCGAGGGAGCAGAGAGCAAGAGGGTCCCCTCATGGCCCAACCTGGTCCCAAGAGGGGGGGTACAGCTGGGATCCAGGCTGAAGCCCAGCTCAGCCGCCTGGTGGCTCCCTGGTCCGTGGCTGCCAAGCCATGCGGCTGTGGAAACCGGTCCAGGAGGCTTCTGGGCCTGGGCTGGGCTGGGGACCCCGGGACCTCCTCTCCCTCACCCTCGGTGTCCTGCCTGCCCTGGCTCTGTGGCCGGATGCCCTCTGCCCAGCCTGGGTGGGTGTGACCTACTCTACCCAAGCCCCCTCCCCTGACTCCCCTGTCAGCAAGAGTGTCCCCGGGGTGCCCACTGCCAGGTCATCACAGCTCCCCGGCAGTCCAGAGCACCCACGAGCCAGCGGGCGGGGTGGCGGCAGGAAGCACAGGGGGCAGAGGACGGCTCTGCCTGGGGACCACCACCTGCTGAGCTGCCTGGTGGGCCGGGTGCCTCACAGGTCCCGAGGGAGCCCCGTGTGCAGAGGCGGGACCTGCGGGCAGTGCCTCGTGAGCTGGTGACGCTTGCCAGGGAGTCAGGGAATTCAGGGAGCCCATCTTCTGGGTGTAAATTTAATTCACAGGAATTCAGCTACAAACATGGGGGCTGAGAGAGAGGAAGAAAGAGGAGAGAGATAGAGAGAGACAGCGGGAGAGGAGAGGGCAGGACAGAGCCAGCCAGCTGCCCGCTGTCCCCCGGGCATCGGGGGCCCTCGTCTCAGCTCTGCTGTCCCTCAAAACCTGTGTGTCTATCACAATCCAGCCCAGCCGTGCCCGTGTCTGCGGAAGGCCCAGGCCTGACTGGGCTCTGGGAGCCGGGCCGGGACAGCCCCTAGGAGCTCCAGGCTGCAGTGGGCATCTGAGGGTGGATGGGACCCCAGGTGAGGCCCAGGTGCCAAGTAGTCGGGCCAGGATGACGGCAAGGTGGGCAGGCCGCATCAGGCACCGAGGTCCAATGGCTGAACCGCTCAAGTGAAAACACAGTCCAGGCGGGAAAAGCTGTGTCTGAAAAGACGCTTCTCCTTGGAAGGAAGTTACGACCCACCTGGATGGCACATTAGGAAGCAGAGACATTACTTTGCCAACAAAGGTCCGTCTAGTCAAGGCTATGGATTTTCCTGTGGTCATGTATGGATGTGAGAGTTGGACTGTGAAGAAAACTGAGCACCGAAGAATTGATGCTTTTGAACTGTGGTGTTGGAGAAGACTCTTGAGAGTCCCTTGGACTGTGAGGAGATCCAACCAGTCCATTCTGAAGGAGATCAGTCCTGGGTGTTCATTGGAGGGACTGATGGTGAAGCTGAAATTCCAATCCTTTGGCCACCTGATGTGAAGAGCTGACTCATTTGAAAAGACCCTGATGCTGGGAAAGATTTAGGGCAGGAGGAAAAGGGGACAACAGAGGAGGAGATGGCTGGATGGCATCACCGACTCATGGACATGGGTGTGGGTGGACTCCGGGAGTCGGTGATGGACGGGGAGGCCTGGCGTGCTGCGGTTCATGGTGTCACAGAGTCGGACACGACTGAGCGACTGGACGGAACTGGACTGATCTCCTTTCGGCTGTAGGCTGCAGTGGGCCTGGCTCTGCTTTACCTCCAACCCTGACGATGAGGTGGGGGCGAGGGGGGAGGGGGAGTGTGCTTCAGGTGGGCATCAGAGCCAGGGGCACCCCCAGCCCCGGGCTGAAAGGGATGGACAGGCGCTGCGGAGGGTCTTGCCCATCCCGGGACGGGTGGTGTGGGGAGGTGGGGCGGGCCTGATCAGGGCTTAAGGGCCCATCCCCCTGCAGGCTCCCTGAGGCTGGCAGAGGGAACCGGGGCACCTTTGAGACAGCTTTCTCAGCAGGCCTTCAGTGAGGGGAAAGTCGCTCAGTCGTGTCCAGCTCTTTGTGACCCCATGGACTGTAGCTCGCCAGGCTCCTCTGTCCGCGGGCTTCTCCAGGCAAGGACACTGGAGTGGGCGCCCATTCTCATCTCCAGGGGATCTTCCCCAGGGGTCAAGCTCGGGGCTCCTGCAGAGCAGGTGGTTCTTCACCATGGGGCCTTACTGTCCGCACGTCAGACACCCCCGCCCCCCCGCCCCCGGAGTCGGGCGGCCGATGTCTCACCGCGGGG
>SJYV01043285.1:0-11626 GCA_006410875.1 Neotragus pygmaeus | reverse complement strand
TGTTCATCGACAGATGAATGGATAAAGAAGCTGTGGTACATATACACAATGGAATATTCAGTTCGGTTCAGTTATTCAGTCGTGTCTGACTCTTTGCGACCCCATGGGCTGCAGCACACCAGCCTTCCCTGTCCATCAGCATCTCCCACACCCTGCTCAAACTCATGTCCATTGAGTCAGTGGTGCCATCCAACCATCTCATCCTCTGTCATCCCCTTCTCCTCCCGCATTCAATCTTTCCCAGCATCAGGTTTTTTTTCCAAGGAGTTAGTTCTTCACATAAGGTGGCCAAAGTATTGGAGTTTCAGCTTCATCAGTCCTTCCAATGAATATTCAGGACTGATTTCCTTTAGAATGGACTGGTTGGATCTCCTTGCAGTCTAAGGGACTGTCAAGAGTCCTCTCCAACACCACAGTTCAAAAGCATCAATTCTTCAGCATTCAGCTTTCTTTATATTCCAACTCTCACATTCATACATGAAAAAAAAAAAACATAGTTTTGACTAGACAGACCTTTGTTGGCAAAGTAATGTATCTGCTTTTCAATATGCTGTCTAGGTTTGTCATAGCTCTTCTTCCAGGGAGCAAGTATCTTAATTTCATGGCTGCAATTACCATCTGCAGTGATTTTGGGAGCCCCCCAAAATAAAGTCTGTCACTGTTTCCATTGTTTCCCCATCTATTTGCCATGAAGTGATGGGATCAGATGCCATGATCTTAGTTTTCTCAATGTTGAGTTTAAGCCAACTTTTTCACTGTCCTCTTTCACTTTCATTAAGACACTCTTTAGCTCTTCTTCACTTTCTGCCATAAGGGTGGTGTCATATGCATATCTGAGGTTATTGATATTTCTTCTGGCAATATTGATTCCAGCTTGTGCTTCCTCCAGCCCGGCATTTCACATGATGTACTCTGTACATAAGTTAAATAAACAGGGTGACAATATACAGCTTTGACATACTCCTTTCCTGATTTGGAACCAGTCTGCTGTTCCATGTCCAGTTGTAACTGTTGCTTCTTGACCTACATACAGATTTCTCAGGAGGAGGTGAGGTGGTCTGGTATTTCCATCTCCTTCAGAATTTTCCACAGTTTGTTGTGATCCATATAGTCAAAGGCTTTGGTGTAGTCAATAAAGCAAAAGTAGATGTTTTTCTGGAACTCTCTTACTTTCTCAATGATCCAATGGATGTTGGCAATTTGATATCTGGTTCCTCTGCCTTTTCTAAATCCAGCTTGAACATCTGGAAGTTCACGGTTCATGTACTGACGAAGCCTGGCTTGGAGAATTTTGAGCATTCCTTTGCTAGCATGTGAGATGAGTGCAATTGATGAGGCAATACCAAACATTCTTTGGTATTGCCTTTCTTTGGGACTGGGATGAAAACTGACCTTTTCTAGTTCTGTGGCTGGAGTTTTCCAAACTTGCTGGCATATTGAATGCATCACCTTAACAGCATCAGCTTTTAGGTTTTGAAATAGCTCAACTGGAATTCCATCCCTCCATTAGCTTTATTCATAGTGATGCTTCCTAAGGCCCACTTGACTTCACATTCCAGGATATATGGCTCTAGGTGGGTGATCACACCATTGTGGTTATCTGGGTCATGAAGATCTTTTTTGTATGGATATTCTGAGTATTGTTGCCACCTCTTCTGAATATCTTCTGTCACGTATGTTAGGTCCATACCACTTCTGTCCTTTATTGTGCCCATCTTTGCATGAAATGTTCCCTTGATATCTCTAATTTTCTTGAAGAGATCTCTAGTCTTTCCCATTCTGTTTTTTTCCCTCTATTTCTTTGCACTGATCACTGAGGAAGGCTTTCTTATCTCTCCTTGCTATTCTTTGGAACTCTGCATTCAGATGGGTATATCTTTCTTTTTCTCCTTTGGAATGGAGCATTACTTAGTAATATTCCATTTTCCATTGTCTCCTTAGTAATGGAATATTGAAAGTGAAAGTGAAGTCACTCAGTCGTGCCCGACTCTTAGCGACACCATGGACTGCAGCCTACCAGGCTTCTCCGTCCATGGGATTTTCCAGGCAAGAGTACTGGAGTGGGTTGCCACATAAAAAGGAACACATGAGTCAGTTCTAATGAGGTGGATGAATCTAGAGTCTATTATACAGAGTGAAGTAAGTCAGAAAAACAAATATCATATATTAATGTATATATATGGAATCTAGAAAGATGGTGCAGATGGACCTATTTGCAGAGCAGCAATGGAGATGGAGACATAGACAAGAGACTCATGAACGTGGTGGGGTGGGGAGGAAGGTGGGGTGAATGGAGAGAGTAGGATGGAAGTGTATATACCGTCATGCATAAAGCAGTCAATGGGAACCTGCTGTATGACTCAGGGAACTGAAACTGGGGCTCTGTAATAACCTAGACCAGTGGGATGGGCAAGGAGGTGGGCGGGTGGGGACATACGTATAACTATGATTGATTCATGGTAATGAGTGGCAGAAACCAATGCAATATTGTAAAAACAATTATCCTTCAATTAAAAGTAAATAAATTAGAAAAAATATATATATATATATTTCAAAAAGGAGCAGTTTCCCTGAGGCGCTTTAACCACCTGCAGGCATCCTCGGAGGCAGCTACTTAGCCTCTGGACTACCTGAGGCTTGCTAGTCTCTGAACTGTAGACTGTCATAAAGAAAAACAAACAAACAGACAAAACCCCAGCAAGAGGAGCAGCAGCTGCAACAGAAAAGCTCAACAGAGACTGCCACTGTGAAATGTGCCGCATGTTCTTAATATCTGGGGCTGAGATCTATCGGGTAAAACGAAATACAGTACCACCCATTTTGCATAGATCTCAAGGACACAGACAGAAAATTACCATTTTAAACCAATTTTCTCTGCTTCTGAAACATTAAACATAGGAAGCATTAAAGAAGTGAGCTGAATCTCTCAGACCCTTTACAATAAATGGTGTCAGCATGGCCGTGAATGATAATAGCAAAAAAAGGCTCCCAAGGTATAAAAATTAAGAGAAATTAAAGCTGTAGTTCCACACTTAGTATCAACATCAATCTACCTGTGATGATGTCTTCCTCCAGCCTCAGCAATCCCTCAACTAGAGATCAGAGACTGCATGCAAGTGAACTTTTCAGGTGGGAAGTCTACCTATGTCCTTTTACTGAAAATTTCAACCACAGGTTTTGCCGAAGTCAGCAGAAAGACCATCTTCTAAGAAGGACGATCAGCATGTGTGATATATAGCCAGTTAACAAGCATTCTAGAAATAGGAAAATCAACACCAAGATGACTGTTGATGACTTTAATTTTTTTCAAAATGAAACAAGAAACCACATACTTAGGGTCTGCCAATAGACTTTGCGTAGCAATGATTTTTGCTTCCAAAGGACAATCTGAAAATGTAAATCATGATACAGGCCAAGTGACATAAAGCAGTTACATTCTAGTCCAAGTGATTATATCAGGATTAAGAAGGATTATGTAAGGATTACATTGGGAAGGTTAAAAAAAAAATCACTTGTTTTGTCACTGAGTTCACTGTGGATAATCTTGTAACAAGATATGAAGGTTTTCTTTTATTCCAAGTTGTTACAATCTTCATTTTTTACTTAGTTTTATATTAATATTTGAATGGATATTCATTAGCTGTTAAAATGATTGTATTACTCTGACTTAACCTGTTAATGGGGTTACATTATATTAATAGATTTTTATAATATTGAACCAACCTTGAATTACTGGAATAAATCCAATAGAGTGGTTTATAAAATACTAGATTAAATTAGCTTTTCAAAAGGAATTTTAAATCTAAGTTCATAAGTGAGACTGACCTGTAATTCCTCCACCCCTCTCTTTTTTTCTGCCTTTGTCCTGTTTTGGTATCAAGTGTACTATTTACATCAGCCTTATAAGTGTTGGAAAGCTTTTCTTCCTCTTCTATTATCTCAACAATTCTGTAAAAGACTGGCATAATTTTCATTGAATATTTGGTAGAACTTTTCTGTAAATCCATTTTGGATCTGTTGCTTTGATGTGAGGTTTTAAGCTACTACCTCCAGTTTTTAAAATGAGATTATCCAGGCTTTTGATTTTTCCCTGATTTAGTTTTAACCATTTTTTTCTTTTAGGGATCTTTACATATCACCTGAGTTTAAAAACTTGTCATAATGCTAGTCCTGATTTTTTCATAGCTCTTTAATCTCTGTCATATCTACAGTTGTAACTCATTTTCTTTAAAAATATTATTTATTATTCTCTTTATGATCACTGTTTCTATTTTATCAGTCTTTTCAAATTAAGCAACAACTGCCTTTGCTGATCTTCTGCAGCTTATGACTCTGTTACTTTAGTAAGTTCTGTGCTTATCTTTACTTATCTTTCCTTCTTTGTGTTTATTCTTTTAAAATAAGAATTAAAAAAAAAGAATTCAATGCTTACTTCTGTTTCCAATTTTCTTTTTTCCTAAAACACACATTTAAAAGTTTAAAATTTTTCCTCTAGGTTCTGTTTTAGCTGCATCCCACAATTTTGATATGTTGTATTTTAATTATCAAGTATGAAGTATTTCAAAATTACAATCCTGATTTCTTTTTATAACCTGTGGATTTATATGTGTGTTTTAAAATTTCTAAGTATATAGAATTTATTTTAGTCATCTTTTGTAACATTGATTCTTAAGAATTTTAATGTGGCCAGAAAATACAATAGCATCATTTTGAAATTTATTGAGATTTGCCTTAAGGTCTAGTATGGAATTAATTAAATATTCCAGAAATATTTGAAAAGTACGGGTTTCTGAACAGGTTCTGCTAATCAACAGTGTAGGATCAACACAATATTGTAAAGCAATTATCCTCCAATTAAAACTAAATAAATTTTTAAAAAGAGTGTAGGAGCTGAATGCTATGGAAATACTTCATCTACTGCAAACATCGGCAGGAAGAGCAAGAGGAAGGGAATGGGAGAGCTGCTTTAAAAAGTGTCCTTATTCCCTGTCATCTTTTAAGGTCTTTCACTACAGAATGGGCTTGGCATGTTGCCATTGTCCTTTAAAGTCTCAATGTGTGATATAACCTCACATTCAAAAGATTAGGAAAAATAACTAGGAAGAAATTTTAAGGACCATGCTACCTGGATTGGAGCTTTCTTACTACTCTAAGCCTTGGTTCCTTGATAAGCATGATATACATGTCAGCTCTCAGGATGCAAGGCTCTCAAAACATCTGGATGGTAGCAAACAGTCTGAACAGAAACATATGTGACTATATGTACACATATTCAGTGCAAGTGAAGGCAGAATGGCTGTTTCCCGAGGCTGCAGTCATTCTTTCAGAGCCCCAGGGCCATGCTTGTAGTATTTGGTGAGGTCAGCGACTAACAAGCCTTAGCATCCAATAGCAGCAGAGAGGATCCACGACTTCTAAAGACAGAAGGACTCAAAAAACCCTTACACTTCAACAAAGACTTGTCAGAAAGTGGGTTCTACTCAATCAGTGAGATGAGGTTATTATGTATTTGGGCATGACTAGGAGAATCAGCGGATATTAAGAATCAGGGAAGCCGGTTTACAGGTTTTAGTAGCCGAGACTAAAACTTGTGGTGCCTCAACAATTTGTTCTTTATACTTCATCCATTCTTTACTCAGAGAGTTGCTGGATATACAAAAAATAAAAATTAGACTTAAAAGATGGACCTTAGGCGCCAGAATTAATCTCTATTCTACTATCAGAAGAAAAGAGACTGACAGTTATTTAACATGTTGGGGGAAGGGTCATAGCCCCCTGTGTCTCAGTTCATTTTCCAGTGGGTAGGAGACCAATATGAATGAACGTAAAAGGAAAAGATTCTCAGAATGCAAGCATGAGCAGGCGGAGCAAGGAGCCAAGGACCAAGAGCCAGGAGCTGTGAGGAGCAGGTGAGCTCAGGGTTTTGGGGTAGGGCTTAGCTCAGTGACTTCAACTCTATTTGATTAAAATTAGGAAATAAGTGGGCTGGATTAGGGGGCTCACCAATGCCCCTTTTAACTCTAACCCTAATCCTAACCCAAGTGAACGAAAGTGAAGCCGCTCAGTTGTGTCCGACTCTTTGCGGCCCCGTGGACTGTAGCCCTCCAGGCTCCTCCGTGCATGGGAAAAACCACAATACAAATGTATTTATTGACAAAGCAGAAACAGACTCACAGACTTAGAAAATAAATTTATGGTTCCCAAAGGGCAAAGGTGGGGTAAGGGATAAATTAGGAGTTTGTGATTAGCATATACACCCCACAGTGTACTGTACATAAAATAGCCATTAAGGACCTACTGTTTAGCACAGGGTGCATATATGCTCGGTTCCTCAGTCATGTCTGACTCTCTCACTCCTGGACTGTAGCCCACCAGGCTAACCTAACCCTAACTTTTGCAGTTCTCTTGTGGTAACCCTGGTGGTAACAATCTCTTGCCGTGCTGAAATTGAGCCCATGCCCAGTCCAAAATTTATATGGAAAGCAGAATTCCCATTATCATCATATGCTAGCTTGTTTTTTATACTGTGGGTGGGCCATGAGAAATGACAAGAAAACTGTGAACCTAAAATCAAGCATATCAATCATGAGCTGGGCAGAAAAAGCAGACTAAAAAGACCAGCCTAATCAATTAAGATCCAAGAGTTCAGGAGGGAAAGATCAGACTTGAGAGTGCTCCCTAAGTGAGCTGGTGATTCTCGGAAATCTGAGCTCATGTTATCCTGTGTAGAGGGGTGAAACGTCATCCAGAACACTCCTTTTCTCCTTCTCCCTAAATGATAAATAAGAGGACAAAACCATTTTGTAAAGAGAAACTCGGCACAACACCCTTTTTATGGACTTTACAGTTACATCATTACCAAGATTTTCCTGAAATAAACTGTGAGTAGCACTGGAGATGAGAAATACACGCCACTAGGGAAGAAATACTGGAGAAGGAAATGGCAACCCACTCCAGTGTTTTTGCCTGGAGAATCTCAGTGACGAAGGAGCCTGGTGGGCTGCCGTCTATGGGGTCGCACAGTCAGACACGACTGAAGCGACTTAGCAGCAGCAGGGAAGAAATATAAACCCAGGGGAGAAGACAAGATACACAGAGAATTAGTGAAGGACAAAATTGCAGGGCACCACTCTGTGTTTAAATTATTGAAAAATGCATAATGTACTGGTTCAGGAAATGACTTTGGAAAAAATGTAAATCACGGGTGGAAACATATATCTCTAACACTGGGAACGAGAGCCCTGGGGCTTGCCAATGAAAGTCTTCTGACTGGAATACGTGAGTGATACCAGCTTAAAATAAAGTGGTGGTGGTGAGGAGGAGGATGTAAAAACACGAAATGTGTATGCGTGGAGGGGACAGCAGCATGAACTACACGTGTAATCACAATAAATTACAAAACAAACCAAAGAAGGAGAAAAGTGAAAATAAAGGCATGAAGTGTCCTTCTGCTCATCTCTCATTTATAAGTACCGTTTGTAATGCCCATTCCTTGGAAACCTATAACCAGAGTGCTAATATACTTTCTCCTTTTATATCCTCCACAGTACTTCCAGAAAATAAAGCTGCTCTGGCCATTTACTAAGTGTGTGGGCACATGCGTGTCTGTGTCTGTGTGTGTGTATGTGAGACACAGAGTGGGTGAGACAGACAGACTGACCCAGCGACACACAGATAGTAAACGGAAACCGGAGAGGTGATCACCAGACTGAGGAAGCTGCGTCAAGTTAAGAACTTCATGAGGCAGGGTCTTTCAGCGATCAATGGAGTGAAGTGGGCGGTTTATAAAGGGAGGGCCAGACTGGGCACTAACTCTGTTTAAGCTTCCCTTGGTGACTATTCCGGGTGCTTTGTTAAACAGAGGAGAAAACGTAGTCTTTAACTAACCATTCCAACATCTTGGTACTGAATTCCCAGCTCCACTCTTTGGCTACAGTTCCGGAAACGTGAACTGACTATGTTTGGCTAGTCGACTGGCCGATCTTTAAAAATGATAACGCTGCATGTTTATGTGCACGGAGAGAAAGAGGCTGAAACAATATATGTAAATGTCACCCACGGGGATATCTGGGAAGCGACACCCTAAATGATATGTTTCCTTTTATATGTTTCTTTTAGGTTTCCCAGTTTCCCGCACTGAGCACACACTGTTTTGTAAGGTGGAAAATAAAACAAAAATTAACATGACAAACCTAGACCCAGGAAAGCTGCAGCTCCCACCCACACTTCTCCTCCCCTGTGTTTATTCTCTTACTCAGCTGAAGGCTTCTTCCCCCAAGTCATTCTTCTTTCTTCTTTGTTTCCACGCAGGCTTCTTTCGCCTGCCACACTTCTCCCTGCTTTCTCTTCACAGCCCTCATTTCTGATGGGGAGGAAATTGGCTGCCCTTGCTAATCCTCATGCTTCCTCTCCTAACCAGCTGCGTGGAGAAAGCCCCAGTGCACCATTCCCTCCCAACGGCAGCCCAATTGGAGAGATGGATTAATTACGTCGGTCTGGCTGCGAGCTTGCTGTATGCGGGCGGCCACGTGCGCGTCCAGGCCCAGGGCTTTGGTGTGGATGAGCCTGTCTGGATGAGCACTGGCAGATGCTGAAGAGAGAGAGTCAAGGCCAGGACACGAGGATTCATTTCAGCGTCCGTGGCTGCAGGGGAGACCCAACAGGGGTCAAGTAGTACGTGTCTGCAGCCAGAGTCCATTTTGACTTACTGCATTTAAGAAAAGATCCATGGCACTGTAAATCTGGGATTCCTGGCCTGGTATATGGCCCATACGTCAGGAGGCAATTTCTAAAAGAGGAGGTGGAGGGGAGGGTCATTTAAAGGTCATCCACCAACTATAGCTGACAGCGTGGGTGGGGGGAGTCAAGTTCTTTTATCCTGGGAATGGCTGCGAATCTACCAACAGTCCATATTTCCCAGGGCAGACATCGGAGAAAGTGGCAAAAGGTAGAAGCTGAGAGATTTTAATGGTCTGCAGGGTGATGCCATTATTTCTACCCCAGGGTCCCATACTGATTTGTCTGCTAGTCTCATTAATTTTTAGAAGAGATGATTACTAATGAGGATGCCTTTGATGATCAAATTAATTACTGGCAGAGCAGGAGCACTCAGGGTCAGCTGAAACCTCCCAGAGTTAAACTTTATTCGGGCTTCTCCTTCTTGTCCCAGAAGTGAAGAGATTTATTTTCACAGTTCAAATCTAATAAATAAAAGCCGCATGTGTGTTTTCTTCTTCTTTCTGGTTCTTACTCTGCCCAGATAAAAATCAAGGGCTGGGACACAGAGTCAGAAAACAGGCAGTGGATTTTGGTCAAAAGTATTTCTAACGAGCGAGGAGTTCTGGAAGGCGTTCTGTACCCCTGGTCACCGCAGCTCTGAAGCCTCACTTCTCTGCAGGGTCCACTGTGGGGAGTTACAGGAAGACAGAGAATGCAGGGGCCGTGGTCTGGCAGGACTGGCCTGGAATTCTGACTCTGCTGTGTCTGGACCCTGGGCACGTCACTGGCCATCTCCAGGTCTCAGGTTTTTCCCCGAGAAACCACAGTGAGCACATGCTCCTGAGGTGTGAGTGCCGAGAAGAGGAAGGAAGGGGTTTCTGAGAGGTAACTGCAGGGAGCGGGTCCCCCAGCCATAAAGGGGTGTAGGAGCATAGGCCACCCCAGGGTTGGGAACCTCAGATCTGCACATCTCCAGACTTACCCTGTGAGTCCTGGGTCTTCTCTTGCATGCTTATGCCAAGTCACTTCAGTCGTGTCTGACTCTCCGGGGCATCTTCCCGACCCAGGGCTCAAACCCGTGTCTCCTGTGTCTCCTGCACTGGCAGGAGGGTTCTTTACCACTAGAGCCACCAGGGAAGCCCCGAGTCTTCTTTTAAACCTCCGCACTTCTTCATGCTGGCCCCGAGAACGCAGCGATCGCAGTTGGCATTTGTGGAACAGCTTTTCCAAACGCGTTCACATATATGGCTTCATTTTACGGCCGCAAACCCTGATGGAGGTGAGCAGGGCCCATTTTCCAGGTTAAGAACCTGAGGTTCAGACAGGCTGACTTATGCAGAGTTGTGCAGGAGATGGCCAGGCTGGACATCCTCTCCCTCCCACCGTTTTGGTGTCTTTCTCTTCTTGTGTAGGGCACAGTGTCCCTCATGTCCATGAAGGCAGCCTATCTCTTTTCTCATCAGGTCTCTCTGTCTGGTGAAAACGGTATGATGCCCCATGGCCCGCCTGTCTGAAACTGCTAAAAACAGAGCGGTTTCCTCTCCATGCGCATCACTTTTGGTCCTTTGTATCTTGTCCAGGTTTAAATGGGCAAGTGCCTTCATCACTCCCAACCCCCTAGCAGATGTCAGGTGGGATCATTTCAAATGCGATGAGAATGAGCCAAAGACCCGTGCACTGGTTTCCATTTCTGGTTCCAAATGTCCCCAACCATCCCTTCAAGACTCTCACTCAGCAGTGGGTACCAGACGTCCTTCGAAGTGCCAGAGAGTGTGATCTGCAAGTGCTAGAAAATGTACATGCTGCCAGCAGGTCAACTGATGTTGAGCTGAAGCTGAATTATAAATGAGGGTTATCATCACCATCACGGGGACTGCTATTACAATGCACCATCCCACAGTCCGACTCCTTTGGCTTCCCAGGTAGCTCAGTGGTAAAGAATCCACTTGCCAAGCAGGAGACGTAGGTTCGATCCCTGGGTGGGAAGATCCCCCTGAGGAGGAAATGGCCACCCACTCCACTATTCTGGCCCAGAAAATCTCATGGACAGAGGAGTCTGGTGGGCTACAGTACATGGGGTCACAGAGTCGGACATGACTTAGCGACTGAACAACAACAAACCCTAGGCTACTGGTTGAAGAACAGGCAGAAAATGAAATGACAAACTCTGCGGTAGGTACCTGAAAATGAACGATGACCATGGTGGACCCCAGACTCAGCAGCTGTTGTGAACCCTGATGTCTTGCCTTGGAACTGATATCAAGCCACACTTTGATGAGAGAGGTACATGTTTTTACGATTGTTCTGATTTTAGCAAAATGTCAAAAATCTTTAATATGAATGTGGGAAATGTCTTGTGAGTTGTTTTTTGATTTAGAAAGAAAGAGACTGCATCTGGGTAGCTTAAATAGAAAACATGGCTTATGTCTCTGCAGCCACAACTTGTAAAAATTCCAGATGTGTGTGTATGTCTTTATGCACACAAATATTTTTTGAACTTTTTAAGACTACAGAATGTTTTACTACTTGCCCATAAAGATTTCCCAGACCCTTTCTATAAACTGTAATAATGTGATTTTCTTGCCTTGACCAGTGATACCAAATTATTTTCTGCACAGATGTAAAATATTTTCATACAGTAAAGATATGAATAAATAACCAAAATTTCCAGGATACTTCTTCAACTGAGCAATTTTGAGGTTCATGAGCCCTCCTTACGAAGAAAATCCTCATAATAAACTGCAACTTAAATTCCCAACGAATCAGTCTTTAGTTTTCCACAGCTTGCATCTAGTTCACTGATCTAAACATTTCACAAAAGCTCTTAAAAGTTAATTTGCCACAGGTGTACACGAGCTCCCAATCCTGAATCCCTCTCCCACCTCCCACCCTACAACGTCTCTCTGGA
>SJYV01043283.1:0-10772 GCA_006410875.1 Neotragus pygmaeus | reverse complement strand
GTGTGTGTGTGTGTGTGTGTGTATGACGTCTTCTTCATCCATCCTCTGTTAATAGACACTTTGGTTGTCTCCATGTCTTGGCTGTGTAAACAGTGATGCTGTCAACACTGGGGGGTGTGTATCTCTTCGAATGGTGGTCCTCTCTGAATATGTGCCCAGGAATGGGATTGCTGAACCATATGGTCACTCTGGTTTTAGTTTTTTAAGGAGCCTCCATACTGTTGTCCAAAGTGGCAGCCCCAGTTCACATTCCCTCAGGCAGTGTAGGAGGGTTACCTTTTCTCCTGTGACATCAACTTTGAAGGCATTTAATTTCTTACCTTTTCACTAAGCAGCTAGTGGAAGAGTTTAAGGAAAATGTGCGTTCATTTAACAACTGTAAGGCATATTCACTGTGACTGGCTCCATGGAGATGCCAGGTGGTTCCAGACTTGGAAAGTAGTCTAAGAAGTTTAAATCTTGGTTCAGACGGGTGTCAGATGTAGGTCCTTGGTTTACTTGAGTGTGACTTTGCTTTTTTCATTCAAAAATTGCTTTACACTGATTAAGGTAAGGAATAGGATAATTGCCAGATGGTTCTCTCTGCTTGTTTCTTGATAGAGTTCTCTCTGGAAGAAATCAAAATATATTAATGCCTTGAAAAGGCAGCCCCTGAGGAACGATATGCAAAGCCACCGTGTGGTTGTAGGTGGCATCCTTATGAATGCTGCCGCTGCTGCCTCCTGGCAGGCAGGCAAGGCCCTGCAGTGCTGCAAACCTGTCCTCAGGAAAGCTCCTCCCCTCCAGGGTTCTGCCTCTCCAGCAGGGGAATACCACCTACCCCACCCCCACTTTGGAAAAAAGAGAGTTCCTTTTAAGGTGAATATGCTAACAAGATCTCAGGCTGTGTTCTGGAAGACACTCCATTCACGAGCTTCCCAATTAACTCTCAAAAGCCCAGGAAATGATCTAGATACTCACAGAGAGAGAGACACATACACACAGGCAGTGAATACCAGTTGTTGCCTTTAGCTCCTTACTTTGACTTGGGAATTGTGAAGCCCCATTTTCTGTTGTCTTTTTGTAATCTCACTCATGGAAGAAAACCCGTATATATGGTGGAACCACGTTTCATCACATCCCTGTTCATCACATCACTTCACAGGCTGCCCCAAGAACAGGGACCAGCGGAGAATGGAAGAGGCTCTCGGATTTACCCCACCGATGCCTCTGAAAACACAGAAAGAGATTGTTGGGGAGCATTCATGGTTACAGAATTTTGTAGATCTCATTTTTTCCTTCATCCAAATACTGATAAGGATTGAGTTCTTGGGAAATTGTAACAGAACACAAGTCATTTTAGCCTATCCCAGCCTAATTATTTTTCTAGTCTTTTTCCCCCATTTCATTTTTAAAATTTTATTTATTTTTTAATTGAAGGATAATTGCTTTACAGAATTTTGTTGTTTTCTGTCAAACCTCAACATGAATCAGCCATAGGTATACATTATCCCCTCCCTTTTGAACCTCCCTCCCCATCCCACCCCACTAGGTTGATACAGAGCTGCTGTTTGAGATTCCTGAGCCATACAGCAAATTCCCATTGCCAGCCTAATTTCTTAACCTATGAAGTGGAGGTAGAAACTGGGCTACCTTCAGATTGTTGTAGGGATAAAATATGTCCATAGTCCACTTGACATTAAAAAATGGCAAAATGGTGGTGGCAAGCAAAGGTAGTTGTTGAATTTAACTAATTGTGACCTTGGTCATATAATACTGAGTTCCCATTTCCTCCATCTGCTGAAGTGAGCAGTGGCTTCTTGCTGAGTATCTTCCTGCTTTTGAAGAAGAAAAGTGTCCCCATCCATGAAGGTGGATTGAGGCAATAGCTGTTGGACTTCTTGGGTGGAAGAAACACTGGGCTGCTGCATGCTCAGTCTTTCTGGGTGGTGGCGATGCCAAGGCAGGCGGCAGACTGGAATCAACCCTGCAGACTCAGTGTTTAGCTAGTTGACTAAAGCTCGATCGTAAGCTAGTCAATTAACTCGGTCGCAAAGTTTGCATGCTAGGTTTGGGCCACGTTTTCCCTTCTGGTGCCAGGTTCCTGGGAAGAATAGGCCCTGTCTCAGTAAGTGGCCCTGTGCAGCTCACTCAGGGTTGGTGGGATCTGCCTTTTGGATGTGGAGACCAGTGACCCTGTGGATGGTTACACTGGCTTAGTGTGCTTAAACATGCCAAGACGTCCCCATTAAAAAATTCCTTTCTGCTGGTGCTGTGTCCCTGCGTACACGTACTTCTGCCGGCTGTGCCTGCTCAAGCTGCCCTTCGCCTGAAGAACCTGCTGCTTCCAGGAATGGGGCGGCCTTGCCTGGTGAGATCTGGACTTGCAGAAAGAGCTCCGTTGTCCCGTTGGGGAGTCGGGGATGGATGAGGTACAGGCAGATCTGGTCGAGAAGGGATAAACAAATGCAAGTAGGGAGAGAGGCAGTGAAATAAGCGGAAAGATCTCCAAGAGTTTGGAAGGTCTTTGGAGACAGAAGTTCCAGGATAAGCTGGGCAGGTTTGAGATGTTGTTAAAGGAAGCCATCTTTCCTGCCGCTGAAATGATAAAACAGTTAAACATGAGCACCTCTCTAGATGCATAGACCCAACTCCTGGGTTGGAGGAGCCTTGGAAAGGAGCGGGAGTCACTTTCCTAACAGGTAATTTCTTTTAAAAGATGCCTTTTCAGATTCAGAAGGCAGTCATTTCTCCTTGCAAGCCAATCCACTCTTTGAGCAAGGAGTAAAAAATAAACTAGTATGTAGTCTTCTTTTAAACTCTGTGTATAAGCATTTATCTGTGCACTTAGAGAAAAGGCCGTCTTTCTTCTCACTGGGCTGCCAAGTGCGCCTCCCCCTGCTGGGCTGGCCTTTCTCAGGTTCTCAGCTGCCATTCAGAGCAAACATGCTAATTACTGCCTCAGACCTCCTTTCTAACTTCTTAAAGGGCACACATCCCTTTTCTTCCTACCTTGTGGAGACTCCCCTTAGACAAACTATATAATGTTCTCGACAGTGTTACAGCTTTCTTCTCCAGATATCAAAGAAAAAGCCTCTGATTAGAATTATTTTAATGGAGTATATGTACCTATGGGTAGATAAAATGCAAACTATGTTTCAGGAAAAAACCAAAGTCTGGTTAAACCAAAGAAACTTCATTAGTGAGGCCAGTATTGGCTTTCTCTTAAGTGGAGTTATGAAGAGTACATGTTAACGTAGCAATATACAGTTCAAGAGCAGGAGAAAAATGGTTGAACCCAGCCTTTTATATACTTTAATATTCTAGAAGGGGGTGGGCATGAAGGCTGGTTTTAGCTTAAATCGTGGTGAGTGGATGTATTTTCTTGGGAAACCTGCTTTGTATTGCTTTGACTTTGCCTCTGTAAGTGTGTTATTGCTGAACCTGGAGACTATAAACACAAGAGAATTAGAGTTAGACAGGAAATTATAGAACATTTAAAACCCACAGTGAATGGCCAGTATCTGTGCCCACCACAGCCACATTTGAAGTTCATACCACATGTGGTAATTAAAACTTTGAACTTTGTGGGCGCCTTGGTAGAAATAATTACTAGGACCTGTACTAATACTAGTACATGTTTAGAGAACATTATCGGTGGAGAAAAAAAAAGTGGTTAAGAAAAAGAATGTGCTTGGCCAGTTTTTTTAAATGCTATTGTAGTAAAAAGATACACGTTCCAAACCAGTGCATGAGCGTGGCTGCAGTGCTGGGCAGGCACTGGCAGCGCGCTGTTCCGGGCTCCCTGCTCCTGGGCATCCGCGCTGCTGCCGCCCAGCCTTCCGGACGGGCCCACAGGCCTCTCCTGCTCGGGGCTGTCCCAGGAGCACTGCTGGGCCTTCTTTTCCCCTTCTGTTTCTTTACGGTGTCTTAGGAATCCCCTCCACTTCATTTAAACAGATACTTTTTTTTTTTTTTTTTCCTTCATTGTCAAGCTTGATCTGGGTTGACTGGGGAGACTTTTGGTTTGTTTTTCTTGTTAATTTTCTCGAAAGATTCTCCATCCTCCTCCTTTTTTCCCCATCTGGGTATTGTTTCCAGTTTACTGTTGGGGGGATGGGAATTGAGTCTTAAGCTAATGAACTGGCCCCAGGCTGGTCTTGCGGGAGGAGGGGGGTAGCCAGCCCGGCCCTGGTCTCCTCTCCTGCGGAGTCCTTCGCTGCCTGCCAGTCCTCCAGCACGCAGCTTCCCTGCACAGCTCGCCCAAGGAAGGATCTCGGAGCCTCCTCTCCTCTCCCGCTGTCTCTGTTTTTCTGTTTTTGTGTCTTCTCTCTCTTTAGGCTGCCTGTATTTGAGGCAGGAATGGAGAGAAAGAGCCCACTGAATGTAAGGCAGGCAAATCCAGGAGATGTCAGCAACAAACTAGAACATGTCTTTAACTGGTTTTTTTTTTCCTTCTTTTCACTTTAGGATAAATAAGAAAATGATCAGGAAAAAAGCTTACTAGCAGGGATTTATTTTTAAAAGCAAGGTTTAAGTTATATCTGGGAGTCACTTTGATTAAAAAGAAAAAGCCTAGTCTCTACCTTGTACCTTACAAGACTGTCCCTAATAATAAAATCGTCACTGGGGCAATAGAGAATAATCAGTTTAATTCAAAATAATGTAGACCCATGTGTTCCAGAAAGGTTTCTAGTTTTACCTTCAGTTACCCAGAAAATATCATTTGGAATTAAACTCTTTTCCTCATCATTCCAAAGTCCAAAGCATTCTCTTCTTAAATGGACTCTTTCAAAGGCCCCTTGTGTCCTCCCCTCCTCAGAATCCAGCTGCACAGATGCTGGAAGGGCTCCCCTTCCACCATGCCTGCCCAGTGAGGGTCCCCCCATTTCTCCACACACCTAGGACCCACGAGACACATCTCAGACCCCAGTCTCAGACCTCCGTGGCTATCGCTTATCACCAAATCCTATTGGTTTTATCTCAGAATCGCTAGATGCAGCCTCTTGAATGCATTTCTACCCCCACCCCCCATACCCAGACTCTTCCGTGACACCCCTAACTCAACAGTGGGCCATCCTTGATCCCACCTTCCTGCTCCTCAGCTCTCCATCCCTTCAGAACCTGCTCCACTATGTCAGCCCTCCACACGCCAAAGTGCTTGTTCCTACAAGGCAGCTTGTTCCTTCTGCCCTGACATCCGAGTGTTTTCCTGACCTGCCTCACTAAGTCAGGGACCCCAATTCTAAGCCCTAAAGTACTGTTTATATCTTGACACATCACAATTTTGGAGTCTTACCTGCAAGCCCTTCTGTAAGTCCCCCTGAAGCCAGGCTTTTGATCTTCAGTTCAG
Source organism: Neotragus pygmaeus (assembly GCA_006410875.1). Taxonomy (NCBI): domain Eukaryota; kingdom Metazoa; phylum Chordata; class Mammalia; order Artiodactyla; family Bovidae; genus Neotragus; species Neotragus pygmaeus. The sequence goes on along the minus strand of SJYV01043283.1, from coordinate 5,440 downwards.
CCCTCTTGCCTGGCACGTAGGCAGGTAAAATTTGTTGAATGAATAGAAAGGAAAAATGATTATATTTCTGAAGTTCATACCATTTAAGAAGAATATCAAAGCAAAGGCCACTGATAATCAAAGGCACCTTGAGAGTCTCTTTCAACCTTTAGAGCAATCGAAATGTTAGAGGAAAAGATAGGAATAGAGAAAAGTTGAGCCAATAAAGACCAAACTAATTGGGTTCTTACTAATTTTCTTCTAACTCATGTTTCCAGTTTCTCGGCTTTGCAGTTTTATGCTGTAGACACAGAAATGACATGTTAATAAGGCAAATTAAAAGTCCCAAGAGCAGTTCATTAGGAAGTCAGAATCCTTTCTTCATTTTTAGTAGAGTAACTCATATTTAGTAGAGTAACTTGTATTTCATGATTCTGTAAAGAAGTACCAGCCTGGGTTTTTATTGTCAGCCAGTGGTTACTAACCTCTGCATCTGATGGAAGTACAACAGATGTGCCTTACTTCTTAACACATGAGAATCCAGACTTGTAAAACAGCAACCACAAGAAAAGATATGTATGTGATAGAATCTTCTAGAGAAAAGACATCCTTCCCCAGCTGCGTCCTAATGTTTTCATTATTTGCTTGCTGAATGATAAAATGAACAAATCCATCATAGAAAAGCGTGTGCACTGTAATATTTTTCATGTGCTCAAGGTTGAGGGTAAATTCTGGCCTCTTCTGTTCGGCAGATGAAGTGCAAAAAAATAAGAAAGGACAGAAAAACAGTCCTTAAATCTCACACCTTGTACCGTGATGCAAAGCATCGTAACTGTGGTGTAAACCCACCTGCAAGTGCAAAGACGGTAGGAAGGGAACTCGGGACGAGGGCCAGGGCGGTGCTGGGAGATGCTGCCTCAGCAGCAGCACCTTGATTTTGACCTTGGTTACACTGTCTGTGTTGTGCTCCACTTCTGAGGCCAGTCACCCCACCCCCAAACCCTACTCAACCACACTTTTTATAGGTTTATAATGTGGTTTTAAAAGCTTTCTCAGAGAAACTAATATTTTTCAGAAACTATTATTTTCAGCAGCAGAACCATTCATTTTGACTTGGATTTTTATGGGAGGTGAATGGGAATCTAAATGAATAGATTTTTAGTCCAGATCTTTCTATCTGAAGGATCACAGTCGGGTTAGAGAGAGTTTGTGCGTGTGCGTTTTCTCTCCTGGTTTCCAGGGGAAGCAGAGGACTCTGTCCTGCGGGTCGGGGGAGATGAACCACCAGGCCCAGGTGCGTCGTGAAGAGGGGGATTGCCTGCTGGGCCTCAGCCCTTCGTAGTGAGGGATCCAGAGCAGTGGCGGAAATCGAGTGAGGGAGTTGCGTAACAAGGGCGGGGAAAGTCGGAGAACGGTGGCTCGGAGGATAGCCGTGACACTGGCACAGTGGCGGCCCGCCTGAGCGGCCTCTGCCCCACTCTGGTCGTGCTCAGCTTACGACACTCTTGGCCTCCTGCTGGTGTTTAATTTGTACTAGATTGCCTTATTCCTTGTTTATTTACACCTTCCCCTCCAATGCAGAAGTGCTTCACAAAACATTAAAGTTCCCACGAATCTGTATTGTTCAAGGATAGAAGTAGAAAGAGAAATGAAATGAAAATAATAGCTAATAGTGAGAGTCCCTGATGGTGGTAAAGAATCTGCTGCCAATGCAGGAGACCTGGGTTCGATTCCTGGGTCGGGAAGATCCCCTGCAGCAGGGCATGGCAGCCCACTCCAGCATTCTTGCCTGGAAAATCCCATGGACAGAGGATCCTGGTGGGTAGCAGTCCATGGGATCACACAGAGTCGGATACGACTTAGCAACTAACCCTCCACCAATAGCTAACAGTAGCTAAGAGATGCAGTGTTGAGAGATTTGGCCAACAGCTGTTCATACACACCCCCAGAGGTGAAATACTATGGAAACAGACACACAGCGAACCAAACTACAGAAAGACTGACGGCAGACACTCAGGACCACCCAGGGTCTGCTGTTTCAGGCGGTACCCTAAAGGAAAAAATTTGTTCCAAAAAGCAGTTTTTAAACTTAATTTGTCTTAATTTAACAGGATCTACGTGGTATGTGTTATGTCTATTTTTGATGTAACTACCAAAAACGTGACACATTATAGACGACATGTTTTTATAAGCCCTAACAATTACATAAACTCTAGTTTATGAAACACTCTCACCGTTACTTTGAACAACTTCATGAAAAGGAAGACAAGTAGACCCTTGAAGAACACAGGGGTTAACCTCAGTATAGCTGATGGTCAGTTCTCCACATCCTTGGTTTCTTCACTTCTGCAGATTCAACCAGCCATGGGCTGAAACCATCCACGTATCATCGCCAGCAGTTCAAACCTGACTTGTTCAAGGGTCAGCGGTGTTGTTATCCCCATTTTGCAGATGATAAAACTGAGGTGGTAACTTTTTTTGGCTTTTTACACCTCAGGTTCTCTTCCCATTGGCCCCTGTGCTGCTTCACACGTGGGTAGTTTTTTTTATTAGACCATCTGTGTTTATTCTAAAAAGCCAGACGGACCTGAAGCTCTTGTCTTAAGGCACACACTTATAGCTGTTAGCCAGTGCATGCTGCTGACATGAATGATGGCATTTAAACTAGTATTGTCATAATTTTTCCAAGATGTAATGGTTTTGCTGGAACAGCTATGAGACATAGATGCTACTTTGTTATAGTACGAAGAGGCTCTTCGTAGCATGGAGTAAGTGCACGTGGAAAGAGCCAGTGTCTCTCGCCTCGGAGGCGGGCAGAAGCCCTGATGGCACTCTGGGCCGTGGGGTGAGCTCCAGATGCTGGCGCCCTCCACCCACGTCTGTGAGAATGGTGAGTGGCCGCAGAACTCCCAGCTGGTCTCAAGGGCTTTGGGGGAACATAAAGAGATTATCTAACTCAGAAGAAGCAGGAACCCAAAACACAGAGTGCAGCTCTTGCAGGTGGACCGTGTCACTGCCACGTGGCTGGAGGTGACCGCTGGGGGCAGAGGCTTCTGTCCTAGATACGGAAGGCGGAATTAAGAGGAAAGGAAGCTCTCACTGGTGGCCAGAAATTAACATGTACCATGTTCCACATGTTCCCAGCTCTACCAGCAGCAGCTTTTTAGTTCGTGTTGAAGAGCAGCCTTGTTAGTCTTCTCCATGCTCACGTGTGTCAGGCATCGTCTCATTCCGTCCGGCCACATTCACAGTTCCTATAGCGTGCCAGGCCCTGGAGATACAAGAATGAGTCTCGTGGTTTCTGGGAGGTGGGCAGATATGAAGAGGTTAAGGCTGTAAGCAGGAGCAGGAGCGTGTGCAGTGCTGGGCAAAAGCCACCTTGGGCACAGCAGTGGCAACCTCAGTGATCTTTGAAGCTCTAATAGAGCTGATTGTCGCCAGCATAATAAGACCCTGACCCAAATGCTTCGGTGCACAGAGGCTGCTCAGAGATACTCATTAAAACAAAGCAATTATTCAGGTCACTGCTGCATTCAGGAAAGACGTTTCTGTGAGTGAAGAGGCATGTAAAATTCTCCCTCTGAGATTCTGCCCCTGCAGTTTGCCACCTCTAGGCAATGAGCCCTGCCTCTGGGCAGTGACAAGGGCTGGTGAAAGGGTTAGCGAGGATGTTTGGCTACTTTCTCTTGTTTAAACATGTCCTAAAGCTAAGGATATATTTTATAGTTTTATTTCCCAAGATTTACAGTATCACAAAATGCAGAGTTGCTTTAAAAATAACCTTTCTCCCACCCCCTAAATAAATGAAAGATTCACTGTTGAAATAATTGGACCATTGCTTGTTTGAAAAAGTACTTTGATTTATTAATAGCAACCGTGACTGAAAAGTCCCACTATGTGTCTGCCCTGTGTGAGGAGCACTACTGTGTGGACTTAACTCTCCTAGGTATGAGTATTATTAAACTTGTAACAACAGTGGCATGAAAAACAAGGACATTTAGCTGTACACTGATGTTAGTACATTATTTGCACTATGGGAAAATGGTATCCTAACTTCTTCAGGTAAAAAGTGAAGAATAAAAATCCAGTTGGAAGCAGTATTGGCTTGTATATTGATTTTAAGATAGAAAGGGCGATCAGACACGGAAGCTGTTAGAGAAATTTTTTATATTCTATCTTCAGCACCTGGCATGTAGGAAGTACTTTTCAAATGCTAGGTAGTTGAGTAAATGAAGGGGACTAGAAGGGAGCACTGTGTGGTATAAAGAATGGTTGAACTTGGAGTTCAGAAGAAGAGAATCTTTAGTTCTAAGTTCTGGTACTTGTAGTTATGTGATCCTCAGCAGGTCATCTTGCTTCGAGTCTATTTCTTGAACCAGGAAAAAAAAAGTCATTGAAGACAGACCCAGGGCCCCTTATAGATCCAGTGTCACTGATCTGATGCCAGAATTTGCCTAAGAAAAAGTGAGTGAAATTTTGTTACATCGAGGAATGTAAGAGGAAGGTAAACAGTCACTTCTGCTACTGTGAGTTTCTCAGGAAATCCTCACTCACCGGTTTTTCCGTCACTGCTCCAGTGTATTACCACAACCTCAGTGGCTGAAAACACACTTGCTTTCTTGCAGTTCTGTAGGTGACGAGTTCCACACAGTCTCACTAGGTTCAAGTTAAGATGTTGGCAGGACTGTGCTCCTTTCTGGAGGCTCCAGAGAAGAGTTTTTCTCGTCTTTTCCAGTTTCTGAAGGCCGCCCGCATCTTGGCTCATGGCCCCTTCCTCCACCGTTAAAACCAGCAGCGCCACATCTCTCTGGTCCTGCTCTCGTCATCACCATCTCCCTGGCGCCTGTGATGCTGATTCTTCTGGGAGAGTTTCTTTCCTTTTATGGACACACGTGATTAGATTGGGGCCACCTGGGTAATCCAGCAAACACTCCCCATCTGAGGTCCTTAACTGAACCACATCTGCAGGGTCCATGGCCATGAGGCAGAGCTTCTGAGGATGAGGTCAGACATCTGTGGGCGTCCCGTCTACCTCTTATGGCCCACTGTCTGCATTAGTCTGCAAGGGGCAGAAGCATAATGGAAAAAGCACTCACTGGCACCAAGGAAACCTGAAATTCTACCTCAGCCAGTCATAGCATCTTTGTTTTCCCTCATCTAAAAAGTTTGGGAGTTGAAATTGGACTAGTGATTCTCAAACTATATTGAAGCATCAGAATTGCCTGGAGGCTTGACATGGGGCTTAAGAACTTGTATTTTTGTTGTTTTGTGGTGAAATAGACAACATAAAATTTACCATCCTAACCATTTTTGTTTCCGCTTTAGCATCATTCCCTCCAAAGAAATCCCAGGGCTGATCTCCTTCAGAATGGACTGGTTGGATCTCCTTGCAGTCCAAGGGACTCTCAAGAGTCTTCTCCAACACCACAGTTCAAAAGCATCAGTTCTTCGGCACTCAGCC
>SJYV01043279.1:0-26667 GCA_006410875.1 Neotragus pygmaeus | reverse complement strand
CTATGGTTTTTCCAGTAGTCATGTATGGATGTGAGAGTTGCACTATAAAGAAAGCTGAGCACCAAAGAACTGATGCTTTTAAACAGTGGTGTTGGAGAAGACTCTTGAGAGTCCCTTGGACAGCAGGTAGATCAAATCAGTCAATCCTAAAGGAAATAGCCCTGAATATTCACTGGAAGGACTGAGGCTGAAGCTGAAGCTCCAGTAGTTTGGCTAGCTAATTTGAAGAACTGACTTATTTTAAAAGACCCTGATGCTGAGAAAGATTGAAGGGAGGAGAAGAAAGGGGTGACAGGGGATGAGGTGGTTGGATGGCATCACCAACTCAATGGACATGCGTTTGAGGAAACTCCAGAAGACAGTGATGGACAGGGAAGCCTGGTGAGCTGCAGTCCATGGGGCTGCAAAGAGTCAGACATGACTTAATGACTGAACAACAACAGCAGCAGCAACAGCAACAAATCTTCAGACCCTAATAGTAATTAAGTATATGAATATTCCAGATGATATTTAAGTGTGAATAAATGAATTTCTAACAATGAGTATACTGATATAATGATATATAGCACTTCAAATGGGAGACCCTGTAGTCTCCTGAGTTATTCACAGCACTTTGCTTGAAATGTAAAATACTTCTCTTGTTTTATTAAAATGCACTCTTTAATTATAGTTTTTTTAGACTTTCCACTTAGCATCATTAACTTCAAAGATGTTAAATGTTGACTGTGACAGCTAGCTAACTAGCTGTTTGCTTACAGCCTCTTGATAACATGCTAAATAAGAACAAGTGTGTTAAAACAAAGAGGTCACATGAGAAATTTTAATATTTTTCTGACTGTGGGAGGCCAATGAAGTAATGTTAGTGGCTAATAATTATTGACGTATTTGTCAAATGATTCTAAGAGCTATAAACACAGCTTTCATTTTCATTTATCAGAAGAACATGGAGGACATGCTTTGCCTTTATCTTTGGGAAAAAAATTCTTTACAAAATTCCCTATATTTTGATGGTTTCAGGTTCGAAATCTATTTGTTTTTCCTCTGAAAAATCTGTGGGTATCGAAATTCAGTTTTGCCTTTTTCATTATTCTCAGGGGACAGCATTTTGAGTTGATTTTCCCTGGCACCCCTGCATTGCAGAATGATCTGTTCAGTGTATGTGACTGCACAGTATCTGTCAGGTGGAGACTTGACCTTGATGTTATCTATATCTTTAGTAGGTTTTCTATTCTTTATCTCATCCCTCACAGCTGCTTTTTTTCCCCCTACCCCCTAAATCTTAGAATATTTATTGCTTTAAAGTGCATTCATTGGGCCTTCCCTGGTGGTCTAGCACTTGAGACTTTGCCCTCCAGTGCAGAGGGTACAGGTTTGGTCCTTGATCAGGGAGCTCATATTCCACATGCCTCATAAGCAAAAAACCGAAACATAAAACATAGGCAATAATGTAACAAATTCAATAAAGATTTTTAAAATGGCCCTTATTGAAAAATTAAAAAACAAACCAACAAAAAAACTGCCCTCATTTTGTGACTTACGCTTTTCAGTCTTTGGGTCTAATTTGCTTTTCTCCCCTGAATCTTCTGATATGTAAGAATTTCAGAGCTTGGCTAGTACATACCAGGGCAAGAGGAAACCAGCAAATAAAACAGAAATACCACTCAGAATTATTATTGCAGCATTTTCAGCTAACTTTATTTAAATGGTTAGTAATCTGCTCTCTTGTGGCTATACATTCTTTCTGTTCTGCCACATTTGTTTTTGGTACATCATATTAATGGGTAATGCACAATTTTCAAATGTACTCTGAGCTTTGTTCAGAATTTTGTAATAGATAGTATATTTGTTGTGCTCAGATTCATCAACTTCTTTCTGTTTCCCTTATAGTTTGGCTTGTCACTCACTCTGGTAAACAGAATTGGAGACCAGGGCCTAGGTTTCCAGGTAGTTTATGAGAATAAATGTATAAATCCTTGCCTTATTGAGAAACTGAGAGAAGAGTGAGATGGGAGAGAGAGAGGAGGAGGAGTTGAGGGAAGTAAATGATAAGGGGACCAGAAGGGGTGAACTGGGGAAGAGAGAGTCGGAGAGTTGAGAAGCATGTGGAGAGAGGCCAAGAAAGAAAAATGGAGAAGAGATAGAGGGAGCCCCTCAAAGAGAGAGAACCAAGAGAGAGAGAAGGAAAGGAGAGAGGAAGAGGTGATGGAGGGAGAGCTAATGGCAACCAGCAAGTCTCAGAGTGATGAGGTGATAATCTTTGGTCTGTGGATGCCATCAACAGCTTGTCTGGGCATAACTAAAGTGCATCTGAATCCAAATCTGTGCCTTGATAATTTCCTGCCATATTTAATGCGGTAGGGTCACAACAGGAAGCAAATGAACAGCCCTTTGAGGTTTGGATTTAATTTAGTCTGTGCTCTTCATGAATTTTTAAATTTCTAAGAATTTCATAAATGCAAGTGGAGAGAAAGAAGCTCCATTCAATGTCCTAGAATACATGATCAATAAAGCCCAGTTCTGTCCATGTTGAAGGCCCTGATAGAGCAAATTCCCACCCGTGGGAAACAGGTTTCAAGGTCCCTACCTGGTTTCCAATTCCCCTTCAGTTCTTACTTCCTTTGCTGGTGGTGGGCTGGGCTGGTCCATCCTCTCACCCCCTGAGAACCAACTATGTACGTCTCTTCCCATCCCCACGTCCAGTGACCTTAGCTTGAAGTGGGCCCCAGTGGGAGCATTTACACCATGGAAATTGACAAATGCTGATGATCGTGGTCCCCAGGAAATCAGGAAACACAGACCACCATGCCTCTGGGTGCCCCTTGTTCTTTCACTGACCAGTATGTGTATCACTTGTTACTGGGCACCCACAAGAGGCTGTTTCCCCTTCTACCTCCCTCCCACTCAGAATAGTGACCTCTAAGGATGCTCACTCTAGTCATTGAGTATCTTATGGATATCTTGATTTTTCTCTCATCTTAATTCAAAATTTATTTTCCCCGAGTTCCGTTCTTATGGGCTTCCTTGGTGGCTCAGACAGTAAAGAATCTGCCTGCAATGCAGGAGACCCAGATTTGATCCTTGGGTTGGGGAGATTCTCTGGAGAAGGGAATGGCTACCCACTTCGGTATTATTGCCTGGAGAATTCCTTGCCTGGAGAATCCCCTGGACAGAGGAGCCTGGTGGGCTACTGCTCTGTATTAGGTGGCCTCTGATTCCCTTGATACAAGGCCCTACCACTGCTTGGAATTAATAGAATATTGCTTCTAGGCGCCACATTAAAAAACATGACAAAGACCTTCTGGGTCTTCTGGAGTCAGACAAACCCATCACCTGAATGGAGGCAATGAGAGGTCTCTTCAGCTCTGAGATACACTTCGGTGTCATCCGAATCTACCTGTGTGTATCCTGACCTTGGACAACACAACCAAAAGCACATTAAAGGACAGAAGAAAAGTATATTTGCATGAAAGTGAAAGTTCATCACTCAATCGTGTCTGACTCTTTGCANCTCTGAGATACACTTCGGTGTCATCCGAATCTACCTGTGTGTATCCTGACCTTGGACAACACAACCAAAAGCACATTAAAGGACAGAAGAAAAGTATATTTGCGTGAAAGTGAAAGTTCATCACTCAATCGTGTCTGACTCTTTGCAACCCCATGGACTGTAGCCCACCGGGCTCCTCCGTCCATGGGATTTTCCAGGCAAGAGTACTGGAGTGGGTTGCCATTTCCTTCTCCAGGGGATCTTCCTGACGCAGGGGTTGAACCTGGGTCTCCTGCATCGCAGGCAGACTCTTTGCCATCTTAGCCACCAGGAAGCCCCAGTGTTTGTGTAGACCAAGATAATTTGGGGGTCAGTGCAATTTCATGAGAAGCTGAGGTCCTGTGTTTTGTTTATCAAGTCATCAGTTCAGTCTCAGGGAAACAGAAATGTTTGGAGATATGTTTTCCATTTTGTGTTTTCGTGAGGCCATTCGACTGACCCCGTATGTCCATGAAGGCTAAAATAGATGTCTCTGTGCATTTCAAATCTTTCTCTAGAGGGTTGGTAGGGCTGTACTGTTTGATTAGTCAGTCAGTTCAGCCACTCAGTTGTGTCTCCCCCATGTGAGGGAGGAGACACATACCTCCCCCAGTGAGGCTCACAGGTTCAACCCCATTTCTACTGCAGTTTGATACAAAAGAAACAGACTCACAGACTTAGAAAACAGACTTATGGTTACCAAAGGGGAAAGGTGGTTGTTGTCATTGTTCAGCTGCGTCTGACTCTTTGAGACCCCATAGGCTGCAGCACGCCAGGCTTCCCCGTCCTTCACCAGAACCTGGAACTTGCTCAGACTCATGTCCATCGACTCGGTGATGCCATACAGCCATCTCATCCTCTGTTGTCCCCTTCTCCTCCTGCCTTCAATCTTTCCCAGCATCAGGGTCTTTTCCAATGAGTCAGTTCTTCTCAACAGGTGGCCAAAGTACTGGAGTCTCAGCTTCAGCATCAATCCCTCCAATGAATATTCAAAACTGATTTCTTTTAGGATTGACTGGTTGGATCTTCTTGCAGTTCAAGGGACTCTCAAGAGTCTTCTCCAAAACCACAGTTCAAAAGCATCAGTTCATTGGTGCTTAGCTTTCTTTATAGTCCAACTCTCAAGACAAGAATACTGAAGTGGTTTGCCACTCCCTTCTCCAGTGGACCACGTTTTGTCAGAACTCTCCACCATGACCCATTCATCTTGGGTGGCCCTACATAGCATGGCTTATAGTTTCACTGAGTTATATAGGACTGTGGTCCATGTGATCAGTTTGGTTAGTTTTCTGTGATTGCATTTGTTTAGAGAGGAGGGCATCTCCTTATTGGAATCTTGTCAGTGGCCTTCCAGGGAACAACTCGTCTGTCTTGGCATCTAAATTTCCTTGTGCCTCTGAGCTTATAGGCACCTCTACTTATAATTAAATCTGGCCTTTGAACAAGTGAGTGGGACCAAAAAGAAAGCGGTGGAGGGAAGAGAGAGTGAAAGGGAAAAGAAACTGAAGTATAGACTATAAACAGACACAAAGCAACTTACAAAAAAAAAAAAAAAAAAACCCAGGAAGATGAAATTTCTGACAGTTTAAGCAGAAATCTCTCGAATTTCCAACGGTTTGTCCCAGTCAACAGAACTATGTTGGTTTAGATAGTGTTTTTAGTGGTGGCATTCCCCACCCCACCCCCAATTTGGCCATCACAGCCTGTGGAGCTCAGAGATGACTCCTGATTGACAGGACACTTTGTGACCTGGACCAAAATAACCCCTTCTCCCACAAAAGAAGTCTACATCCTATGGTTCCCATTCCCTAAATTGAGGGCAAGGAGTAAATGGAAAGGTGCTGCATCTATGACACCAGGCATGTGCTTATACCACGTTTTCCAGTCTCTGAGTGGTTAGGATGGGATCACTCATCATGAATGGTCATCAGCGGTGCCTGTCCACGTGTCAACACATCTACATTTTACCTGGTGGGGTCCCTCCCCGCCTTGCCCCGGGCTGAGGATGGAAAGTGAAAAGGGGCTGGGGTGAGAAGGCTGCGGCCCAGGCCTCTGATTTACACACCTCTCCCACGCCTCTCTGTTCTCTGCGAGGTGGCTAAGTTATGAGTCTGCGGCTCTCCTGCGCTGATTTTTTTCCCTCCTCCTCAGGCTCGACGACCACTTACGCCTCACATCTTCCAGCTTGAAAGGCAATGAGCGCAGATTTGTGACGTACAATTTTCCTGATTAATTGAAGAATACACAGGGCTTATTCCCACTCACAAGAGCAGAGTTGCCACCAAAAACGAATCTAATTGGCTAAATAAATAACCTCAAGGGTTTATAGCCTGCAGCCTTTTGCTTCATTGAATTATTAATGCTGTGTCCCCGTCCAAATCAGCAGTAGCTAATGACTGATTTGCCTGAGGCAGTTAATATTCTCCAATCAGTTGTAAATAGCCCTGATGACTTATTTCGCTAACGTCGAGCTTATCTTATTGGCTTAGCTCTCAAAACGGCTCTGGATTCAGGAACATAGGAAAAATTAAGCAAGTTGTAATGTTGCATTAAAAAAAATAAAAACACATTGGGTTGATTTCCTTCTGTTTAAAGCAGTGATTCTTAACTGGGGGGCTCATTTTGACTCCTAAGGGACATTTAAATGGCCACGTCTGGAGATGGTTGGAGTTATTGCAACTTGGGGTATGTGCACCAAGCGTGTCCAGGTGGAGCCAGGGATGCTGAGAAAGGCACAGGACAGTTCCTCACGATGCAGGATTATCCAGATCCTGGTGCTTCAGTGCTGTGGTTGAGATTCATTGGTCTGAACAGATTCGTATGGTATTTTGGTAGCAGCAGTTATATATTCTCAGGTACCAGGCTTGGGGAGGGTAACAATGTGAGTGGGCATAAACATTGTTGCCCTGCATGGTCGGTCGGAGCTCCATCCGTGGAGGTGGGCTAGCGGGAGATTGGGCCATGCCTGGCGTGACTCTTCACCTAGAGATGGATAGATTGTAGTCAAGATTTGTGGTGGGGATGGAGAAAAGATAGTCCTCTTGTTCTGTATTCCTGTGTGAAGTGAGAAATAATGCCCCAAGAGGGATTTTATAGCTTAAGAAGAAAATCCTGTCTCATACAGCCAACAGTGGCCACTTTGTTTTCTTTATTCAGTTAAAGGTCAGACACTGTACATGGTATTTCCACATGGTTGATGTCGCTGAGGCCCAGGAACGGCGAGCTGTGTGCCCCGCTCACGGGTGACAAGTGGCAGGTCCATGCCCGTCCCGCGTCTCTGCTGTGTCTTCTCTTCCAATCCCTTGGGGAGAGAAATGCTGTTATTTTCAAATGACAGCAGGCGTTTTTGTCTTACTCAAAGTAATGGTAAGGAATGATGAGGAAGGAATGATATATCAGCTGAAATGACATGCACGCAGTTAAAAATGAACCAGGCATGTTGTCTGGAAGCTTGGGTAAGTTACGAATGAGTTGAGCCAACTCAGCTCAAGGGGCAGAGTGTAGGCGGTTTGGAGGATTGCAGTCCTGACTCACGCAGCCTCCTGCCCACGGGGCTGTTAGTCTTCCAACATCCCCCTTCAGCGCTTAGTCTCTCGCTTGGCGACGAGGCGTCAGATCATCTTTATTAGTCAGAAAAGAAATATAAGTAAGAGGCAGTGAATAGTATGAAAAGCTGACTAGCCTCAATCATCATCAAGGATATTTAAACCATCAACTGATTTTCACCTATCAAATTGACAAAAATTTTTTTAAAATATAGAAATCCCAGGGTGTGCAAAGGCTGATGTCAACCTAACAGCCACTAGGCAGTTTAGAACTTATCTATCAATGTTAATGGAGATAGACATGTTAATGGAGAAGGCAGTGGCAACCCACTCCAGTATTCTTGCCTGGAAAATCCCATGGATAGAGGAGACTGGTAGGCTGAAGTCCATGGGGTTGAACAGAGTCGGACACGACTGAAGCGACTTAGCAGCATCAATGTTAATGGACCAGACACTAACACATCTAGGAATTTATCCTGTGTTTATGCTCAGCTAATTGTGCAGTGGTGGAGGATATTTACTGATTTCTTCTTTTAATGGGAGAAAAACCCAAGTGTCCACAAGAAGGGACATTTATAAGTGGTTTATTAAGTATGGGTTCATACCTAGCCTTTAAGAAGATTGGGGCATATCTGTTTTTGCAAACATAGCAATGTATCTATGATATGTTGAGTGAAATAAATGTTATAAAATCACATGTGTAAATCTTTTTGTGTGCACATAAATACATGGCAAATGAAAGAATATACACCAACCTTTTCTCAGTGACTTCCTCTGTAGGATGAATGGGATTGAGGTGGGGGAGAGGCTTTTTCCACTTTATATAATTTTATACTTTTACAAGTGACTACCATATTAGGGATAATGGGGTAAAGAACCCACTTGCCAATTCAGGAGACATAAGAGATGCAGGTTTGATCGCTGGCTTGGGAAGATCCCCTGGGAGGAGGGGGCAACCCACTCCAGAATTTTTACTTAGGAAATCCCATGGACAGAGGAGCCCATGGACAGAGGGCTACAGTCCATAGGGTCTCAAAGAGTTGGACGTGACTGAAGTGACTTAGCATGCACCATATATTAGTGTAAAATAGAAAACCTTTTAAACCAAAAGCACTTATTGACCACTGCTGGGTACTCTGCATAACACTGATGGCCACATAGGAATGAAAAAATTTTTTTTCCTGCTATCAAGTAGCTTCCAGTCAAACTTTACAAAATACTTATTGGGCAAATTAAACCCATTTTCCATTTTTGGGGCCCTTAGTTACTTTGCTGCTCAGGACAGTTAGGTTAAAATAGAAATAGTGTCATTTGGTACTGAGCAAGTGAGTGTTAGTTTGCGTATTTCTGAAATGGTTTTTAGAATCATTATGAATAGGAATTCAATGTTATTTTAAAAGCTGCATTTTCATCAAAACGTATTCTATGTGTGTCTCAATCAGAAACGCTCACATCGGAAAGCTGATTATGTAGCAGGCAGTGGGAATGGGATTGATGCATGTATGTCTTTCTTTTTAAAGTCTGCAGTTGTTGCTGTTTAGTTGTTAAGTCGTCTCTGAGGCTTTTTGACCCTGTGGAATGCAGCATGCTAGGCTCCCCTGTCCTTCATTACCCCCTAGAGTTTGCTCAAATTTATGTCCACTGAGTTGGTGATGCCATACAACCATCTCATCCTCTGTCATCCCTTTTTCCTCCTGCCTTCAATCTTTCCCAGCATCAGTGTCTTTTCCACTGAGTCAGATCTTCCTATCAGGTGATCAGACTACTGGAGTTTCACCTTCAGCACCAAGGAATATTTAGGGTTGGTTTCTTTTAGGATGGACTGGTTGGATCTCCTTGCAGTCCAAGGGACTCTGGAGTCTTCTCCAGCGCCACAATTCAAAGGTATCAATTCTTTGGCACTCAACCTTCTGTATGGTCCAACTCTCACATCCATACATGACTACTAGAAAAACTATAGCTTTGACTATATAGACCTTTGTTAGCAAAGTGATGTCTTTGCTTTTTAATATGGTATGTTTGTCATTAACTTCCTTGGTAGCTCAGTGGAAAAGAATCTGCTTGCAGTGTAGGGACACAGGTTTGAACCCTGGATTAGGAAGATCCCCTGGAGAAAGGAAGGGCAACCTACTCCAGCATTCTTCCCTGGGAAATCCCTTGGATAGAGGAGCCTGGCAAGCTGCAGTCCATGAGGTCACAAAAGAGTTGGACATGACTGAGCGACTAAGCAACAAATGTTTATAATAGCTTTTCTTCCAAGGGGCAAGTGTTTTTTTAATTTCATGACTGTAGTTACCATCCACAGTGATATAGGAGCCCAAGAAAATAAAATCTGTCACTGCTTCCACTTTTTCTCAATTTACCTGCCATGAAGTGATGGGACCAGATGCCATGGTCTTAGTTTTTTGAGTGCTAAATTTTAAAGTGTAATGTTGGACTTTTAAAGTCTAGTTGAGGAAATAGAACACATAGAAGGAAATAATACATCATAAATATTGAGATAAGGGATGTGGAGGAAATGGGCACACTGGATTTTGACAGGGCTGTTCACAAGAGCTTCTCTATGGAGAGGACATTTGAAAGTGAACAAAAAGAATGAGAAAGAAATCAACTGCACAAGCAGTGGGGGGATTTCCCTGTGTGAAATCATGGAGATACAAAAAGATCTCTTATGGACCAGCAGTTCCACTCCTGGGCATATATCTGAAAAAATGAAAATGAGTTCAAAAGCATGCATGCACCCAATGTTCATAAGAGCCTTATTTGCAATTGCCAAGGTATGGAAGCAACCTAAGTGTCCATCAACAGATAGATGGATAAAGATGTGCTGTATATACACAACAGAATTCTACTCAGCCATAAAAAAGAATGAAATTTGCCATCAGCAGCAACATGGATGGACTTAGAAGGCATTAGGCTAAGTGAATTAGATCAGAAAAAGACAAATTACTGTTATGATATTCTATCATATGTCATATAAATGATATCACTTATAAGTGAAATCTAAAAGCTACAACACACTATTGAATAAAACAAAAAGGAAGCAGATTCATAGATACAGAGAACAAACTAGTGGTTACCAGTGGGAAGAAGGAAAGTGGGGTGCAATATAGGGATAGAGGGAAAAGGGTTATAATGAGATTATATGAAATCAAGTGGTGAAACTTTGAAAATTATAAAGCACAGTAGAATTTAAAGAATCTCTCATTCAATTAAAGTGAAAGCATCCAGTGGCCCATGAGAACTGATGAAGGTGGACTGGTATGGCCAGGGTGAAGGAAGGACAGGCAGAGGCCAGATGGTGGGTGACAGGTGGCCTTAATGCGGCACGACCGCCGTGCAGAGTGGAGTAGACCTTTGTACCCTGTGTTGGAAACGATTCTGAGATGACAGGCAAAATCCATTTACCTTTGAGGTAGAAGATTAATTCCACGGCGCCCTGCACATGGGTGGGTATTCCTCTCCTAATCACTCAGTAAATGCCTAAACCTCTAAAACCTGTAGAGACTCTTCCAGATAAAATTTCAGGATGTCCTTGAAACAAAGTGAAGGTGCTTCTCAGACGTGCCTGTTTATTCCTTGGTCTTTTTCAAGCCAGACTCCTGTTTCCTGCTGGGAGCTCTGTCCTCGCCTTTGACTTACATCTGTCACAGCTGGGGTCCCCTTGTGTCTGGCTGCTCCCCCGGAACCCCACTAATGGCAGATGCTCTGGTTTAAGCCTGCCCTCGGGCTCAGCTTTTCTCTGCACACCACGTTCAAACGGGTGTGTGACTTGAGAGACTCTGACTCAGTAGAAAGTCATTTCTGCTCATGGAGAAATCTGTCAGGTCAGATCCAGCCTTGAGGGACTGAACTCTTCACCTTTTAGAGGGCCTCTTCATTCTCAACATCCGCAGCTTCTAGTAGCGCCTCCTTTATCACATCGTCCACCCCTTTTCTAGTATGTAAACTCTGTCCTAGGCAGATAGATGGATAGGTGTAGGTGTAGGCTATGGTTTGCAGGCAGCTGACTGTAGTAAACGCCTTGCATGCTCCATAACAAGCAATCGCACCAGCGTCTTTGGACTCCCTGGTGTCGCTGATGGTGTCACTCTGGTGACCCTGTCTCTTGATTCCTGACCCCCAACTCTGCTATTCCAGCTTCCAGCATCTAGACTCCTGCCCTGCTGATCAGAGCCCAGCCCAGGAGAGCACCTGGGGTCTCCCATCCTTGGCTGTGGCTTCCCAGGACCTGTGCGCAGAATCTCACTGGCTTCGTCTGCACCAGCTGGCCACTTGCCAGGATCCTTGTGCTGACTCACCCCCGGCCATCCCATCCCTGTCTCCTGACTTGTTTCATTCTCTCTTCCTTCCATCCTTTCCCCAGGCTCCTTGTTCCCACCTATCCTCCCCCTCTTTCCTCTTCTTGTCCTTTTTTCCCCCTTTCTTGTCTCCTCTCTCCCCTTAGTATACTGCACCCCAGTTTTGGCCAAAATTTCAAGGTCAGTTCCCCTGGCCCTACTTGGCTGTTTTCTTTGGATGGTTTCACTTGGTCTTGGCCCCCGAGTCCCCTTGTGTCTGGTCTGATCTGCTGGAGAGTCAGAACACAGCACAGCACCTGTACTGGTCTTTACTGGGCTTACTGGTCAGTTAGTGGTCCTCATTTTTACTACTCATGGCCATATTCTGTCAATTCATTTCAGTCTAGTCGCTCAGTCGTANTGGATGGTTTCACTTGGTCTTGGCCCCCGAGTCCTCTTGTGTCTGGTCTGATCTGCTGGAGAGTCAGAACACAGCACAGCACCTGTACTGGTCTTCACTGGGCTTACTGGTCAGTTAGTGGTCCTCATTTTTACTACTCATTGCCATATTCTGTCAATTCATTTCAGTCTAGTCGCTCAGTCGTATCCAACTCTTTATGATAGGTTGAACTGATTAAAACTGTATTATTCATTATAAACTGCTGCTTGAAAATAGTTTAAGTTCTTTTTTTCAGTTATTTTAAATCATTCACTTGACTAGGTGATCTGGTAGGTCCTTCTCTGCTGATGTTTATCATTCCTGTTAGCCATGGCAACTAACAGGAAGAATACCAGGAAAGAAAATGTAAATTAAAATATGGATCAAATAAATGGCCAGCTGCAAAGAAATAGTTAAATAATGTTGCATAAATAATATGAATATTGTGCAGTTGTTAAAAATCCTGCACTTAAAAGGTTTTACTTTATATACCTGGAAATATATTTTATGCATATCTTTTCAATAACTATAAATCCTATATAAATGCATGTATTACATATATATTACATATATTATTATAATATATAATGATATAATATTTGTTGTTGTTCATATTCTTAGCTAAGTTGTGTCTGACTCTTTGCAACCCCATGGACTGCAGCATACCAGGCTTTCCTGTCCTCCACTGTCTCTCTGAGTTTGCTCAAACTCATGTCCCATTGAGTCAGTGATAATAATATATATATAATACAATATAATATAATATATTAAATACTATGTTATAATAAGTATATTATTATGTATGTATTATATATACATACATAGATTATATATGTATGTATATATATATAATACATATATTTCTAAGAAAAAATACAGCAAAATGATAATAGTGATTATTGCTTGGTGGTTAGATTAAGAAGGATTTTTTTCTTTTTTATATTTTTATAAATGTTCTGCAATGAATATATGCAGATCACCCAGTGAAGAAAAGGCCTATGAAAACATGAAGAATGTATTTGGAAGTGAACAAAAATTATTATTATACAGTTTTTCTCCTCTACTTCCTCCATCATCTCCCAACCCTCCTATCCCCTTTGGGATCTGTTGTTTTAGACGGTTCCTTTGGCAGTTGCCCCAGACTGAGCTAAGGATTATCTCTGTGCCTATAGAAAATACAGGAAAACGTACAATACAGCCTCAAGAGAGCTGATTCTGTTCTTTGAACACAGAGCAGGAACTTTCCATTTCATATCTTATTCCTGAAGCACAGAGTTGATTCCCACAGTCATGTAATGCTATTAGGAGGTGCCATAAAAGACCAAAAATCAAAACAAAAAACTTGCAGAGCACTGTATGATGTCTTTTTATGCTCAAAAATGTCAAGAGCAGATATAAGAAAAACAAAAGCAAAAACAAATCCAAGCACTGCCAAGCTTTTAGAGAGAAAGCAGAAGGGAAATTTCCCCAAAGACAGATGCTTTTAGAAAACATGACTGGCTGTTTGTGTTTTTGAGAGACCAAAGCAAGAGCTTTTATAGCTTTTTAAAAAAAAGTTAAAAATTGTGGATTCCCATTCCTAATAATTTAAGATTAGATGTTATACTGTTAACAATATTTTACAACATTTTACTAAGAGCAACAAGTTGTGACTTTTTCTATATTTTTTCCTTCAAGCAAAATTGGAAATAAAAATGTACCACAGAGTATTTAATTTTGAGTAAATGAGTTTCCTTGTAAGTATCGTTCAGTGAGGTAGTTAATGAATCTGGTTAAAATGAATACACACAGACTTACTGGTTGATGAAACTGTTATTAGCAATAGTTATTCAACATATTACATGTGACTTGTAAAACTGGGTGGTTTGGATACTTTACCAAATCTCTTTTGCTTCTTCTATTCGAACCCCAAACTGGTTGCTTTGACAGCAATCTTTTTGAGTTTTCTGAAGTCAATAGTTAGTTTAGTTCTAAATCTGGAACTGAAGCTTTTCCTATGTTGCCTGGTGGTTATGAATTGGAGGGCAGAGACCACACTTTTCTCTCCCTGATATAGAAACCTCTGGAAAGTGGGCTGTGCATACCTAGTTCTAGCAACTCTGTTGCGTATCACTGTGCAGCGTCCCCTGAATAGATCTGTCTCTAGGCTCTCAGCTGGGCATTGCTGCCTGGAGACCCACAGCCCTGCAGGAACTTAAGGAAGCAGCCCTGTTGGCTTTAGACCCCATCACCCATTCATCCTCAAGGGACTTACATCACCCTTTGTGTCGACTTACAGCTGTGATTGCTAGAGGTGAGGGAATTGGGTTTTCCTATCTCCTGACTTCCAGGAGGTTGTACAGAATCTGTTCCCACTGAGTCCTGGGCAAAGTTCTCACCTCCAGCTTTTCATTGCTCTGAAAGAGCCTTTGACCTCAGCCACCTACTCTAATTGAGAAAGTCTTCTATCAGAATTACTATTATTAATGTTTTGATCAAAAGCTGGGATCATTTTTTCCAACTATTCTGAGCGAGTCTGACAAATTACTCAGAATAGTATCAGCATCAATTTGATGGGTCAAGTTACAGTAACCAAGTACTCTTGAATCTCCATTAGCTAACGTCTGCTTCGTGTTCTGTGTTCATCTGGGGTTGGCAGAGAGTCTGCTCCCCCAGTCCTCACTCTGGGGTGGGGGGCTGGCTGACTGCCAGGGCTGCTGTAACCTAGATTATTGGTGATCATTGTGACGTGGGAAGGAATAGTCACTGGAAGGACTGATGCTGAAGCTGAAGCTCCAGTATTTTGGCCACCTGATGTGAAGAGCTGACTCAATGGAAAAGACCCCAATGCTAGGAAAGATTGAGGGCAGGAGGAGAAAGGGGTGGCAGAGGATGAGATGGTTAGGTAGCGTCACGCAGTGGACGTGAATTTGAGCAAACTCCGGGAGATAGTGAAGGACAGGGTAGCCTGGCGTGCTGCAGTCCATAGTGTTGCAAAGAGTCAGATGTGGCTTAGCAACTGATCAACAACAACAACAACAATGGACCCACTGTCTCCTAAAGGCTTCTACCTAGGGGGATTCTGGTGCCTTCCACTTATATCAGCCAGAGAAATTACATGTCTGTCACCTACTTCCAAGAGGTGGAGAGCTAGGATTCTACTGTGTGCTGAGAGGAGAACGTGAGGAGGCAGGTGAACAGCATTCATGATTATGTGATACCTGCAGTTACTGTTTTTCATTCTTTATGCATCTTCATGTCATGCATCTTCACCCTGACCTTTGCATGTGTAGCATAATCTCATTTACTTCTCACAGCAGATTAGAACTGTGATGATCTTCATTTCACACACAGGCTTACAGAGGGTGTGTAATTGCCCAAGGCTGCCCAATGGACAGATTAGATGGAGTTGATTAATGGAATCTAATCTTGTCTGTTACCCTGGAGCCATCAGCCATGGTTGGAGGTTGCTGCAGAATCCTCCAGAATCCAGTGTTGAGGCCAACACTGCAGGGACAAGAAATTTGCCATTCCTGGAGCTTCTTTATCTGTGCCTGCCTGGGTAATGCAGCCCAGGGAAATCCCGTCACATTCTGAGGGTAGAGATTGCAGCGTGTCGAAGCTAGGTCACTTCTATTGCCTTCTGAGTCAGATACCTGTATTCCATTCTCATCACCTCGTTTGCCATAGTAGGAATTCTTATTAGAGACCGTTTCTTGAGCATTTACCATGCTTTCGGCACTAGGATAATCCCAATGTCTCCTTAATTCTTCCTCATTCATTTATAAGTGAGGAGTAGCTGGCATGCCCAAAGTCACACAATGTTTTAAGTTGCAGAGTTGGTACCAAGACCCACAGTAGTCTGACTCAAATCTTGCCTTTGAAAGGCTTTGTGCCTTAGGGTTTAATTATAAGTACTCCATGAGAAAATAGCATTGAAATGTGTATGTTACTGTGTGTAAAATAGATAGCCAGTGGGAGTTTGATGTATGAANAGGAGGAGAAAGGGGTGGCAGAGGATGAGATGGTTAGGTAGCGTCACGCAGTGGACGTGAATTTGAGCAAACTCCGGGAGATAGTGAAGGACAGGGTAGCCTGGCGTGCTGCAGTCCATAGTGTTGCAAAGAGTCAGATGTGGCTTAGCAACTGATCAACAACAACAACAACAATGGACCCACTGTCTCCTAAAGGCTTCTACCTAGGGGGATTCTGGTGCCTTCCACTTATATCAGCCAGAGAAATTACATGTCTGTCACCTACTTCCAAGAGGTGGAGAGCTAGGATTCTACTGTGTGCTGAGAGGAGAACGTGAGGAGGCAGGTGAACAGCATTCATGATTATGTGATACCTGCAGTTACTGTTTTTCATTCTTTATGCATCTTCATGTCATGCATCTTCACCCTGACCTTTGCATGTGTAGCATAATCTCATTTACTTCTCACAGCAGATTAGAACTGTGATGATCTTCATTTCACACACAGGCTTACAGAGGGTGTATAAGTGCCCAAGGCTGCCCAATGGACAGATTAGATGGAGTTGATTAATGGAATCTAATCTTGTCTGTTACCCTGGAGCCATCAGCCATGGTTGGAGGTTGCTGCAGAATCCTCCAGAATCCAGTGTTGAGGCCAACACTGCAGGGACAAGAAATTTGCCATTCCTGGAGCTTCTTTATCTGTGCCTGCCTGGGTAATGCAGCCCAGGGAAATCCCGTGACATTCTGAGGGTAGAGATTGCAGCGTGTCGAAGCTAGGTCACTTCTATTGCCTTCTGAGTCAGATACCTGTATTCCATTCTCATCACCTCGTTTGCCATAGTAGGAATTCTTATTAGAGACCGTTTCTTGAGCATTTACCATGCTTTCGGCACTAGGATAATCCCAATGTCTCCTTAATTCTTCCTCATTCATTTATAAGTGAGGAGTAGCTGGCATGCCCAAAGTCACACAATGTTTTAAGTTGCAGAGTTGGTACCAAGACCCACAGTAGTCTGACTCAAATCTTGCCTTTGAAAGGCTTTGTGCCTTAGGGTTTAATTATAAGTACTCCATGAGAAAATAGCATTGAAATGTGTATGTTACTGTGTGTAAAATAGATAGCCAGTGGGAGTTTGATGTATGAATTAGGGAACCCAAAGTTGGTGCTCTGTGATGGCCTGGGGCGATGGGGGAGGGAAGGAGGTGTGGGGGGTGCATCCTGCAGGGAGGGGATACATGTCTTCCTGTGGCTGATTGATGTTCATGTATGGCAGAGGCCATCACAGTATTGTAAAGTAATTATCCTCCACTTAAATAAATAACATTTTTTTAAAAGTACTCCACATACCCAGAGTTCTTACAGAGTGCTTCTTCAATACAAACCTCCTGGGGGTTTGTTGCAGAATAAAGGGTGCTTTGGATCTAGGATTAAAAGCTTTTCTGCCATCAGTACTTGAAGAAGAGGATGGACAATAGACAGGATCAAAAGGGCTGCTTACATCCCCTACTCATGGTCCCTTAACTTTCTGAATTAGATGTGGGTGGGATGGACCAGCCAGCCAGGCCTGCCGTCTTGGCTCCATCATGCTACGTCCAAGTTAGAGAATCTCTGTGAGCCTCATTATTCTCAAGCGTCAAACGGGGACACCTTCCTTGCAAGGGTCTTTTACGTGAATTGTTTTCCATAGTCAATGAATGGTGGTGACTTCTGGGGGGAATGAAGAGATGTTCGTTTCTCCCCGCTTGGCTGGCAGCCCTCATTAGCCATCCCAAACAGGCATTTTGTCTGTAAAACTGATACTTGCTTTAAATATGGCTTTATGCCAAATGTTCTAGCCATGATTGCAACCCGTTGCGACTCTTAAGTCCCACCGCTAGAGGGATTTTAGAAAAGTCAGAAAAGTTTACCTCTTAAAGCAGGTGAAAGTGGAAACGGATACAACATGCTGGAGAATAGCGTGGTGTTATATATGAAGAGTTTTGAATATGTGTGAATCCTTTGATTCTGTGATTCATCTTCTACAAATTGCCACTGAGGAAATGATCAGAAATTTTTATGAGAAATGTTTATCTAATATCATGATAGCACTAATTGGAAGCCACCAAAATGGCCAGTATTGAGGATTGGCTAAAAAATGGATAATATCATTTGATGGATTGTTATGTAGCCATTTATTACATATTTTTGAATAATATTCAAGGATTTGATAAAAGTAAAGTAACCCCGATTTTACCTAACAGAAATGTATTTACATGCATAAAAATTGACAGGTAGAACATGCCCCCAAGTGTTACCAGAGATCATTCATAATCCACCAATAAGAGATCCCTCATTACTCTTATTTTCTTTTTATTTCTTTGTATTTTCCAAAAATTCTCACAATATGGATATCTATTCAGAAAAATACTATAATTTATTTAAAGGAAGATTGTTTTAAAAAAAAAAACCCACTAAGCATTGTTTAGCACGTGTGCGAAGTCTCTTCAGTCATGTCCAACTCTTTGCGGCCCTATGGACTAGCCCCCCAGGCTCCTCTGTCCATGGGATTTTCCAGGCAACAATACTGTAGTGGGTTGCTATGCCCTTCTGCAGGGGATCTTCCGGACCCAGGGACTGAACTCGTGTCTCTTATGTCTCCTGCATTAGCAGGCAACCACTATTGCCACTTGGGAAGCCCGAGCATTATTTAGTACTCATGCCTAAACTTTTCAGGCTGCCAGGAGAAGCAGTAGCACGTAGAGGCCACTGTCAGGGAGGAGGCCCAGTGATGCGAGTCCAGCTCCGGATGAGATTCGTCAAAGTCATACATTCTATATCCTGATACTGGGCAAGTCTGCCAGCATCTCAAGTCAGACATTTCTCATTTGGCAAAATTACTGTCATTTACTGTTATTAAAGCTACAACAAAAAACAATGTCTGCTTCCTTTATTTTAAATAAAATCTAATCACCAGTTCCCTTCTGAGTAATGAGAGACTCCTTAGCTGACCCTCCCAGCATGAGTCAGTAGAGATGGGCACCGTGTTGCTCTGAAGCTGGACTTGGTGGTCATCCGGACTCCAGTGACGCTCACCTTCCTATGACCCTGCGTAGAGCTCCTTACCTCTCTCTACTCTCCCTAAACTGGGAGTAATGAGTCCTGTTTGCTTCCCCAGCTCAGTGGGGGTGTTGTAAGGATTAGCATGACTTTGTCAAGAAGAGGACTTTGAAGTTTTAGTGCCCCGAATGGTGCAATTACTAATAAACCCATCACACTTTCTTCTGTGGTGTTCCCCTATTTGTAGCATTTAGTAATTCTGCCCAAGGAACCAGCCTCCTGCAGGTATGGCGCCGGGCCCACACTGGGCCAGAGCGCGCTCGGTCCTGCCTCGGCCGCTCCACCCACTCTAGCCCCCAGCTCCAGGCACAGAGCTGTTGGGACCTGCCTCGTCTTGCCCTGCCTTCAAGGCTGCTCGGGCTTATTTTGCAAATTCGGTCTAGGTAGAAAGTCTCCTATGCTGACAGGCATCGAGGCTGTGCCAGAAAACAAAGATGCTTTTCCTCCAAATCTACTTTATGGGCTGCAGAGTTCTGCAGAGTAGCCTGGCCAAGTGCAACCTTGGAATTCTCCAGCGAGTGCCCCAAAGCTACCACCTGTGGAAGTGGAAGATCCTCGAAGTCATAATCCGGAATGAAGTCAGCATCCAGCTGGACTCAAGACAGTTCATGCAGGGTCACCTCCCTCTTTCTGGCTCCGGTTTCCTTTTGTTTATATGGCTCATGAGATGAAAAGTGTAGACACATTCGTTGTGTCTGGGGAAGAGAATTGACGTGGACATTGCTTGTGAGGGTGTCTTCGCCTTATGTCTGCTGGTTGTCACTCTGAACAGTGAAACTACTCACGGCCTGGGGATTGCCAAGCCTCTTTCTCCTTTTTTGCTATGTCTGCCCACTCTTGTGATAAATTCAAAACACACCGATCCGAAAACCCAGGCTTCCTCATGGCCTTGCCTTTGCAGAATATTTTAGAAATGTCTGTCGGGAGTGGATGCCAAGTATTTAATTCTGCGTGGGAAGAGGAAGAATGAGAAAAATCGGCCAACTACTCAGGTGAAACCAATCCCAGATCATTAACTCTGAAGTATTTATGATACACATTGAAAATAATAACTTTAGAGTAACATGAGGACAGATTGTAATAACCTCACGATTCTGCGGTAATTGGATTTCCTTATCTTTCTATATAAATACGTGTACCTAGTTTTCAAAACCAGAAATCACCGAACTAAGTGTTTTTAAAGCAATCTCAGAATCACTCTAAATTTTTTTTTCACTCCCTTTTTCTGTTGTTGTTCCATTGCCAAGTCAGGTCTGACTCTGAGACCGCATGGATGGCAGCATGCCAGGCTTCCCTGTCCTTCACCATCTCCTGTAGTTTGCCCAAGTGATTCATGTCCATTGAATCAGTGATGCCATCCAACCGTGTCATCCTCTGTCTCCCTCTTCTCCTCCTGCCTTCAATCTTTCCCAGCACCAGGGTCTTTGCCAGTGAGTGGGCTGTTTGCATCAGATGGCCAAACTACATCAGCCTCAGCATCAATCCTTCCAGTGAGTATTCAGAGTTGATTTCCTTCAGGATTGACTGGTTATTTTTATCTTGCAGTCCGAGAGACTCTCGAGTCTTCTCCAGCACCACAGCAAAAGCATCAGTTCTTGGGCACTCTGTCTTCTTGGCCTAGCTCTCACATCCGTACATGACTACTGGAAAGACCATAGCCTTGACTATATGGACCCTTGTCAGAAAAACTAACTCCTAGTGAACTCCGCCCCGGACATCCTAACCCTTCTCTTATGTTCTCTTCCTCCATTTTGATAGATTGACTGGCCTCATGACTCTTCTTATTAAATACTTTCAGTGGCTTAATCCTTGTTTCCTGATGATCTCCTAGTGGTAAACACTTACCTCTATATACAGCCACTCAGGTCTGTGCACCCCCAGCTCTGAGACCTCACTGAACTCCCATCCCTCCTGAGATAAGAAAAGAAACAAACTTCCCGTATATAAAAGTCCTTCAGTAATGCCAAAGAAAAATTGTCGTGAAGAAGTTAGGAAGATTTTATGCAAGGATATGGCAATAGGGGTCAAGACAGCTATATCAGAGGAGAGAGATAGAACTCTATCTTACTGATGTGAAAAGTGGAAGAACTGATAGGCATTGGGATGCGCTAATGCAAAAAAGTACTGGAGGGCGCTTGAGGTGGCTGGCTTTGGCCAAGAGGCCACCTGTGTTTGCTAATTGGCATCCAGTAGTTAGGCTCCAGCCCTCCTCCAGAGACTAGGGACAGCCTGTCTTCCCTACTGATCACATTTCAAAAGGATGGCTCCTGGTCCTTGAGATAAACAACCATGGGTTGTAAAACTGGCAAGAGTCTGTGAGAAGATTTATATCTCCAAGGGGAAGAGAAAGACTTGATGCCTGTAGGTGTTCTAAAGTAAATGTCCTAAGAAAAGAGAAGTCAGGGGCCCAGAGACAGGAAGAAATGTACCTGAAGTTTAGCTAAGCAGAGGGGAGCTTGAAGGCCTTCCTGGTCCACAGCAGAGCATCGCTTCACCTTGTAACCTCCTCTCTAAACTTCCTGCCTGGAATTTGGAGGCACTTCCTTGCCTCTTTCCTTCCCTACGCGGAAGCCACGTGGAACTTCTAAGTGAAGTTTTGTTCTTGCCTTTCCACATTACTGCCCTTCATGCTTCCAGAACCTGTTGGGTGTCACCTTGGCTCACCAGACAGTGACTAGGACCCAAAATAGGGTAATTAAATATCTTCATGCAGTCAGCCCACTGGACTGAAACTGATTATATTAACTTAGCTCCTTGTGGGTGATTGAAACAATTCTTTTCTGATGAGTGATGAATATATTTCACTCACTTGTTTCAAGATTGATACCTGGAGGCTTTGGGGAAAATCAGATTTCACTCTTGGAAAAGTAAGTATTTGATGTTAGGTTCTGATTTTAACCTGAAAATCAAGGAAATTCACAAATAAGAAAGTTTCCTAGGAATCACTGGGTAACCTCTTAAGATGGAGACTCTGAGGCCCCACCTGTAGAGGTTTGATTGAGCGGGTCTGGGGTGGGCCTGGGACCCTGCATTTGATCGAGTGGGTCTGGGACGAGCCTGAGACCCTGCATTCTGATGTGTCATTAGGGATGCTGCTGATAAGCTAGAACCCAGCGGTGACTGCATGCCATCCACTCTTTGAGTACATTCTGGATGATGGAATTGGGGCTCCTAAAACTGATGATGCAATGAGAGATTTGGGGTGATGCTAGGAGGTTTGTGGAACATGGACAACCCTCCCCTCCCACATACATACTCTATTCCACAGAGTCATGGTACAGCAAACCCCGAGTCTTGGGTGGTTGCAGACTAGGAGTGGGACTTGCTGCCAGCATGTGTTTGAATGGAGACCTGAGTCCATTAGACGTCATGATCTTGTCTGGGGCTGAGGTTACCACACAGTGAGCAGTCATTCGTGGGCACCCGTGGCCCATCCCCGCCTTTGGTCCCCGTTTCCACTCGCAGCAGGCGGTGACGGTCGGCAGGCTTCATTGCCGGGGCTGAGAGAGGATGGCAATGGTGGCATCGTGTCCTCAGGGTCGGCTCCCCCAGTGAGGCTCCCAGGTTCAACCCCATCTCTACTGCAGTTTGATACGAAACAGAAGCAGACTCACAGACTTGGAAAACAAGCTTACGGTTACCAGAGGGGAAAGGTGGTGGTTGTCTTCAGTGTCCGGCTCTTTGTGCCCCATGGACTGCAGGCCACCAGGCTCCTGGTGCGACTAACACCTTCCCTTCACGTGGAGAAACGATCTGAAAAGCCATATGTGTATGTATATAGAAACTCAATCACCTGGCTGTACGCTTAAAACCAACACAACATTGTGAATCAACTGTGCTGCAATAAATAAGCTGGAATTTGACTAAAAGAGAACACACACAAAACCTCCTAGTTTTTAAAAAACATATTGAATGCTAGAATTTGAAAAATATGAAACGTTGTTAAAGTTATTTTTAGATGATTGAGAAGAAATACCGGAGTATAGCAAACAATTTAAATGGTAGAAAAATGTAAACGAGATCCCCCTCCCCAGAGACCAGCATGATTAAGTCTCGGGTTTTTCTCCAGAAGTTTCCTAAGCAGATGGAACTGTATGCAGACTCTGAAATGGGAACTGAGGTGTGGTTCTGACTTTGGATTTTTTTTCCCCTGTAACTCTGTCCCAAAGGTCTTTCCAGGGCGTCAGCAAGTAGACTTACCACATCCTCTTCAGTGCCTGCAATTAAAGAACACCATCCCATGGATGTAGCCCTGTGATTCTCAGCCAGGGACAGTTCACTCCCCGTGCGTAGTCGCTCAGTTGTGTCCAACTCTTTGTGAGTCCATGAACTGTAGCCCACCAGGCTCCTCTGTCCATGGGATTCTCCAGGCAAGAACGCTGGAGTGGGTTGCCCTTCCCTTCTGCAGAAGATCTTCCTGACTCAGGGACTGAATGCCAGTCTCTTGTATTGCAAGCAGTTTCTTTATTGTGTGAGCTACAGGGAAGTTCTTATAGGAATATCTTTCAATGTCTAAGGACAGTTTTGTTTTCACAACTCAGGGGGCAGTGCTGAGTGCCACTATCCTTTAGAGAGTAGAGACCAGGGATGTTTTCGGTGACCCTGCCTACATGTGTTAGCTACTGTGATGGAGAATTAGCTTTAGCTGTCTGCTTCCCAGATGGCTCAGTGGTAAAGAGTCTGCCAGTGCAGGAGACACAGAAGACGGTTTTGATCCCTGGGTTGGGGAGATCACCTGGAGTAGGAAAATGGCATGAACACAGAACATCTGTTATGTTAGGGCTTCCTAGACGGCTTAGTGGTAAAGCATCCACCTTCCAATGCACCAGAGGCAGGAGATATGGGTCCCATCTGTGGGTCAGAAAGATCCCCTGGAGGAGGAAGTGGCAACCACTCCAGAATTCTTGCCTGGAAAGTTACATGGACAGAGGAGCCTGGTGGGCTACAGTCCGTGTGGTTGAAAACATAGCTGAGCGCACGCATACATGCACACACAAATGTTTGTACTTCCAGTGTGGAGGAAACCTGCTCTAGCATCCCTGACTTTAAGATTCCTCAGAGTGTTCCTTCAGAGTGTAGCTTACCAACCAGTAGCAGCGGCTTAGATAGCATTTCCCCAAAATCACAAAATATAGCCAGCGAAAACACTTCCGGTGGTGAGGTCCACAGTTGTATGGGAAAACGTGTTCCAGGCTGGGTTTGACTGTTGCATCTGTTGGTTTGGAACAGCTCTGGTGGTGTCCCCGCATACTATGTGAATGTTAAATGGAACTTGCCATTTCCTACTGCATGGCTGTGCTGGAGGAGAGCTCCCTGCTTGGGGACAGAGGAAGGCAGCGTTGGCAGCGGAGGCCTCGGTGGCTTGCAGCACCTGCCAAACCTATAATTTCTCAGGCAAAATGAGAGTATCCATTTTTAGCCCCAGATTTTTGTATGCTTTAAATTCTGGCTGGTTTATTTTTGTCCCAGCTCCACTGTGTTTACTTCATACTCAGGAGAAAGGATGTTTTCTTTATAGAATTATTGCAACTAAGCTTAAGGGAAAAAAAAAAAAAAGGAACTAATTTGCTAGGAAAATCATGCTTAATTATTAATGATATTGTCCAAACCTCTTGTCCTTCTCAGAGGCTATTGATGACTTTGACTGTTTAGGTGACACTTTGTATCTGTGTGTGGCTTTGTCTTCTTCTGGACCTAAAGCAACTCTTTCAAGAGCAGGTTTAGCACCAAATCTCCCTTCTCTTTTTAATTGTTTCCGTGAGCTTAGTGATGGTTGTGTCAGAAGTCTGCTTTGCACTTGAAAATCCTTTACCTGTTTCGTATCAGATCATGTCTTTCCCAAATAAGACTTTTTTGTTTAAAATAAATTGAGTGTTCTCCATATTATGATACTTTTTGAGAGCTTAGATATGAGTGAAAAGTGAAAGGGAAGCGTCGTGTCCGACTCTTTGCGACCCCATGGACTGTAGCCTATCAGGCTCCTCTGTCCATGGGATTTTCCAGGCAAGAGTATTGGAGTGGGTTGCCATTCCCTTCTGCAGGGGATCTTCCCGACCCAGGGATTGAACCTGGGTCACCGGCATTGCAGGCAGATGCCTTACTGTCTGGGCCACCAGGGAAGCCCTTTAGATATAAGAGGCATCCTTATTTTTTGGAAGACTTGCAATACATTTAGTTCATGTTTGGGATACAGATACTCCTAGCACTAGAGTAGTGAGGGGGTCAAGTTTGGTCTTTAAGCCAAGATCATATGCAACAATGCAACCATCATAATGATGGAAATATATAGGAGAATGGTAAAGACCTTTTTGTGTGTGTTTTCTTTTCTTTTTTTTTAGTTAAAATTTTTTTACTGAGGTATTGATTTACAATGTTGTATTAGTTTCTGGTATACAGCAAAGTGATACAGTTATATATATATAGTGTGTACACAACATTATATATTTGTTGCTGTTCAGTCTCTCAGATGTATTATATATAGAGAGATGGATATTCTTTTTTGAATTCTTTCCCTTTATAGATTATTATTGGAGAAGGAAACGGCAACCCACTCCAGTGTTCTTGCCTGGAGAATCCCAGGGATGGGGGAGCCTGNTAAAAAAAAAAAAAAAAAAGAATATGTTGGCCGAGGGTGCTAATGATTTTTTCGCAAGCTGGAGAAAAGCAGCCAAAACAGAAAGAACTCACTATTGCATTTCCAGCCATGTTTTGGGTTGAGGTCACAGTGGAGATCCTCAAACTCTCTAGTAACTAGAAAGATATGCTCTATGTTGTGGGTCTGACTTGAGTCATTGGGCCTCACTGAGGTCAATTGATTGCAGTGTTGTTGCTCCCTTTCATTTTACACTGAATCCTTCTTTTGTCAAAAGTAATTTATTCTGAAATTCAGCTTCTCATATATTGTAACAATGGGAAATTCATAGAGAGCAGATATAAATAATATCCCATTTCCAGGAAAAGAATGCCCCCAGTTGTAAATGACAAACTGACCTTCTGGTTGTTCAGCAATGTTACATGAGCTCCTTGGTAGTTTTGTCTACTCAGCCCATCTCTGGAATCTCCCTCTTTGGGCTTGTGACCT
Source organism: Neotragus pygmaeus (assembly GCA_006410875.1). NCBI lineage: Eukaryota > Metazoa > Chordata > Mammalia > Artiodactyla > Bovidae > Neotragus > Neotragus pygmaeus. The sequence continues at coordinate 744 of SJYV01043279.1, read as the reverse complement.
TAACTTCAGCATACTCATTTAATACTGTTGAGTCTTATTCTTCCTTTTCTGTGAAAAAGTTTATGTGATTAATTCTCAAATTCCCCTAGCTGTTCTTAGTTGATTTTTTTTAAAACCTCTATTTCAACCTTAATCTTTAATCGAATNCTCATTTAATACTGTTGAGTCTTATTCTTCCTTTTCTGTGAAAAAGTTTATGTGATTAATTCTCAAATTCCCCTAGCTGTTCTTAGTTGATTTTTTTTAAAACCTCTATTTCAACCTTAATCTTTAATCGAATGGCACTTTCTATGACTTTTTTTTTTTTTTTAGCAAATTGAAAAGCACCTTATTCAGCTTAGTCAAGCTTGTTCTTACTTTAGAACCTTGAGCTAATGCTAACTCTGTACTTAGATCTTTTTGTAACTTGCTTCTTTACATATTCTAGGTCAAATGTCAACCCCTTAGAGGCCTTCTTTGACTAACCTTGCTAAAATGACCGCTTACCACCCCTGGCCTCTATCACTGCTGCAAAAAAAAAAAAAAAAAAAAAATGCTGACAATATTTATTGGGGTCAGTGAACCTGTCTTTCCTAAACAAAATCAACAAGTCAATGAATCACTCTTGCATTCTCGAATGTTTGAAGAATGGGAAACACAATAAAAATTTTTTTTTTTTTTAATACGAGCTCCCAGTCCTGAATCCCCCTCCCACCTCCCATCCCACATCGTCTCTCTGGATCATCCCCGTGCACCAGCCCCAAG
>SJYV01043277.1:423038-433445 GCA_006410875.1 Neotragus pygmaeus | reverse complement strand
TCATGTAAATGTATGGCAAAAACCACTACAATATTGTAAAGTAATTAGCCTTCAATTAAAGTAAATAAATTAATTTTAAAAAAAATAGAAGTAAAAGACCTAGCTGCTGCTGCTGGTGGTAAGTCGCTTCAGTTGTGTCAACTCTTTGTGACTCCATAGACAGCAGCCCACTAGGTTCCCCTGTCCCTGGGAGTCTGCAAACAAGAATACTGAAGTGTGTTGCCATTTCCTCCTCCAATGCATGAAAGTGAAAAGTGAAAGTGAAGTTGCTCAGTCATGTCGGACTCCTAGCGACCCCATGGGGCTCCTCCATCCACTGATTTTCCAGGCAATAGTACTGGAGTGGGTTGCCATTGCCTTCTCTGAAAAGACCTAGCAGTGCTGTAGCAAATAATAGATCCCTAAGATCTCTAATGCTGGGAGGAGTTGGGAACAGGAGGAGAAGGGGATGACAGAGGATGAGATTGTTGGGTGGCATCACAAACTCGATGGACATGAGTTTGAGTGAACTCCGTGAGCTGGTGATGGACAGGGAGGCCTGGCATGCTGCAATTCATGGATCACAAAGAGTTGGACACTACTGAGTGACTGAACTGAATTGAACTGAAAAGAAATTATGCTCCAGGCAAGAAGTTCAAATACATTCTCAATTTATATGACTTCCCTGGTGGCTCAGATGGTAAAGAGTCTGCCTGCAATGCAGGAGACCCGGGTTCAATCCCTGGGTTGAGAAGATTCTCTGGAGATGGAAATGACAGCCCACTTCAGTATTCTTGCCTGGAAAATCCCATGGATGGAGGAGCCTGGTAGGCTACAGTCCATGGGGTCGCAAAGAGTCAGACATGACTTAGCAACTTCACTTTCACTTTCTTTTAATTTATATGACTATCTCTTCTTTTATAAAAAAGACAGTCTGGCTAAAATAAAACCTTTCTCATTCACTGGTTTTTGTATCTTAGGATAGAGAAAGACACTCTTGTGTGCATGCTCAGTCATGTCCAACGCCCTTACACCATGGACTGTAGACTGCCATGTTCCTCTGTCCATGGGATTGTCCAGTCAAGAATACTGGAGTGGGTTGCCATTTTCTTCTCCTGGGGGTCTTTCCAGTCTAGAGATTGAACCCGCATGTCCTACATTGTCAGTCAGATTCTTTACCACTAAGCCACATAGACAGCTCTATTTTTGTATTAGGGGGTTAGTTATGTTTGGTAAGGCAGACTCAAAAGCACCAGGTCTTAAAAGCATACATATAAATTGAAGTAAGTACTGGAGGTATAGACGAAATGGCAATTTTCTGGAAAGATCAGCTAAAATAGTGCAACAGCTTTGTTGTTTCAAAACAGCATTGGGAATACAAGTGGCTTTTACTTGTGATACTGTACCTGCCATAAAACAAAATTGGGCCACTCAAAGGAAAAGATAAAAACAGCTAAGGCAATATGCATCAGGAAAGCACATCATCATGTTGTGAAGATCTAGCCAGTGGATTGAGTTTCAGGACAAGCAATCCAGTTTCTGGTAAGGAATAGCCAATAAAAAATAAAGCCACCATTTTATTGAAACTGGTGCATTGAACACAATGTGCAAGCATATGTCTAGTATCAGAATAAGCTCTATATAGTTGATTAAATCAGACTTCAAGGATAATTCTAGATCTCTAGGGAAAGCTATAAACCTCAGATGTAGAAAACAGAGACAAATTCAGGAATATATGCATACAATGGTACTGAGTCCTTAAAATGAAACATGTGGTTCTTGTACCTAAATTCTGCTTGACCAGCTCCTAGGCCTGCTCTGGATTGGAGCTGAGTTTGCTCCAGGTAAGATGAGTTTGAAAAGATAGTGCTAATACTCAGTCTTATTACTGAGAAAATATTTTTAAAACCAAAAGATTATGATCCATGCCTTGACAGGATATATTATTTCATTTAATATTAAATATACCCATCAGTCCTAAAGGAAATCAACCCTCAATGCTCATTGGAAGAACTGATGCTGAAGCTGAAGCTCCAACACTTTGGCCACCAGATGAAAAGGGCTGACTCATTGGAAAAGATTCTGATTCTGGGAAAGATTGAGGGCAGGAAGAGAAGAATGAAATGGTTGAATAGCATCACCGACTTGATGCACATGAGTTTGGGAAAACTCCAGGAGATAGTGAAGGACAGAGGAGCCTGGCTTGTTGTGTCCATGGAGTTGCAAAGAGTTGGGCAAGACTCAGCAAATAAATGGGCTTCCTTTGTGGCTCAGATGCTAAAGAATCAGCCTTCATTGCAGGGACCTGGGCTTGATGGCTGGGTAGGGGAGATCCCCTGGAGAAAGGAATGACTCCAGTATTCTTGCCTGGAGAATTTCATGGTAGCCTGGCGGGCTACCATCCATGGGGTTGCAAAGAGTCGGACATGACCGAGTGACTATCGCTAGTGACTAAATAACCATAATTAATCCATGTACTTTTAATAAGATAGTGATTCCATTTTAATGAAACAAAGTTCAAGTTTTGTAACAAAATTGAGGATCACAGTTTGCTACTGAACTTGAATGAGGATGTTTTCTGTGCTTTCTCCTGTGTAAAAAATATGCTTGTCTATATCAAAACAAGCATAAGAGGCATGCTGATAAGCATGATTTTGTTTTTAATTAGCAGCATAGATGGATCACTTTAATGCTAATATATCCTTTTTTTTTAAAATTCTAATCTCTGAAAGTCCAATGTCATCCTTCTATTAGAAGCGATCTTTATAAAGTGTTTGATTTGAAAAACTTGCACTACTCCTATAGTTAGCACATCAGACTCATTTGGGAATCAGATTATAGATTTTTACCAGAAAGGGCCACGAGGTCTACAAAAAGAAAAGCCATTTAAAATTCAGGGATGTGAACTAAACAGGGGACATGAAGAGAGAAAGAATGATTTTTTCTGTTGCTGATTTGTTTTGGTTTGGCAATGTTCTTGCAAATTCATAATATTTTGAAGTGATATTTAAATTCCAACTGCTTCCTTAGAGCTGATATAACATAGAGTTAAATTGATTAGTTAACTGAAATGTGTTTGTGCCCAGACTGCAAAGCTTTATTTAAGTATAAAAGGAAAGGAAAAATAAACAGATTAGTATTTTCTTATATATTTTATGGTTAGTTAAATATTTTTAATCTTCAGTCAAACAGTATAAAATATAGCAAATAATTAATAAAGTTAATTTATTTAGCTAGGTAACAAGCTTAAGGACAGGTAATATCAAAATAAAACAAAGCCATAAAATATGCATTATTCAATGTCCTGCCACTAAAACAACTCTAGTTGTTAAATTCTGTCTCTGAATTTTAAGCAGCAGTGTTACTCTAATTCACAACCTGTACATCATTATACTAATATTCTTTATTTCAGGCTTTGCAAAGTAATAGCTATCAATCAAATTATCTATTTGGGCTTGTAAAAACAATAGTCAAATTAAAAAAAATATCACTTACTATGTATGACCATCTTTAAAACTTATCCTAGATGAAAAGTTGGTTCACAACCAAACAAGCCGAAGAACAATAATAGTATAATGTTCGCCTAGTAAATTTCTTGTAGCCCTCTGGTTGCTTTGAAAATATTAGTCACTCAGTCATAGAGTCATATCTAACTCTATCTGACCCTGTGAACTATATAGCTTGCCAGCTTCCACTGTCCATGGAACTCTCCAGGCAAGAATACTGGAGTGGGTAACCTTTCCCTTCTGTAGGGGATCTTCTTGACCCAGGGATCAAACTGGGTCTTTCTCATTGTCAGAAGATTCTTTAGCATCTGAGACACCAGGGATGCTTTAAGTTCAGTTCATTTCAGTTGCTCAGTCATGTCCGACTCTTTGTAATCCCATGTACTGAAGCACACCAGGCCTCCCTGTCCATCACCAATTCTTGGAGTTTACTCATACTCATGTCCATTGAGCTGGTGATTCCATCCAACGATCTCATCCTCTGCTGTCCCCTTCTCCTCCTGCCATCAATATTTCCCAGAATCAGGGTCTTTTCTAATGAGTCAGTTCCTCACATCAGGTGTCCAAAGTATTGGAGTTTCAGCTTCAGCATCAGTCTCTCCAAAGAATATTCAGGACTGATTTCGTTTATGATGGACTGATTCGATCTCTTTGAAGTCCAACAGTCTCTCAAGAGTTTTTTTCTTCAACATCACAGTTTAAAAGCATCAATACTTTGGCTCTCAGCTTTCTTTATAATCTGGCTCTCACATCCAGACATGACTACTAAAAATCATATCTCTTTAGGTTTAGTGATGTTTTCAGTTCAGATCAGTCCCTCAGCCATGTTCGACTCTTTGTGACCCCATGAATCACAGCATGCCAGGCCTCCCTGTCCATCACCATCTCCCAGAGTTCACTCAAACTCACAACCATTGAGTCAGTGATGCCATCCAGCATTCTCATCCTCTGTCGTCCCCTTTTCCTCCTGCCCCCAATCCCTCCCAGCATCAGTCTTTTCCAAAGAGTCAACTCTTTGCATGAGGGGGCCAAAGTATTGGAGCTTCAGTTTTAGCATCATTCCATCCAAAGAACACCCAGGGCTGATCTCCTTTAGAATGGTCTAGTAGGATCTCTTTTCAGTCCAAGGGACTCTCAAGAGTCTTCTCCAACACCATAGTTCAAAAGCATCAATTCTTCGGCACTCAGCTTTCTTCACAGTCCAACTCTCCCATCCATACATGACCATTGGAAAAACCATAGCCTTGACTAGACGGACCTTTCTTGGAAAAGCAATGTCTCTGCTTTTGAATAAGCTTATCTCGGTTGGTCATAACTTTTCTTCCAAGAAGTAAGTGTCTTTTAATTTCATGGCTGCAGTCACCATCTGCAGTGATTTTGGAGCCCCCAAAATAAAGTCTGACACTGTTTCTACTGTTTCCCCATTTATTTCCCATGAAGTGATGGACCAGAGGCCGTGATCTTCGTTTTCTGAAAGTTGAGTTTTTAGCCAACTTTTTCACTCTCCTCTTTCACTCTCATCAAGAAGTGTTTTAGTTCCTCTTCACTTTCTGCCATAAGGGTGGTGCCATCTGCATATCTGAGGTGATTTATATTTGTCCCAGCAATCTTGATTCCAGATTGTGCTTCTTCCAGCCCAGCATTTCTCATGAAGTACTCTGCATATAGTTAAATAAGCAGGGTGACAATATACAGCCTTGACATATGCCTTTTCCTATTTGGAACCAGTCTGTTGTTCCATGTCCAGTTCTAATTGTTGCTTCCTGACATGCATATAGGTTTCTCAAGAGGCAGGTCATGTGGTCTGTTATACCTGTCTCTTTCAGAATTTTCCAGTAGAGTGATGCTTTAGCTCTACAATAATTTTGAAGAAATATCAGTGTAAAACAAAAAAATAAGTTCATTTGTTTTGATCATATAAGGTAATTCATGGTCACTGAAAAAAGTCAAAATTCATAGATGCAGAATGTGAGAATGGAAGGTAGAGAGAAGATAGGAAAGAAGCAGAAGTACAGATTGGGAAAGTATGAGAAGAAAGAAAGGAGGAAGGAATAAAAAAGCACAAATAGGAGAAGGAAATCAGCAAAAGGATGTAGGAAGAAGAGGAGGGAAAAGGGGAAGAGAAAGAAGGTGATAGAGAAGTATTCTCTCAGCTTGAATAAGACATAGGAACTGTTGAGTTGGCTGTTCAGACTTCATAGAGCTAGTTTGAAGTGGAATTTGACCTCAATTTTCCTATATGGTTATCTGGTTAATTCAGCAGTATTTGGAAAAGAGCTTGTCATTTTCTCATTGAACTGTTTCAAATCTCTGTCAAAAGTCAATTGACGTACTAAGTATCATTCTATTTCTGACCTCTTTATTTTATTGATATTTTCCCCATCTAAATCAAAAATACATTTTCTTGATTAATGTGACATTAGAATAAATCACAAAATTAAACAGTCTAAGCACTTTGAATTTATTTTATTGCAAGATTGTTTTGACTATCTAAGTGTATTCCCATATCAGTCTTAGAATCAACATATAACATATATGTTATATATCAATTTATATATTAAACAATAAAAATTCCAAATTGGTTATGTGGGATTTTGTGACTCTAAAGATCAATATGGGAATAATTGATTTTTCAAACATTGTAAATTCTTCTACACCAAGAGATTTAAATCTCCTTATTTGTAGGTTCTTTTATTTCTCTCAAATATATTTTATACCATACATACAATATTTCATACACAGTATATTATATAATTGTATGTGGTGAAAATTTCTTGCTCTTAATTTCTTATCTTGTTGTAAATGATATTTATATTGCAGTTTTCCAATTGTTCATTACCAGTATGTCCATAACATATATCTTACTTTTTGTGTTGAATATGTTATAGTCAATTTGCAAATGTAGTCATCAATGTTTGCTTTTGTCCTCTCGTTGATTTTTTGGATTTACAACATAAAAATTATGTGTCCATAAAACTGTTTCTTTGCATCTACATTGTGTGTCTTCTATAAGGCACGTGGTTGAATTGTTTTTTTATATCCAGCTTGACAAGCACTGCCTTAAAATGTTTAACTTATATTATTATTTATATATGTTATTTGATTATTTTTATTTGACCCTTCTGTTTTATATTTTCTTTGTCTTTTCTTATTTTCTTTTAAATTTTAGTATTAGAATTTATCTCCTCTAACTATTCCTCTGTTTCATTTTTGCTTGTGGCATTTGTATTACCTTAAGGATTCGTATCTATTTTGAATTAATATTACTTTACATATGATGAAAAGAACTACTAGCAGTATGTTCAGTTTATCACCCTTCATTCCCTTTGTGATGTTCATCAAATATTTTGCTTCTATATACTATAGATCTGATTGTTATTTTGCTTTATGTAGTTGTGCTATCTTAAATGTTTGAATTATCAAATCACATCCAGTCAAATTCAGCAATTACACTAATATAAGGCTTTACAAATAATTTTATGGATAGTCAATCCTTGGCACAAAACAAACCCTTGTTGAATTTCTCACATGCCCCTGCATCCTTCCTCACAACATGGGACACGTGCTGGCTGACACAAATTGTGCAAGTTTCCAAAGTGCAGCTTTAGCAAGGAAAATTTATGACGTTTTCACTTTTATAAATCAGAGACTTGTATATTTAATGAAACAATTTCTAGTATCAGATTTCTCCCTTCCTGCTTTATTTTCTTCTTCCATTCCTTCATTTCTTCCTCCTCTCATCCTTNGAAACACCTGGAGTAACAGGCAAATTTGGCCTTGGAATGCAGAATGAAGCAGGGCAAAGACTAATAGAGTTTAGCCAAGAAAATGCACTGGTCATAGCAAACACCCTCTTCCAACAACACAAGAGAAGACTCTACACATGGACGTCACCAGATGGTCAACACCGAAATCCAATTGATTATTGATTATATTCTGTGCAGCCAGTCCCATTATGTCATGGCAAATAGATGGCAAAACAATGGAAACAGTGACAGACTTTATTTTTTGGGCTCCAAAATCACTGCAGATGGTGATTGCAGCCACGAAATTAAAAGATACTTGCTCCTTGGCAGAAAAGCTATTACCAACCTAGACAGGATATTAAAAAGCAGAGACATTACTTTGCCAACAATGGTCAATCTAGTCAAAGCTCTGGTTTTTCCATCAGTCATGTAGGATGTGAGAGTTGTGCCATAAAGAAGGCTGAGTGCCAAAGAATTGATGCTTTTGAACTGGTGTTGGAGAAGACTCTTGAGAGTTCCTTGGAGATTCAAACAGATCTGCAAGGAGATCCAACCAGTCCATCGTAAAGGAAATTAGTCTTGAATATTCATTGAAAGGACTGATGCTGCAGCTGAAACTTCAATACTTTGGCCACCTGATGTGAAGAACTGACTCATTTGAAAAGATCCTATTGCTGGGAAAGATTGAAGGCAGGAAGAGCAGGGGACAACAGAGGATGAAATGGTTGGATGGCATCACCAACTTGATGGATATGAGTTTGAGCAAGCTGTGGGAGTTGGTGATGGATAGGGAAGCCTGGCCTGCTGCAGTCCATGGGGTTGCAAAGAGTTGGACATGACTGAGAGAGTGACATGAAGCCTATTTAAATGTTCTGTGAATTTATCATTTCTTCTTATATTTATCATCAGTAGCACTCATTTTAATTTGTTATTTTAAACTACTTCCCTGTCTTTCCTAATGGACTATGAACATTTGGAGGATCTGGATGGGATCTTATTTATTCTAATATTTCTTGTGCCTCACACAGTACCTTAAATATAATAAACTATTATGAAACATTTGCTGAATAACTAAATGAAGAAACATTAGCTAGATCTTTCTTGAACAAACTTCAGTGTGATCTGTGGCACACTGAACTTTTCCCCACAAAATCTGTAAAATGCTATTGAATGTTTTTATGACAAAATCTGCCGAGGAGTGTAAAAGTAAAACAGAAAAACACACTTCTCCATAAATTTATGGGGTAAAGGAAGTGAAGTGAAAATCTCTTAGTTGTGTCTGACTCTTTGCAACCCCATGGACTGTAGACTGCCAGGCTTCTCTGTCCATGGAATTCTCCAGGCAAGAATAGTGGAGTGGGTTGCGATTTCCTACTCCAAAGGATCTTCCTGACCCAGGGATTGAACCCAGGTATCCCACATCACAGGCAGATTATTTACCATCTGAGCCACCAGGGAAGCCCTAATTTATGGGATAAAAGAACAAAAATCATTTTTTTTTAAATTAGAGGAGTGAAAACCATACTAAATTATAATACCTTGTATGGAAATATTAAAGACCTCAGATAACAAAAAAATCTTGAGGAAAAAACACATAGTCAAGCTCCCTGACTCCAGTTGATACTACATAGCTACAGTCATCCAAACAGTATGGAACCAGCACAAAAACAGACACATAGACCAGTGGAACTGAATAGAGAGCCCAGCCCAGAAATAAATTCATGCACTTATGGCTAATAAGTCTATGACAAAGGAGGCAGAACATACACTGAAGCTTCTAGTTCAAGATGGAGGAGTAGAATGATGTGTGCTCATCTCTTCCTTCAAGAGCACCAAAACTGCAACTAACTGTTGAACAATCAGCAACAGGAAGACACTGGAACTCACCGAAAAAAGATATCCCACATCCAAAGACAAAGAAGAAGCCACAAGGAGACTGCAGGAGGAGTGTAACCATGATAAAATCAAATCCCATACCTGTCAGGTAGGTGACCCACAAACTAGAGAACAATAACACCGAAGAATTTCTCCCACTGTTGTGAAGGTTCTGAACTACATGTCAGGCTTCCCAGCCTGGGGATTTGACAAAGTGGAAAGGAAAGTGAAGTCACTCAGTCGTGTCCGACTCTTTGCAACCCTGTGGACTGTAGCCCACCAAGCTCCTCCGTCCATGGGATTCTCCAGGCAAGAATACNCTACATGTCAGGCTTCCCAGCCTGGGGATTTGACAAAGTGGAAAGGAAAGTGAAGTCACTCAGTCGTGTCCGACTCTTTGCAACCCTGTGGACTGTAGCCCACCAAGCTCCTCCGTCCATGGGATTCTCCAGGCAAGAATACAGGAGTTGGTTGCCATTTCCTTCTCCAGGGGATCTTCCTGACCCAGGGATCAAACCCAAGTTTCCCGCATTGGAGGCAGATGCTTTGAACTCTGAGCCACAGGGAAGCCCGGGGATTCGACAAAGGGACTGGGAATTCTCAGGGAATCTGACCTTAAAGGCCTGTGAGATTTGATTATAGGAATTCCACAGGATTGGGGGAAACAGAGACTTCCATCTTGGAGGATACAAACAAAATCTTGTGTGTACCAAGACCCAGAGGAAAGGGGGAGTGACCCCAGAGGAGACTAAACCACACCTACCAGTTATTGTTGGAGGGTCCCCTGTGAAAGTGTGGGTTGGCAGTGCTCACCATGGGAATGGAACACTGGCAGCAGCAGTCCTGGAAGGGGCACCTTGGCATAAGTCCTTTTGGAGGGCACCACTAACCCTACCATAGAGCCCATAGACCCCAGGACTGGGTAGGCTAAACAACTAACAGGGAGGGAGTACAATCCCACCCATCAACAGACAACTGGATTAAAGCTTTACTGAACAACAGACTGGTTCCAAATAGGAAAAGGAGTGCATCAAGGCTGTATATTGTCACTCTGTTTATTTAACTTATATGCAGAGAAAATCATGAGAAATGTTGGGCTGGATAAAGCACAAGCTGGAGTCAAGACTGCTGGGAGAAACATCAATAACCTCAGATATGCAGATGACACCACCCTTATGGCTGAAAGTGAAGAAGAATTAAAGAGTCTCTTGATGAAAGTGAAAGAGGAGAGTGAAAAAAGTTGGCTTAAAAATCAACATTCAGAAAACGAAGATCATGGCATCTGGTCCCATCACTTCATG
>SJYV01043277.1:406308-421162 GCA_006410875.1 Neotragus pygmaeus | reverse complement strand
GATTTCTTTGGAAGGAATGATGCTAAAGCTGAAACTCCAGTACTTTGGCCACCTCATGAGAAGAGTTGACTCATTGGAAAAGACTGTGATGCTGGGAGGGATTGGGGGCAGGAGGAGAAGGGGATGACTGAGATGAGATGGCTGGATGGCATCACAGACTCGATGGACGTGAGTCTGAGTGAACTCCGGGAGTTGGTGATGGACAGGGAGGCCTGGCGTGCTGCAATTCATGGGGTCGCAAAGAGTTGGACATGACTGAGCGACTGAACTGAACTGAACTGAGCATAGCTCTGCCCATCAGAGGAAGGCTCAGTTTTTCCCACTGCCAGTTACCTCCCATCAGGAAGCTTATATAAGCCTCTTAGTCTCCTTTGTCAGAGGGTAAGTAGAAGAAGCAAGAAGAACCATAATACCAGAGCAGCTAGAACAAAAACCACATTACAGGAAGTTAATCCGGATGAAAAAGCAGAAAGTTATGTCCCAGATGAAGGAACAAGATAAAACCCAAGAAAAACAATGAAATGAAGTTGAGATAGGCAACGTTCCAGAAAAAGAATTCAGAATAATGATAGTGAAGATGATCCAGTAGCTTGGGAAAACAATGGAGCAGATGTAAGGAATGTTTACCAAAGAACTAAAGAACAAACGAACAGAGATGACTAATACACTAGAAGGAATCAATAGCAGAATAACTGAGATAGAATGGATAAACGACCTGGAGGAAAGACTGGTGGAAATCACCATCACAGAACAGAATATAGGAAAAAAGTGTGAAAAAGAAAGATAGCCTGACAGACCTCTGGGACAACATTAAACCCACCAACATTTGCATTATAGGGGGTCCCAGAAGGAGAAGAGAAAAAGAAACGACCTGAGAAAATATTGGAAGAGATAGTAGCTGAAAACTTCCCTAACATGCGAAAGAAAGAGTCAAGTAAGCTCGGGAGCACAAAGAATGCCCTGGAGGAACACACTGAGACACATAGTAATCAAACTGACAAAAATTAAAGACAAAGATAAAATATTAAAAGCAACAAGGGAAAAACGACAAATAACATACAAGCGATCTCCCATAAGGTTATCAGCTGATTTATCAACAGAAACTCTACAAGCCAGAGGGGAATGGCATAATATATTTAAAGTGAAGAAAGAGAAGAGCCTACAACCAAGAACAGTCTACCCAGCAAGACTCTTGTTCAGATTTGATGGAGAAATCAAAAGTTTTACAGACAATTCAGCACCACCAAAACAGCTTTACAACAAACGTTAAAGAAACATCTCTAAGCAGAAAACACAAGAGAAGGAAAAGACCTATGCAAAATAAACCCAAAACAATTACAAAAATGGTAATAGGATCATACATACCGATAATTACCTTAAATGTAAATGGATTAAATGCATGAACCAAAAGACATAGACTAGCTGCGCAGATGAAAACATGTGCATGTATGCACTCCCACTTACCAGCGTACTCTACTTAATCCCCCAAATTGTATGTAATTATTTTATATTGTTAGGTTAATCATGTTTCCATTATGGCTTGCAATTGTAATGATCTTTTGTTTTTTGCTAGACTATTGATTGTGAAAACTGATAAATGTCTTCTACTATCATGAAAAAAAAAGATGCAAAATGTTATATTCTACTGGGAGGTATACTAAATAGTATTTTTCTATATGCATTTGATCTGTGTATACCATTGTTAAAGTTAATGTAACATATAATATTCAATTGAATAACCTTTAAGTTTTTTCCTAGAACCCAATGCCAATTATTCTAGCAATCATGTAACATAAACTCTACTTTTGTGGTCTGAAAAACGACTTCAGCATTCTTGGACATATTTATTGATTATACTGAATTATTTGATAGAAATATTTAAAGCTGAATTGGTAGTAAAATGAAAACAGCTTAATTTCTAAGGTGTAGAATGCTAGATTTCAGTTATATAATCAATGTATATTAACTTTCATTTTTGGTCATATTTGTTTGATCCAGCTATACCTTTGAAAATAATGTATTCAAAATATTTTAATTTTCTTTTTTAAAATTTCTGTTACCTCATAAGCTCCATTTGGATCACTATATTTTAAAAAGATAAAAGATGAAAATTGCCTTTGGGTAGGCTAAAATAACAAGAAATGTTACAATTACAAAAAATAAGTAAAAAAACCAGAATATATAATGGAGAAAAGACAATCTCTTCAACAAATGGTGCTGGAAAAACTAGAGAGCTCCATGTAAAACAATGAGATGAGANTTTGGGTAGGCTAAAATAACAAGAAATGTTACAATTACAAAAAATAAGTAAAAAAACCAGAATATATAATGGAGAAAAGACAATCTCTTCAACAAATGGTGCTGGAAAAACTAGAGAGCTCCATGTAAAACAATGAGATGAGAACATTACCTCATATCTTAAAATAAACTCAATGTGGATTAATGACCTAAAGGTAAGACCTGAAACCATAAAATTCCTAGGAGAAAACGAACAACTCTAGGCATAGGACGAACACTCTATGGCATAAATCGTAGTAATATTATTTTGGATCTATCTCCCAAGGCAAAGGAAACAAAAACATAAATAAATGCGACCTTAGTAAACCTAAAAGTTTTGCACAGCAAAGGAAATCATCACAAAATCAGAAGACAATCTACAGAAATGGAGAAAATATTTGAAAATGATATAAGGTATTAATACTCTAAAGACATAAGTCAATATCAAAAAACCCAACATGATTGAAAAATGGAAAGAAGACCTGAATATACAAAGAAGACATACAAATGCCCACAGACATATGAAAAGATACTCAAAAGTCACTAATTATCAGAGAAATACAAATCAAAACCACAAAGAGAGCACCTCATACCTATTAGGATGGCTATCATCAAAAAGACCACAAATAACAAATGTTGGTGAAGACGTGGAAAACAGGAAACTCTCCTAAATTGAAGGTGGAAATGTAAATTGGTGCAGTCCCTGTGGAAAACAGTGCAGAGGTTTTGCAAAAAAACAAAACTGATATATGACCCAGAAATTCTAGTCCCAGGTATACATCTGACAAAAATGGATACACTAATTTGAAAAGATACACGTGCCGAAATGTTTGCAGCAGCATTATTACAACAGCCAAGATATGGAGGATATGGAAGCAACCTAAGTGTCCACCAACAGACAAATGAATAAAGAAGGTGTAGTTTATATATACAATGGAATACTACTCAGCTATAAAAATGAATGAAATTGTGCCATTTACAACAACCTGAATGAACTTAGAGGGTATTACTCTTAGTGAAATAGAGAAAGATAAAAACTGTAGGTTATCTCTTATGTATGGAATCTAAAAAATAAACAAATATATATAACAAAACAGAATGAGACTAACAGATAAGAGACTAGTAGTTACCACTAGAGAGAGGGAGTGGGGTAGGACAAGGTAGGGGTAGGGAATTAATAGGTACAAACTAATATGTATAAAATAAATAAGCAATAAAGATATATATACAACAAACGGAATACAGCCAATATTTTATAACAAGTTTAAGTGGAGTATAATTCACTAAAATTTAANAGGACAAGGTAGGGGTAGGGAATTAATAGGTACAAACTAATATGTATAAAATAAATAAGCAATAAAGATATATATACAACAAACGGAATACAGCCAATATTTTATAACAAGTTTAAGTGGAGTATAATTCACTAAAATTTAATTATGAATTTATAATTCAGAAAATTTTTGAATCACAATGTTGAACATCTAAAACTAATATAATATTGTAAATCAACTATACCTTAGTTTTTTAAATTAAAACCTTTTTAAAATAAAAAAAGCATATTGCTAAAAGTTGAATTCATTAAAAGACTTAGTATTACATTATAATACAAAATGAGTGATTTTTTACCTTCTAATAATGCTTTACCAGGCTTTACAGACTGAACTGACTGCAGAGAATAATGTTATGACTTGCGAGGCTTCACATTTCTTATGTGAAGATCAAATTAAAGGCTCTGAATCCAAATAACCAACAGATGTAATGAATATACCTATCAGAGCACACAAAGCACATCACACAGTAAATAGCCTTGCAAAAAGACAAATGAGATAATATTAACTGAAAAAAAAAACATAATGTAATAAAATATATTAGATATAGGCTTTTAGAAATGGCAGAGTAACTTAGCCAAAATAACCTTCTTGCAGATAATAACTATAATGTAATCAAACAAAAATATATTTAAAACCCCCTGACTGAAAGTACAGGAGAACTACAAACTCAGATACTAGAGGGCATCTATCCTTGACGACAGAACTGCAATTAGCAAGATTTTTGAGTATGTATCTCTTTTGAGAGTACATCCCAAACCGCACCAGGTTCTGGGTAACAGAAAGCTGCAATTTTATTGGCTTGGGATAAAAAAGAACAGAGTTCTAGGCTGGAAAATTCAGGGGGAGAATTCTGGAAGGGAGGGAGCTACAAAGAAAGGTGAATTTCAGAATTTGTTTACAAATTTCACCTAAACTCTTGTTTGACCAGTAAACTGTACCTGCCCCAGAAAGACCCTGATGGGTCTGGTGAAAAAGCAACGGCTGGAAGATGAAAGACTTGGGAAGAGATTCTAGCTCCTGCCATTTATAAGGGAGATGGAGTTTGGATTTTAAGATTTTAAGCCTAGCCAAGTTAACTACCTGCTAGAACAAAATTAATACTTTTGAGTGAAATATAGCTGAATCTGGAATCTTTACAATACAGCTCTCATAATGTCCAGTACACAATAATAAAAATCATATATGCAAAGATATAGGAAAAGGTGATCCATGCTAAGGAGAAAAAGCAATTATTAAAATTTAGTCCTATAATAATTCAGATGTGGCACAAAAAAAAAAAAAAGATTAGATGTTCNAACCCCAGAGCTGTTAGCTCTGACAGGTTCAGGCTACCAGGCAGGCTGCTCTGATTCTTGGGCTACATGATCCAGCAGATCTATTGGTATTTGAAGTGTCATTTTTTAGAGATGCTGTTTGGAGCCTTTGAAAGATTCCTATTGGCAAATCATAGAGCAGGCCCTTGGAATACTGGAGCAAAACCCTGCCATTTTCTGCAGATAACTGCTCTCCTTTAAGAAAGATTTTGGCTTACTATTAGGCCTCTAAAAACCGAACACTTAGCCTTGGTCCCCTGTGTTACCATACAACCTGAACATAATGAACTGAGTGTTGTCTGAACCACCAAGCTATAAATATGGGCAGCATACTAGCAGTCCATTACTGAAAGGAAGTGCTATATATATTATATA
Organism: Neotragus pygmaeus; assembly: GCA_006410875.1. Lineage (NCBI taxonomy): Eukaryota > Metazoa > Chordata > Mammalia > Artiodactyla > Bovidae > Neotragus > Neotragus pygmaeus. Next base: position 415,863 of record SJYV01043277.1, on the reverse strand, counting down.
TATATATATTATATATATATATATATATATACACATGTAATCAGGCCTGAGCAGACTCTGAAAGCACAAGTTAGTTCTGTGAAGAAGTGATCCAAATGCCACCATTCCCACTCCTGGCATGCTACTTTTCTCTCCCAGTCTGTACCTTTGGCCTCTTCTGAAATTCCGTATGATCAGTTCACAGAGGAAGAGAAAACTTGACCTTGTTGACAAATGGTTCTTCATATACAGCCATCATCCCAAAGTGAAATACAGCATTATAGTCCATTTTGGGGACACCTCTGTAGGACAGTGGTGAAGAGAAATCTTCCCAACTAATAGAACTTCAAGCAGTGCACCTGATTGTTCATTTTGCTTGGAAGGAGAAATAGCCAGGTGTGTGTATATTGATTTATGTACCTGAAGGTTTGGCCAGACAGTCAGAAACATGACTGGAACAAATTAGACAATTGATACAAGAAAATTTGGGGAAGAAGTGTGGGGCACACAATGTGAAGATATTTGTGTCCCTCTGTTACTGTTCGATCTCTAATTCCTGTCCAACTCTGGGCGACCCAATGGACTACCACACTCCAGTCTCCCCTGTTCTACCCTGTGTCTCTTGGTCAAATGCTGATCTCTGCAAAAGAGGATTTGAATAATTAAGTGGACAGAATGGTCCATTCTGGAGAGACCAGTCAGTTTCCTTTCCTAGACAGCTCAATCATTGCCTAATGGGTTTATGTATAAAGTAGCCATAGTGGCAGAGATTGATTTTTTGTCTGAAATAAGTAGCATGGACTTTCATTCACCCAAACTGACTTGACTAAGGCCAATACTAAGTGCCCCGTCTGCCAGCAGCAGAGGCTAGCACTGAATCCCTGACATGATACCATTCATTCCTCAGGATGTTTAGCCAGATAATGTGATAGGTTGATTACACTGGACTGTTTCAATCATGGAAGGAACAGTATTTTGTTTTTATTGGAATAGACATATACTTTGCACACAGATTTATCTTTTCTTCCCACAATGTTCCTGTCAAAGCTACTATCCATGGATTTATAAAATATCTCTGATATATGGTGCTTTTCCTCCCATCACCAGAATTCACCTGGGGCTTCCCAGGTGGCGCTAGAAATCATTGGATGGAAATGGGACTTGAACCACTCATTATTCTCCTCAGTGACTCAATAGCAAAAAGTTTGCTTACTGTCTTTGTGACCTTAAGTCTACTGGTCTGGAAGTCTTAGTTCTACATGGAGGAATATTTCCACCAGGAGACAAAACAATGATTCCATTGAACAGAAGGTTAAAACTGCTATCCAGCCACTTTGGGCTCCTACAACTTCAGGAAAATGAAGAGAGTTACTGTGCTAGCTGAGATGATTGTCCTGACTTCAAGGAGAAATTGAACTGCTACTCTACAATAGAGATTCCTTAGGGTATCTCTTAGTATTGATCTCAGAGAGCGAATAGAGAGTGTTTCTGAAGAGAGACCGTAGTTTCCTACCCAGGAATTGAATCTGAGCAGCCTGGCTGAAAACCAGGAATCCCAAACGCTAGTCCACCAGAGGCTAGGGGCTAGAAGCACAGTTCTCCCGACTCTTACTCCCATTGAAAAATGCATTTCTGAAGGAGGCTAAAACTTTAAAAACAGGTATAAAGTTTCTTTTATAGACACAGCACAATAGTGAGGGAGCACAGTGAAAAACAGTTTCTTTAAGACAGAAGCAAGGCAGAAATACATATCAAGAGAGTTAAGGGCTTGGGCATCCCCCATAATGAGGAGGGGGCCAGTAAAGGGGTGGTTAAATCATTTATATAGGACAGTCCTTCTGGGTCTTTATTTACCTTTAGGCAAGCATCTTGTTTCTTTTTTCACAATTAACCAGTCCTAGGATCCTCCCATACATGCATTCATAACATTTTGCTAAGATAACATGTATGTATGCATGCTTAGTCACTCAGTCTTGTCAACTCTTTGCAACCCCATGATCTGTAGCCTGTCAGTCTCCTCTGTCCATGTGATTCTCTAGACAACAATATTGGAGTGGATTACCATTCCCTCCTCCAGGGAACATTTTCCAACCCTGGGATTGAACCTGTGTCTCTTATGTCTCCTACATTGATTGACAGGTGGGTTCTTTAGTACCACTGGGGAAGCCCCTTGTTAAGATGGATTTCACTGCAAATCCCTGTGTGTATATGTCCTTACTTATTATTGGGTGGCACTCCCTCCTGTGTTGACTCCCAATGAGCCTTCCTATGCATGTATATATATATAGGAAAGTTTTCCTTGATCTCAGGAGTGATCATCTTATCTCTTACTTCAGCAGAGCTCAGCTTCTGCAACTAGCTTTGTCCTTGGAGCATCTGCAAAAAATGAAGTTTCAATTTATCTCCGCTTGATATCACCAGCTGTCCAGTCCAAGGGCCCATCTATCCCCTACCTCAGTATTATCATGCATTGTGATGAATACCAGTGGAAAACTATAATAGCCCAATTCAAGGTAGACTGCTAATGACATATAAAGATTTGTCTCACCCCAGCAAGTGAGATGCTTGTTGAAGGCAAAGAGGATACTAGTGGAAGAAAGTAGTTATATGTGACAGCTATAACAACATGACTAGTTACAGGAACAATGACTGTAATGGCCATAAGTATTTACTACTTATTTCATTATTATGATATTGGTGTGATACACACACACACATGCACACACACACACACATATATATATATACATATATATATAGTTTTTATCCTCATCCATTTTTATATATTTACTTTATATTATAGCATTTAAGTATTGTTAATTTTGCATCAGTATTTTAGTTACAAAGTACAAAGGGAGTAGTAAACATCAACAAAGACTTCATCTTCTCTTCTGAATAAAGTACTAGTGCTTGTTCAGTTGTATTGTATTCCTCAGGTATGCCTTTTGTATTAGTTACATTTGCAGAGTAAGTCTCTTCCAATTAACTTTGCAGAATAGGGCATTTTGGTCATTGGTTTAATGATTATGGCTAAGGGCTGGGAGAGAGGGAAAATCTGTGGGTCCTTTAAAAAAAAAAAACTCAGAGTTACTATGTGTGCCTAGTTTCTCAGTCATGTATGACTTTTTGTGGCCCAATAGACTGTAGCTTACCAGGCTCCTCTCTCCACGGGGTTCTTCAGGCAAGAATACTGGAGTCGATAGCCATTGTGTTCCCCAGGGGATCTTCCTGATCCAGAGATCGAATCCTGAATCTCCTGCAATGCAGGCAATCAACACTCAAAAGAGTTCTAAATATTTCCATCAATATTGTTTTATCTTTTCATGGTTTAGGAAAATTTTAATCATAGCTCTTAATTTAATTTCAATCCGTGGTTTAAATTCTGCAGTAATTTATATACATAAATCATGGGATGGATTCATTTTTAACTGCAACTTGAATTTTGGAATTTTAGGAAAGTTCTTCAAATAATGTAGGATATCTGAACAAGAGGAAGAGAAGGGAGAGGTAGACAGAGTTCTACCTAATAGAAATCAGAAGGATAAGGGGAAGAGAGAGGACAGGACATAAGGAGGCAATTGAAGGGATGACGTTCAGTTCAGTCCCTCAGTTGTGTCTAACTCTTTGCGACCCCATGAACTGCAGCATACCAGGCTTCCCTATCCATCACAAACTCCTGGAGCTTGCTCAAACTCATGTCCATTGAGTCAATGATGCCATCCAACCATCTCACCCGCTGTTGTCCCCTTCTCCTTTCACCTTCAATCTTTCCCAGCACCAGGGTCTTCTCCAAGGAGTCAGTTCTTTGCATCAAATGGCCAAAGTACTGGAGTTTCAGCTTCAGCATCAGTCCTTCCAATGAATATTCAGGACTGATTTCCTCTAGGATTGACTTTTTTGATCTCCACGAAGTCCAAGGGTCTCAAGAGTCTTCAACACCACAGTTCAAAAGCATCAATTCTTCAGCACTCAGCTTTCTTTATAGTCCAACTCTCATATCCATGTATGACTACTGGAAAAACCATAGTTTTGACTAGATGGACCTCTGTGGAGGAATGATTTACTGGGAGAACAAATCTAGTTTGCTCTTGCTTTAGTTTGTTAAATTGCGCGTTTAGTTTGTCCAAAGAGCAGTTTTTAATTTTATTTTTTATAAGATTTTCAAGAGTACTTTCTATTTACTCTTATTAAAAAAAATTGGCACAATACACAATACATTCTTGATCCTATTTTATACCTACTATTCTGTATTTCCCACTTCTCTTTCCCTACATTGTCCCTCCCTCATCCCCATTGGTAACCACTAATTTCTTTCTACATCTGTGAGTCTTATTCTTTTATGCTATATTTATTAGTTTGTTGTTGTTTTTTTTTAGATTCCACATATAAGTGATATCATACAGTATCTATCTTTTTCTGTCTGGCATCATTTATTTAGCATAATATCCTCCAAATTCACCCATGTTGTGGCAATGATAAAAGTTCATTTTTTTGGCTGAGTATTATTCCACTCTATTATGTACATACAGCATCGTTTTTATCCATTCACGTATTGAACAGTTGGGTAGTTCCCATGTCTTGGCAATTTTAAATAACGCTGTGGTGGAAATTAGGGTTCATGTATCCTTTTAAATTTTTTGTTGTTTGTTTTGTTTTCATATATATACCCAGCAGCGGAACTACTGGTTACTATGATAGTTTTAGTTTTTTAGAAATCCTCCATATTATCAACAGTGGTTGCACTAATCTATATTCCCACAAACAGTGTGAAAGTGTTCCCTTTTATTTATGTCATTACCAGTATCTGTTATTTTTATATATTTTGATGATAGCCATTCTGAAAGGCTTGGAATTATATCTCATTGTGGTTTTTATTTGCATTTCTCTGCTGATTCATGACATTTGGCATCTTTTCTTGTGCCTGTTTGGCCAAAGTATCTTTTAGTGAAAGGGTTTTTGATTTAAATTTTAACATGAAGTACTTGACATATCAATCAAAACTGTTTTGCATTGGGGTCTAAGAAATCTTATTCCTTAATTTTTTTAAGGTGCTTGTGAAACGAATGATAATGTATACATGAAATGTTCCTCAGAGTGACCAGTGAAGTGCCAAGTTATCCTTAATAAAGAGATGTCACTTAGGAACATAGGATCAATAACTGGAATTCTAATGAGAGTACATGTGAGAAGCAGAGTGTTTCATGGAAGAGTAGAAAGCTTATAATTTGATAGCCCAACAAAACTTAGCAACATCAGTGAGGATGCAATAATCATGGATTTAATGTATTAAAGTCTCTAATTTGATCATTGGCCACCTCCAAACAAGCTCAAAAATTTTCAACTGTTGGCAGGTGAAAATCTGAATTTTAACTCTGGATCAAATCCAACGTCTCAAAACAAAAAATGAGGATTAAAAAAAATAAAAAATGGAAAACCTTTATGCTGTCTTAATTGGTAACCCACAGAAAAGTTTGTATAGTTCATGTCTTTGTGGTGAGAACCTCAGATTCATGAGTATCTGAGGCCAGTTCATACAATAGAAGTATAAGGGCTTTGCCTGTGTCTATGATACTCCTTCTTCTAATAAGCACATTTTAAACAGTAACACAAAAGAAACTGGGGAAGGATGGAAAGGAACTTGATGTCACCAAGGATGACAGAAAATGGAAACCAGTAACAAAACCTGCATACTAACTTGGGAATAAAGAGCAGAGCTCAGACTGCATGCTGACTTAAGCAACTAATTTCAGACTCCACAAGTCAGAACCAGCAAGGCGCACATGGCATGTGTGAGTGTAAGTAATGATTAAAGGCTGGGACCTGAGGCAATGGATGGTACTCAGTCAATCTCTGTGACCACTGTAGCAATTGAGATAAATGAAGAGCACCGAAATGAGAGCAGAGCTTATAATGANCAGCAAGGCGCACATGGCATGTGTGAGTGTAAGTAATGATTAAAGGCTGGGACCTGAGGCAATGGATGGTACTCAGTCAATCTCTGTGACCACTGTAGCAATTGAGATAAATGAAGAGCACCGAAATGAGAGCAGAGCTTATAATGACAGGGTCAGCCACCATCACTTGTATTTTGGCAGAGACTTGAAGGCTGAGTGATGGAGAATTGATAGTCTCAAACTGTGGTGCTGCAGAAGATTCTTGAGAGTCCCATGGACCCCAAGAAGATCAAACCTGTCAATCGTAAAGGAAGTCAACCGTGAATATTCATTGAAAGGACTGATTTGAAGTTGAAGCTCCAATACTTTGGCCACCTGATGTGAAGAGCTGAGTCACTGGAAAAGACCTTGATATTGGGAAAGATTGAGGGCAGAAGAGAAGGAGATGACAGGGGAGGCGATGGTTGGATGGCATCACTGACACCACAGACATGAGTTTGAGAAAACTCTGGGAGACGGTGAAGGACAGGGAAATCTGGCATGCTGCAGTCCATGGGGTCACACAGAGTAGGACACAATTGAGCAACTAAACAGCAACAACAAGGGCAGACAGAGAAACAGGAAAGCTTTCTAGTGGAAAAAGCAGAAGACTTCAGATATGCCATGATTGGAGGTCGTTAGCCTGATAATCTGGTATGTTATTTTTATGATGTCTTTGGGAAAAGAAAGATATCTGTGGCAAAATATATTAGCTCTTCTCTCCTACATGCTCTTTTGGAGATTCACAATGAGCCATATTGAAATACTGACACCTCTAGGAAGTTCTATACTAAAGAAATATTTTTTAATTTGGATCTTCCCAAACTATTTCTTGCTAATTTATTTTCTAAACTTCATTAATGTTCTACACAAACAGAAACAGTTTTGTGAAAGCCAAATGATCAATCATTGTTAGGTTCCTGACACCCAAGATGGGCAGCTGTCCTTCATTTAATACTAGAGATCCACCAGCTAACTAACAGAAATGATGTTACCGTGAGGTAAGATTAAACTATGCTTCATTGTTCATCCCTGTCCCAAGAAGTATATGATAGCAAAGTATACTATATAAATAAATAAAGATGTATTTTACATTTTCTTGCTAGGTTCCTTTTTTGTTTTCCTTTTTTCCCATCCTGCCAAACCATCTGGCCATCATATCATTATCACTATTCATGTGTCTTTGAAATAAACTGAAGTTTCCAATGTTGGCAGCTTTTATAGGCCATGGCAAAGCTAAAAATTGTTAGATTCTGGAGAATTTTAATGAAATAACAATCTAGGTGATCAAATAATTGTACCCTAGGCAGCTCGTATAATGTCTTTCCTTTCTTACTGTCTGGGAAAGGGCACTGCTATAGAAGATTTCCTTCTACTTTGGAGGTTTGAATTTGTGTTATCTTAAAGGTGCAACCCTGCCTAGATAGCACCTCTAATTAGGAGCACAGTGGGGGTGTTTCTCTTCTACCTTATTCATTAGGGGACCGCAAAACAAATAAAAAAGCAGCAATAAGATAGTTTTGAGTCCATTAATATCTGAGAAACGTATAATTTGCTGTCTGAATGCAAGTTTTCTTGGTATTAATGGCTGCTAAAGTGTTAACAGAGTTACCTATTTTGCATGCAGCAGCATTTTAATAGGGAGCACTTAAGATAAATGTTGTTTTGGGAGAAAACTGATCATTAATAAAGGCCTTTCAAGTATTAAAGGGAGATAACAGTGATAAATTATTGTTCCGATGCTGCATACAGAAAATTGTCAGTTGCTTACAACACAATAAGAGAGTATCTTACTGGGGTTATGGAACAGAATCTAAGCTTATAATATATCATATCATATTATATATGATATTATATTTCTGTTATCCTTCCCCCAAAATTATCCTGTTCACTTATCTTTTCTTATGGATTACATTCACCAACTCCTTGAGATACAATAAAAAGGTTAATGACATAAAATCTTTCATTTCCAGAAGAGTACTCAGTTTTGTTTGAAAGGACACTTCAAGCACACTGAACTATCACTTCTCGTCATAAAAAGAAGGTGAAATTACTGACCTGAGAAGACTGCTTACTAGGTTCCTAGTAAAGGAATATTTTAATGAGTCTTTTAGAAGGATGAGGGGTTAAGAATAAATAGACCCCCAATCCCCTCAAAATATCCTATAATTGTGCTTCCCCATTAAAAGTCATTTGAAATTGATCACACAGCCTAAAGAGAAAGATAAGAATCAAACCCAACCAAAATGAAAGAACACAGTATAAAACTAACCTAAAATAGAATGTTTGCCCCTGTAATGTAACATTTTTACAATGCATTTGAATTTACTATCATCAAGACTCTCTGAGGGAGGAGGCCATCTAATCTCCACTTGATCTCAGGGAACAAGTACAGATAGAAAAATAAGAAAGTGCCTTCCTTCAGCAGAGGCCATGGATGGAGAAGGAATCTGGCACCAACAGACTGCAGGACACCACAACATTTTAGGTCATCACACGTTTGTTTTATATACCACCATGGGGTAAAAAGTTCATATTATTTTTCAGAATTCTTTCAGGTTAAATTTTTCTGGTGTTTCTCTCCCCCAGTATAGAATATTTTCATTACCTTACTCTAATTTTCCCACCAGGTCTCATCCCCCAAATTTCTTTCATCCACAAGCTCTATTCACTCTATCTGACTTTCCAACCCGATTCTTCTCCAATATTTTCAATTACCATTTTGCTGCTGCTGTTGTTGTTAGGTGATATCTTTCATGAAGAATTTTACCTCTCTCAATTCTCTGAATAATAAGATGCTATAGTCTTTCTCAGTGTTCACTTCCTCTGAGTTCTCTGTCATCACCTCAGATGTTAATTTCCTTCTAACATTTTAGTGAATATTAACTAGCTAAATTCTAAACCCTTAAAAAGATAAACTTGTGTCTTATTTGTCCTTTCTTTCAAGGAACCGATACAGGGTCTGAAATTAGGAAACAGGAAATGTGTATTTCTTCAGTGAATTAACTGAAAGCCCCAGCCTCCAATAGACAGCAACGTAGCTTCTTCAAGTGAAAGAGCTTGATATCATCCAAGGTAGGCATGCTATGTAGCACGGACATTAAGACTAGGTTTTAGGCCAGACTCCCTAAGTTTGAATTCTCACTCTTTTGATACCATCTGTGTGTTGAATGAAATCATCTCTTCATGCCTCAGTTTACTCAATTGTAAACAGGACAAAACTGGTGGAGTGGTGTTGAAGTGTTATTTTAATGACATAACATGGATTGTGTATAAACTTTTTAGACTCATGACTTTTCCCAGGACATCATAAATGCTATATATACATGCAGTTGAGCAGAAATAATGTTATAGAACAATCTCTTTCTAAGTGGTCCATTCCTTGTCACAATAATACCTTTTAAAGCTTATACTTATATTGCTCCTTGGGCTTCTGCATTGGTTGCTTGTTGGTAAAGAATCTGCCTGCAATGCAGGAGATGCAGGATGTGAGGAGCCATGGGGCCGATGTTGCCTAACAAACAGCCAACATGAATCATTGTGAAACCAGCAGCTTCCTGGAATCATTGTGCTCACGGAGGGCTTCTAGAAAGCCAAGTCACCTAGAAGAAAAACAACAGATGTGTGCCAAAGATAACTCTGG
>SJYV01043277.1:205277-392027 GCA_006410875.1 Neotragus pygmaeus | reverse complement strand
TATATATATATATATATATATATATATATGTATATACCATGACCAAGTAGGATTTATCCAGACTTTTAGGGTTGGCTTAATATTTGATAATCAATTAACATTAATCATCACATGAGCAAAATAACAAAGAAAAATAACATTGGGGGAATATAAAATTCGGATTTAGAGAATATGTGCTCAATATCAATATACTAACTTTTTGATTGAATAATTAAAACATCTTAATAATGAACTATAAACTTTTTATGAATTCTCAACAAGCAATAAAAAAAAAGTAGTAGAAAAATATCACACATTTGCAAAGAGCATTAGTGAAGGTATGGTTAGCAGTGGTTACAAAAAGCTTCATGGAAGACTGAGGAACTATGAAAGGATGAGTGGAGTTTNATGAACTATAAACTTTTTATGAATTCTCAACAAGCAATAAAAAAAAAGTAGTAGAAAAATATCACACATTTGCAAAGAGCATTAGTGAAGGTATGGTTAGCAGTGGTTACAAAAAGCTTCATGGAAGACTGAGGAACTATGAAAGGATGAGTGGAGTTTATATACTCTGTATATAGAGGCAGAGTATTTAGAATAATTCAGGAAGCAAAATCCTCAAAAGAGAATTTTTTTGGAAAACATTGCAGTGCAAATTAATGAAACAATTACTTTGTCTTTCTTTCTTCTCACTGAAACGTTAATGGAACTCATCTCTACAATATCTATAAAGTGGAATCCTAACTTTTCTTAAGATTAAAGACAAGCTGCCTCAATGGTAGGTTCAGATATGCTTCTTTAGTTAGAAAGAAAAAAAAAAAAAAACCACCAAAACTGGTTTGAGAGCTCTATATTTGGATCAACAGGGTTTTAAGTAATCATCAGATCACTCAATTATTGATTATCTTTTCTATTTTTCCCTTTGAAAGTTTTAGATTTATGTTCATTTGACAAAAGCAGAAAAACATTTTGTGGTACTCCTGCTGCTGCTGCTGCTAAGTCATTTCAGTCGTGTCCAACTCTATGAGACCTCATAGACGGTAGCCCACCAGGGTCCCCCGTCCCGGGGATTCTCCAGGCAAGATCACTGGAGTGGGTTGCCATTTCCTCCTCCAATGCACGAAAGTGAAAGTGAAGTCGCTCAATCGTGTCCGACTCTTAGTTGACCCCATGGACTGCAGCCTACCAGGTTCCTCTATCCATGGGATTTTCCAGGCAAGGGTACTGCAGTTGGGTGTCATTGGTTCTCTGTAGATGTTTATTTTTCTTATAAGCTATAGCTTGAAGAAAAGTGAGATAATTCATTTAACATATTGGAAATGTTAAAATAATAAACAATATGTACTTGTGTATAAGATGCTATGCTACAAAATAACTAAACATTATTGAAAGTTTCTCTAGTATTTATTATGAAAAGATAGTATCATTCTGGTTAATTGCTTAGAGACAAGTGTTTTGCCACTTACTAGTATTGAAAAATTAACCAATGTTTTCAACTTGGGGGTTTAATTTTTTTTTTTTTTTTGGAGGGACTGGTTCTTTATTTAAAAAAAGACACATGACTTTCACTATCCAAAACAGTTACACTATTGGTTTTTCTTTCTCCCAGTTGGCTCCCAAAGAGATCACACCAAAGGAGAGAAGCTTCTCAGCCAACTAAGCTTCAAGATGCACACCTACCAGACCTTACTGGGACCTCACCAAAAGGGGGGATTGGATAGGGAAAGAAACTTTACGAGATAAGTGCACCACCAGCCCATAGACTATAGAGAGCTCTCACACCAAATGGGGTGCCCACTGTGCCCCAATCCCAAAGAAACAAAATTTCAAAATAATATAAATTTTGTACGTAAGTTATTCTAGATTTCTCCAGCACTAACTGATGAAATGAGATGGCTTTCCCAGAAAAAGGATGTTGTGTTTCATATGGCTAAATCAGCAGCAAAAAATAAATTTTCCTTTCTTTAAGGGATGCAGGAGAGCAAGTAAGTGGTCATGTCAACATAGGGAGAACATTATCCATCTGTGAGCAACTAGGGGCAGGGTAGAGATGGGACAGGAATTTGATTTCAGATAGAGATTTCACCATCTTAATTTTTTGTTCCCTTCTGATGAAAATAAATAAAGTTCCCCCAAAGAAACCATACGGGGAGATGGTGACACGACTGAGCAACTGAACTGAACTAAATAATGTACAAAACATTTAAAATAATGACCCATACATAATATGTCCATAAATGTATTCTTGTTAATAACTATTTCTGGCCCACTTTTTATCTTTAACGCAAAGATTTTTACATAACAGACAATTTTTAAAAAATTGAATTATAGTAGATTTACATAGTTTTATTAGGTTCAGGGGTAGAGGAACATAATTCAGTTCATGTATATATATATATATATATGCTATAGCTTATTACAAAATATTTTTATTAGTATTGCTACAATTATCTATTATGTAGAAGAAATTTAGTGACCCGCATCCAAATAACTTAAATGTCTCATTGCAGAGAAAAACCTACTGACTTTAGAATTTTTGAAGTTAAGTTACAATAAAAAAGATGTTAAATTTTACAATTTCATTATCACTATCATCCCCATTGTCATGATCATCATGACCACTTAGTTTCCATTATCACTAACATGAAGTGATTCAATTGTGTCTAACTCTTTGAGACCTCATGGACTGTAGTCTGCCATGTTCCTCCATCCATGGGATTTTCCAGGCAAGAATATTGGAGTGACTTGCCATTTCCTTCTCCAGAGTGTCACTAAGTGTCACTGTTATAATCATTATCGTGTTACTGTCATTATAAAACATTATTATTATCATGATAGCAAGGGTATTAACTGAATCTTTAAATTTTGTTAGATTTAACATATATTTTGTTGTTGCTCAGTCACTCAGTCATGTCCTACTCTTCGCAACCCCATGGATTGCCACATGCCAGGCTTCCTTGTCCTTCACCATCTCCCAGAGCTTGCTCAAACTCAAATTTGAACAGATCGAATTCAACTGCATTGAACTGGTGATGATATCCAACCAACCCTTCCTCTTTTTGTCCCCTTCTCCTCCTGCCTTCATTATTTTCCAGCACCAGGGGTTTTTCTAATGAGTCCGTTCTTCACATCAGGTGGCCAAAGTGTTGGAGTTTCAGCTTCAACATCAGTCCTTCCATTAAATATTCAGGACTGATCTCCTTTAGAATGGACTGGTTGGATCTCCTTGTAGTTCAAGGGACTCTCAAGAGTTTTCTCAACACCACAGTTCAAAAGAATCAATTCTTTAACCCTCAGCCTTCTTTATGGTCCAATTCTCACATCCATACAAGACTGCTGGAAAAACCACAGCTTTAACTAGAAGGACCTTTATTGGCAAAGTAATGTCTCTGCTTTTTAATGCTCTGTCTAGGTTTGTCATACCTTTTATTTCAAGAAGCAAGCATTTTTTCATTTCATGGCTGCAGTTACCATCTGCCATGATTTTTGGAGCCTAAGAAAACAAAGTCTGTCCATTTTTTCCCCATTTATTTGCCATGAATTGATGGTACCAGATGCTATAATCTTAGTTTTTTGAATGTTGAGTTTTAAGACAGGTTTTTCACTCTCATCTTTCACCTTCATCAAAAGGTTCCTCTTCACTTTCTGCCATAAGGGTGGTGTCATCTGCATATCTGAGATTATTAATATTTCTCCCATCAATCTTGATTCCAGGTTGGGCTTTACCCAGCCTGGCATTTCTCATGAGGTGCTCTGAATACAAGTTAAATAAACAGGGTGACAATGTACAGCCTTGACGTACTCCTTTCCTATTTGGAACCAGTCTGTTGTTCCATGTCCAGTTCTAACTGTTGCTTCCTGACCTGCATACAGGTTTCCCAGGAGGCAGTTAAAGTGATCTGGTATTCCCGTCTCTTTAATAATTTTCCACAGGTTTTTGTGATCCATATAGACAAAGGCTTTAGTGCAGTCAATGAAACAGAAGTAGATGTTTTCCTGAAATGTTCTTGCTCTGTCTAGGGTCAGTTTGATCTCTGCCTCCTCTGTCTTTTCTAAATCCAGCTTGAACATATGGGAGTTCTTGGTTCAAGTACTGTTGAAGCCTAGCTTGAAGAATTTTGAGCATTACTTTGCTAACATGGGCAATTAATGTAATTTTGCATATATTAACTCATATAATTTATCTAAAATAGACATTGATGGTTAAGAATATTCAGTTAACATATCGAGAAGCCAGAATTTGAACAGATTTTGAGATTTTGTCTCCAGATCTCACAATCTTAAAAAATATATATGTATGTAATATATATAATGTATATAAATATAATTTTATATAAACACTTTAAAAAGATAATGTTATCCTGGTAAAATAATGTGACATACATGGGGAAAATTGCAATATATTTAATATATAAGGTAATTTTATGAATCTATAAAAATTCACAACCTAAGATGAATTGGATAATGGGTCTGAAGATAGAATTGCCAAGAGAGAAATACACAGTATTAATAAGATATAAAGTTCAATGTCATTCAAAAAAATAGAATTATTTTCCTTGAGTTATAGAAACACAAAAGATGTTTACTTATATAGTTTCTCTCTCTCTCTCTTTTTTTAAATTTAACCAAGAAAATGATAAAAATATTCCAGCTTACTTGCTCTCTTTTATCTGGGCACTATAAGTTTTGTTAAGAGTAGTGATTGCATCTGATTGCATTTAATGATTTTATTATAATGAAACTGAGGAGTTTTAAAAGGATAAAGATACAATATTTTAAGAAGTCTAATTTCAAAGTGGTGTGACGAATGAAATAAAGCCTGATTTTAGGAGAGACGTGATCCTTTGATAACACCTATGATATTAATTATTGATGGTCTAAGTTATAAAAATGACAATGGAAAATCAGAAGCAGGGAAAGCAGAGGATATTTCTAAAGAAGAATAAACAAAGCATAGATGTAGTAGTTAGGAAAATAAATACTGTATAGAACAGTATCGAATGGAGTTTCTCACACTGTTAAACAGGGCTCTTGGTGAATTGCCTTTTGTAATCACTATGGGTCAACCTTTGTCATTGAAATATCAAAGTTCAATTTGACAACACAAAATTAGTGAGAGTCACATTAACCATCTGACATTACCATTATACCACACCAATGTTAATTTTTAAATCTGAAGTTATAAATGGAATTTCTGTGAAGATGCATTTAATCTCTCAACATCACAGTTTCATAGTGCTGAGAAATCTGAGTGAGTAGGAAAATACAGTGTAATTAAAAATTGCCAAATAAATGCAGAACCTAAGCAAGAGGGTTCATTACATGATTTGAATGTTTATGGATATGAAGCTAAGCTTGAGTGCCAAATCCACCTTTACATTTATTTTTACAGTCAGTCCAATGGATATCTGTGGCAGAAGAATCCTCCTTTCAGGGGGAAAAGTAACTTTACTAGAGGCAAAGCTGTTTCTGTAAGTATTCTTATCCTTTATTTCTGTGGTTGTAAAGTGAACTAACACCACTACTGCTTATATACACAACTTTATATTACCTAATATGTTTGTGTGTGTATGAGTTAGCCGCTCAACCATGTCCATCTCTTTGCAACACCACGAACTGTTTAGCTCATTAGGCTCCTCTGTCCAGGAAATTCTCCAGGTAAGAATACTGGACTGGGTTGTATTTGAACCTTGGTCACCTGCATTTATTTTTTTTTNTAAACAATGCCCTCCAACTGCAATGACAGGTTTATTAAATGTGACCAGCTTTGGGGATGACCTACTATTTTCCATTTAGGCAAGTTTCCAAATCTACTTGAAAAAAAAAAAAACATGCATTATGGGTATCACAGGTGTTTAAGTAAATATAAGGTAAATTTGCATAAAATTCCAATGATATGACATTTCAGTTAACTTATATTTAAAATATAGTAAAATAGAGCCTAGCTAAAGGTATAAGTGTGAGAGCTGTGCCACATGTTTGTTTGGTGCAGAAATCATTCTAACCCAGTTCTTCCCAATAGAAATACAAATTATTAAAGAAGAAATTTTAGAACATTTCATTTATATGACCTTTAGTAAATGTGGTGCAGGAAATTTTATTTCTACAAGTTAATTTGAAAGGACTTAGTTTGGAATATATTCTAGAAGAGAGGAAAATATTTTGCCACACTATCGAAAAATACTGGAAGGCAATGAAGAAATCAATCACTATGATATAATGTCAAAGAATATGAGGCTGAATTAGGGTTGTTGTGAAGTCTGGTGTGTTTTAACATCTTTATTAAAGCCTCAGAAAAGAGAGTTGATTGACTCAGAATTGAAGTTGCCCCTTCTGCATAAAATTATTTAGATAAAACAAATGCTAGTGAATTAGTGTGTATCCATTTATTTTCAAAAATAGAAGATTGGCACACCTATTTCATAAGACATTTTCCATAATTAAGTAGCTGGATTTAAATACTAGTTATTAAAATTTCCATTTGATATTGTAGGGGAGGCAAAATTTTACCTCCACACTCTTTGGGTTTTTCAACTGAATCTGGAAATTAAACTGACATAAGACAGATTAACAAGGAAGCCCAAATGTTTAAGTAAGTTTTTCATGACACAAGTCCTCAAAAGGAAACGAAGCCTCCAAGAAACGATGAACCTGTAAAGACCAGCAATTGTGGAAAGTAGCTAAATTATGAAAGGCAGCTAAAAGACATAAATTATTTTACCAAGGTCTATTAGCACAGAATTGTCTCCATCTCAATGTCTTTTTCTTAATGATAAGAATGATACTTTCCTTCTAGTACAGGAAGGGCATCTTTCACATGAGAATTTCATCGCTTTCTTTTAAGAAAAAAAAAAAAAAAAAGGTCAGAGGGTTTTTCTTCTATGTATTATTTGCTGTTTGTTGTTGTTTAGTTGCTATGTCATGTCTAACTCTTCTGTAATACCGTGCACTCTAGACTGTCATGCTCCTCTGTCTATGGAATTTCCCAGGCAAGAATAGTGAAGTGAGTTTCCATTTCTTTCTCCAAGGGATCTTCTCAACCCAGGGATAGAAGCTATGGCTCCTACTGCTTGTTATGCAACTTTAACTCAAATTAATCAATATGCCAGAGTGGCATATTTTGGGATGATGTTAATATATTCTATCACCTTTTAATATCAAAAGTTTCATTTGTTTAAATTGCTCATGGATAGTAAAATGATTGTGCTAATGGCTAACAATATACTAAATATATCTTATTTGATGATGGAAGACAATGACATGCCTATGTGTTTCATTCAGATTTTCATATCCATTTACCAACACACAATTTTGCTGTATATTATGCATACCTGATTTAAGACCAGTGATCAAACTGATGAAAACTTACAAAATAATTGGAAACAGAAATCCATGTATACTTGAAAATTACAGAACTCACAGAAAGAAAGCATTAATTCAGATAAATACTTTCATATAATATATGTGTATTTAATATATATCACAATAAATGACTTCTTACCATTAAGAAAAGAAAAATGATGACTTAATTTTGTTGTTGCTCAGTCATTAAGTCTCGTCCAACTCTTTGTGACCCCATGAACCTCAGCATGCCAGGCTTCCTTGTTCTTCTTTATTTCTACAATTTGCTCAAACTCATGTTCGTTAAGTCAGTGACGCCATCCAACCATCTCATCCTCAGTCGTACCCTTCTCCTACCCTTAATCTTTCCCAGCATCAGGGTCTTTTCAAAGGAGTCCGCACTTTGAATTAGGTGCCAAAAGTCCTGGAGCTTCAGCTTCAGCATCAGTCCTTTCAATGAATATTCAGGGTTGATCTTCTTTAGGATTGACTGGTTTGATATCTTTGCTGTCCAAGGGACTCTCAAGAGTCTTCTCCATCACCTCAGTTTGCAAGCATCAATTCTTCATTGCTCAGACTTCTTTATGGCCCAACTCTCACATCAGTACCTGACTACTGGAAAAACCAAAGCTTTGACTATATGGACCTTTGTTGGCAAAGAGATGTCTCTGCCATTTAATGCACTGTCTATGTTTGTCATGGCCTTTCTTCCAAGGAAAATAGCAGTAGCTGTCTTGACATTTTTGCTTACTCATTATTCTTCTGATTAATCACTTCTTTGGTCCTGTAGGAGCCTTCTGAAAAGATGGACTGACTCTTCAGACTGCTCTTTGTGGTCTTGAAAAAGGCATTTTCCTGAGATACTGTGTGAGACCTGTTTACTATTCTCAGTAATTTACACTCCAGCCATGGACAGAGAAAACTTACAAATGTGAATGAACTAAATCATCTCCTTGGATGTGGCCAAATTATTCAGTTGTCTTTATCTTAATGTACAAAGAAAAATGTATACAAATTTAATACAAAGAGCTATACAGCCACACATATTGCTCAGAACATCAAATATCAATTTAAGTAGTTCTTTAAGAGGAGAGAAGTTAAACGGAAATAACTTGCCCTTTATCCTGGGGTACACTCACCATTTGTTTCTCATAAACAAAAACAATAAAGGATGATCATGAGTCTGACCCTCAGATTTTGAAAGAGTTTTCAATTCAAAATAGCTATATTTCCTCATTTAATAATCAACTGAATGAGACATGATCAAGTTATTTTTAAAAAGTTTTGTCGTTGAAGTCGTATTTTTGTAAAATTAAAATAGTTCATTTTTCCTGATTGTCTAATGCTGTGAGTTAATCCTTGTAAAAATTCAAGGCAATGAAGGGAAAATAATTCAAGGCAATGAAGGGGAAAAAAAAAAGGAATAAATGTATTACTTCTTTAATGCTAATATAGACTAATAAGTAGATAGCCAAATGGATAACTTTGCATGAATAAGCTCATCATATGCATGATGTTTTTATTTCAAGCACTGCTTTATTTAATAATTTTTTTTTTTATTTCAAGCACTAGTGATCCCATTCTTCTTTCATCTCTGTTGTCCTTTCACCTCCCACATCCCACATACTCCAGAAATAAAACATGATTCTCCATGTCAGACTTATTATTAACCATTTCCATAATGTGAAATAATATAAAACATAGTTTTGGGGTTCAGGCATACTAAAAAAATCTTTCAATTTAACTACTAAAACTCTCACTCACTGTTTTTAATGATTACATAATAATCCATGTTTGATTATAACAGAATGTATGGTTTTCTCTGTTGATGATTAACATCAGAATTCTTACAGAATTTTTTTTCCTCTCATATCGTGCTACAGTCTACATTCTTTCTTCTTATTTCGATGGAATAAATTTGTAACAATGGAAATTATTTTAATAATCATGCCATAAAGCATACCAAAGAATTTTTAAATTATGTATAAATGCACATTTTACTGGCAATGAATGAAAATGTCATTTTTTCAACCTTGGAATTTTCAGAAGCAATGGATTTATCACTTTTTTTATTGTTGCTTGTTTTGTGTGCAACAGAAGATGGCAGATAGTATCTCATTTTTTATTCAGTTTGCATTTCTTTAGCTTTTAGAGAAGTTAAAGAGCTTTTAGTGACTCTTTTTCCTCTGCAGTTTCCTGACTGACTATTTATGTTTCTGCCTTTTTCTATTGTGTTTCTTTTGTCTTTTTTCCTAATTGATTTTCCAAACTTTGTATTAAATTCATAGCTATTGTCAACTTTAAAAAACAGACATAAAATAAGAGTTGCAAGTTCAGTTTTATTTGGGGCAAAATGAAGCCTGCAGTCTGGGACATATCACCTCAGAGAGCTCTGAGAAACTGAGCCAAAGAGGTAGGATGGCAGGACAATATATATGTGATTTTGGTGAAAGGGAAATACATGCAATCAGTACATATTTTCCAGAAGGTTCCTGCTAATCTTATGAAGCTTTTGTTAGTCACAAGGAACAGTTGTTACCATGAAGGGACAAAAGAGTTCCAACAACAAATTATCCCTCCAGACTAATAAAGAAGTGAAAAGTGAAAGTGTCAGTCACTCAGTCATATCTGACTCTTTGTGACACCATGGGCTATAGCCCTCCAGTCTCCTCTGTCTATAGAAGTTTCCATGTAAGATAACTGGAGCGTGTAGCCATCCCCTTCTCCAGGGGATCTTCCCAACCAGGGATCCATCCTGGGTCTCCTGCACTGCAGACAGATTCTTTGCTATCAGAGCCACAAGGAAAACTCAGTAATAGAGAAATGTGGGAGAATACAATTTAAATATTGAAAAAAATTATCTGTGTTACCTGCATTAAGGTGCATTAAATTTCACAAAATTTTCACGCAGAATTTCACACAAATTTACAAGGAAAAGTAGAACAGATAAAAATAAAAAAAAATTTCTATATACTGTGAGATTGTCTTGTGTACAGCTTATGAGAGACCTTTGAGTTAATCTGAAGGATCCTAAGATTCAGAAAGCCCATGAACTTGCATTATAAAATCAAAAGGTTGGCATTTTTATTAGCTCTATTACAGTTTTAGGAAGACACCCTAAATAGGAGGAATGGGTAGGCAACAGCCTTGCTACTCATTATTTTGCCCTAAGATATTCACAGATATATTTTACATAACTGAATTTTGATGCAATAATTATTCATTTTCCTTTCTCATTCNCATATGCATTACTGTATGTAAAATAGATAACCAATCAGAATTTGCTATATGACACGGGGAGTTCAAACTCAGTGCTCTGTGACAATCTAGAGAGGTGAGATAGGGTGGGAGATGGGAGGGGGTTTCTGAGGGGGTGGACATATGTATACCTATGGCTAATTCATGTTGATATATGACAAAAACCAACAAAATATTTTAAAGCAACTATAGGTTTCCCTTGTGGTTCAGCTGGTAAAGAATTCAACTGCAATGAAGGAGATGTCGGTTTGATCCCTGTGTTGGGAAGACCCCCTGGAGAAGGGAAAGGCTACCTGCTCCAGTATTCTGGCCTGGAGAATACCATGGATTGTACAGTCCATGGGGTTGCAAAGAGTCAGGCATGACTGAGTGACTTTCTCTTCATATCCTCCAATTTAAAATAAATAAAAAAATATTTCTGACTTATCAAAGATCTAAGTTCCTTACTTTCTTGTTTATATTAAGAAGCAAACTGCTCAGATCATTAACTTATGTTTGAAAGAAAGCTTTGTTTCTAAATAAATAAAGTTTCAAGAATTCTTTCTCATTTCAGAATTTTCACTCTGTAGCTTTTAGAAAATGCAAATATTTCTCAAACATAATATTAAGACTCCAATGTTTTAGTGTGCATGTAAGGCTACAGGATCAATTTCTCTGAGGCAACAAAAAAACACAAAATCATTAGTGTTTTTAGAATGCTGAGAATCTATAAAGGAGATGGAGAGGGAAAAGGAAACATGATAAAGACAGTCAGTGCAAATTTTTGATAAAATTTGAAGACACATTTTAAAAGAAAAATATTCCTCCCTACTGGACATGAACACATTCATAAATTTTGATACATATCCAGGACATATTGATCTAGAGATATTCAAAGAAATTTGGGGGACTTACTGTCAAGAAGACAGGGTAAGAGTTCATTGCCAGAAGGTGTCACTTTTATCCTCTTTTTACATGTTCTTTTTGCATTTTGTGGATGAGAGTAACATTAACATAATTAACTCTGTCAAAAATTCCTAATTCTAGTTAGCAGGAACATGTTTCATTGTAGAAGGTAGAGTAGAAATGCAAGATGCTATTAACTGCAGTGTTTTGATAGTATCTAAGATTATGGCTTTTGGTCCCATCACTTCATTGGAGATAGATCAGAAACAGTGGAAACAATGTCAAACTTTATTTTTGGAGGCTCCAAAATCACTGCAGATGGCGATTACAGCCATGAAATTAAAAGAAGCTTACTGCTTGAAAGAAAAGTTATGACTAAAATAGATAGCATATTAAAAAGCAGAGATATTACTTTGCCAACAAAGGTTTGTCTAGTCAAGGCTATGATTTTTCCAGTGGTCATTTATAGATGTGAGAGTTGGACTGTGAAGAAAGTTGAGTACAGGAGTTGATGCTTTTTTGAACTGTGGTGTTGGCGAGTCCCTTGGACTGCAAGGAGATCCAACTAGTCCATTCTGAAGGAGATCAGTCCTGGGTGTNGTCATTTATAGATGTGAGAGTTGGACTGTGAAGAAAGTTGAGTACAGGAGTTGATGCTTTTTTGAACTGTGGTGTTGGCGAGTCCCTTGGACTGCAAGGAGATCCAACTAGTCCATTCTGAAGGAGATCAGTCCTGGGTGTATTTTGGAAGGATGATGCTAAAGCTGAAACTCCAGTACTTTGGCCACCTCATACAAAGAGTTGACTCACTGGAAAAGACTAATGCTGGGAGGGATTGGGGGCAGGAGGAGAAGGGGATGACAGAGGATTAGATGGCTGGATTGCATCACCAACTCGATGGACATGAGTTTGAATGAACTCCGGGAGTTGGTGATGGACAGGGAGGCCTGGTGTGCTGTGATTCATGGGGTCAAAAAGAGTCTGACACGACTGAGTGACTTAACTGAACAGAACTGAAGATATCTAAGCTGGTCCTTAGTAAATAAATGCTCCCATGTAGAGTTTATGTATCTTTTAAATAAATAATTGGTAATATTCTACTGAATTTTTTATTTTTCTCAAGTAATTCCATTTCTAAAAGCAATAATCTTTGTGTAACTTTCTTTAGCTATTTTATTATCAGCTGTTTGAGATATTTGGATACTTATTAAATACACACAGCTGCGTGTACATATTATCAACTTATCTTTGTTCACATTTTAAATAAAATGAAACTCAAGAGCAAAAGGCAAAATAACTTTATTTCTTATAAATAAAATTGACATCACATCAATATTACCCATTTTGTGCTGTTTTCTTTTTCATTTAACAGTTTATCTTGAATCTTTTGTCAAGTCAACAACACACACATGCAACATATATATAGATGGGAGAGTGAAAGGATTGAGTTCCTACAGTATGAATGCCTAGCAACATTAAAGCACCATCTGTAACTTGTGGTCTTGAACCAAAGTGAGACAAGTCAAATGATTGTATTTTTTCCACATTCCTTTGTTGTTGTTGTTGTTGTTTTTTTTAAATTTTATTTTTATTTTATTTTACAATACTTTATTAGTTTTGCCTTTGAAACTTTCTGGGTACAAGAGTAGAGTATAAAACTTCATTGGTTGAATCAGCAATGTGGTTTGGGAAAGAAGTTGGATTGAGAAGGAAAAATGCTCAAGGTGTGGGTAATGGAGTGATTAATATGACTTATCATGGATTTTTTAGCCAATAAAGGAAGAAACAGAAGATATCAAGGATGTGAGGAACTATGAAAATCATGCATAAGTTTTCATGAATTGTTGTAATCTAGATCCTAAGTGGGGGAAGGTTAAAAAAAAAGATACTAACCACAGAACATAAAACATATATTAAGATACTTCATTCTTAGAATTGATAATGACAAGTATAGCCTAGGCCTGAAATTGTGTGGAGGATATGATTATTGGAAGAGATAAGCTCAAATACAAGAAGCACAAACACAGGAAGGATCACCTAATTGTGATTAGAAGCATCCAAGAATTAACTAAGATGCTAGTCTTGGTGAACCAAATGATATAATTATTATAACTAATTATAAATTAAATAAATTTAATTACTTGCTTGTTATTATTTAATAATAACTTTTACGGGTAGTGGGTGATGTAATATATAAACGAAAGTTTCAGAGCTAGTATTTTGTGGTGAAGAGGAGAAGAAATAAATGTGATCTATATACAGAAATAGAATATACCTACCCCACTTCCAGGCTCAATGATACTAAAGTTTAGTCAAGCTGAGAGGAATTTTAAGAAGTCTTGGTCAGATTTACATGCTGTGTAAAGACTTTGATCATATTGAAATGTGTTGAAAAGATAGTGGAAACTTTGTTATAAAGAAGCATTGTGATGCTTCTTATTTTTTAATTTCATATTTTTAAAATTTCACTATGATCTTTGTAGGAAGTACTAACTGTAGGGGGAATTATGGAGATAGAGAAGTCACTTGTTCTACAGAAATTCAGATGAGAGAGAAAGGAAGCTTAAACCAAAGTTGTAGAAATGGATATCCCTATGTATAGATGATGTACTCAGTTGCTCAGTCGTGTTCAACTTTTTTGACTCCAAGATAGGTTCTACTAATGGATTCTATTCATATTATATATAGGTAAGAGGAGTTAATGATTGTTATCTCTTGATATAAAAGACAGAGTGAATGCAGTGACACTTAGTGAAAGATTCAGGTAGTGAGGGAATAAAGTGTCTTATTTGAATATATTAAGTTTTTATATATTTTTTAAATTTAATTTAATTTTTTAATTTCTTTTTTTAAAATTTTTTACTTTATTTTGCTTTACAATACTGTATTGGTTTTACCATACTTTGACATGAGTTTTTAAAAGATATATTAGCAATGTGTGGAAATTCAGAGGAAAAACTATAGTGAATGGCATTGTATTCATCAAATCATGTTCCTTTCATATTTCCCTCAGAATTTTTTTCATTGTACATTTTTCAGATAAGGTTACAGCTAACTGTTTATGATATATATGATCCCATTTTTATTTACTCTTTCTTTCTCAGACTTACCTATTTTATTGAAATTGATATTAACAATTTAAATGGGCCTAGATCTGGTAGATAGAGTGCCTGATGAACTACGGAATGAGGTTCCTGACATTGTACGGGAGACAGGGAACAAGACCATCCCCATGGAAAAGAAATGCAAAAAAGCAAAATAGCTGTCTGGGGAGGTCTCACAAATAGCTGTGAAAAGAAGAGGGGTGAAAAGCAAAGGAGAAAGGAAAGATATAAGCATCTGAATGCAGAATTACAAAGAATAGCAAGAAGAGATAAGAAAGCCTTCTTCAGCGATCAATGCAAAGAAATAGAGGTATACAACAGAATGGGAAAGACTGGAGATCTCTTCAAGAAAATTAGAGATACCAAGGGAANCAAAGGGTGGTATCATCTGCATATCTGAAGTTATTAATATTTCTCCTGGCAATCTTGATTCTAGCTTGTGTTTCTTCCAGTTCAGTATTTCTCATGATGTACTCTGCAAGTTTATTGTCCCTAAAATCAGATGGAGTTGTTGGAGTTGGCTTTGGGTGAAGTTGTGTTGCTGATTAGACTATGGACTTAGATAGGTCTCCAAGTACTTTCTATTTCTGTGATTTATTTTTTTAAGTTTTGATTCCATAGAAATTGTTAAAAGGAATTTCTATAGTTTCCTTAGGAATCTAATTCTGAAACAAAGGATTTAATCAGGCTATATGATACCACCCATTGATAACAAATATTTTCTGTATGTGTCTGTATCTGTATCTATAACTATATGTATCTATAAGAAGATAGAGTCTCATTCTAGTTTGGTAGAGATAGATAAATAGATATTTTACATATTCTGGTCTATAACCTTAATGCCAGAAAATATAGGATCAATTTTTTTTTTTTTCNATATGTATCTATAAGAAGATAGAGTCTCATTCTAGTTTGGTAGAGATAGATAAATAGATATTTTACATATTCTGGTCTATAACCTTAATGCCAGAAAATATAGGATCAATTTTTTTTTTTTTCCTGGGAAAAAGGATGTTTGATTTTTGTTAAAGAGTCTAAAGAATTTGAGATTTAAAAAATTACAATTTTTAGAAGTTAAGAAAGTAATTCATTCACCATTCATAGGTCTTTAAAATGTCCTCTATAAATTCCAACAAAAATATATTACATTGCAGAAAATAGTAGCATCAATGCAATGCTACCAAGACTACGAAACAGATAGGACTGACTTCTAGTCTATGTAGAAAATCATGGGGCTCAACTATATCATTGTGGAGCATGAAAATCAAGTTACAGCAATAGAAGTATTTGTTTTTTGTAATATATTCAAAGCTGTGACCATGTCTTTGCTGAGTATTAAGAAAATTATAATTTTGCCAGTGATAGAGTAAGTGTATAATCTTGTAGTGCTATCAATAAATATAAAATCATCACAAACAGGATCCTTATTCCTAGAATTAGTTTGCAAGCAAATGTTAACATTCTCCTTAATTATTCTCAGCTTCTTAGTGAAAAGTAGATGACAACTTAATATGTATCAGGTTAAGTATCTCCTCCCCAAANCTATCAATAAATATAAAATCATCACAAACAGGATCCTTATTCCTAGAATTAGTTTGCAAGCAAATGTTAACATTCTCCTTAATTATTCTCAGCTTCTTAGTGAAAAGTAGATGACAACTTAATATGTATCAGGTTAAGTATCTCCTCCCCAAAGTTAAATATATTTTTCTATAATAGCCTCTAATGAATGCATATTTGACATTTTACAAACTTTTTTTTTTTAATGCATGAGCAAACCTATTGGTGTTTTTTACCTTGCTCAAGAAAAAAATGCTAAGTGATTATACTGCGGAAGAAGCCTTTTTCTTTTCATACTCTTACCTGGCAGAATACATCTTTCTAGAAGAAACAGTTATTTTTTTTTTCTTCTTCAAATAATATAAACAAAAAATAGAAAAGACTGCAATTTAGTATGAGGTATCTCCAGTACCTTTAAATAACAACCTCAATTTTTTTCTCACCTGTTTTTCTCCTCTACATAGTTTAAAGAAAAAAAAAAAATTCACCCACACACTCACCAAATACCATGTTCCTCCACAAAGTGAAAAACAAAAAGAACTATCACTGAAGTATTGGTGTTACTTTTCAAGACTTGGTAGGCAAATACAATAGAGAAGGCAACTAAATCTACATTATATCTTGACTTCACTTAAATATGATTGGAAATAGCCCAATTCCAAACCTGGTTTGGACTGTATAAACAGATTAATATACTATGTTGTCATGTCTTAGCTATTGTAAATAGTGCTGCTATGAAAACTGGGGTACATGTGTCTTTTTCAATTATTANACTGGAATATTTCTGTGTCGTTACTTTTGTGAATATTTTGAACTCCTCTCAGGCACTAATTTGATCCTGTGGCATTTAGTATGACTTCATCAAAGAAGGCTACTCGTTTATAAATTGTTGCCAAATGAAAGACTGAATGAATTTAATCATTGCCAACTACACCTATTAAGCTAACATGATTTAAAGAGAAATTTCTAAAATCTTCAATAGTGCAAATTAGTGCTGTTTTATAGAAGAGGAAAAAAATTGTTTTCCTAGGCTGTTGTCTGGGTCTCCATAATGAAAGAAAGGTTAACAAGAGAAAAGCATACACTTTTATTTAAGGTTACATGGCGTGAAAGTGAAAGTCGCATGTCATGTCCAACTCTTTGCGACCCCATGAACTATTCTGTCCATGGAATTCTCCAGGACAGAATACTGGAGTGACTAGCCTTTCTTTCCCTTCTCCAGGGGATCCTCTCAACCCAGGAATCAAACACCAGGTCTCCCACATTACACGTTGATTCTGTACCAGCTGAGCCACCAGGGAAGCCCAAGAATACTGGAGTGGGTAGCCTGTTGTTTCTCCCTTCCTTACCCAGGAATCAACCCAGGGTCTCCTGTGTTGCAGGCAATTAATTCTTTACCTGCTGAGCTACCAGGGAGGTCCTTACATGTCATGGGAGACTCATAAGGAAATGGAGACCCAAGGAAGAGGGTGCACCTGAGCCTTTTTATCCTGGGTTTGATGAAGAGTAGAAAGTTAACAGGATAAGATCCAGGGGTCTAAGGCTTGTGTAGTGAATGGGGGAAGGCTTAGCTAGTCCTGTTCAAGGGCACCTTTCATTTGATGGTTTGATGACCTGCTTCTAGGGGAAGGTTGGAAAGTCCTTCTAGAACCTACCCTTTCTCAAATTCCTTTATCTTAAAATATGCAGTATGTCAAATATAGGGGTAGTGAGTCCTGATGGAACCCCATCACATACCAGACCTCAAAACTATCTCTAAGAATTTATCCAAAATAAGAGATATAGTGCAAGAGAGAAAAGTCCTTTTGTTGAACAACTAGGTGTCAGATATTTTGTAAACAGTAAACATTCACTCTCTCAGCAATGTTTTGAAATGGATATTATTTATCTAGATTTATAAATAAGAAAACAGGGGCTGAGGGGAGGTAAGAAGTTTTTTTTAAGATCCCAGACTTCATGCATGCTTTGTCACTTCCGTATGGACTGTAGCCCGCCAGCCTCCTCTGTCCGTGGAATTCTCCAGGCAAGAATACTGGAGTGGGTTACCATACCCTCCTCCAGGAAATCCTCCTGACCCAGGGGTTGAACCCATGCCTCTTTTGTCTCTTGCGTTGGCAAGCAGGTTCTTTACCACTAGGGTC
Source organism: Neotragus pygmaeus (assembly GCA_006410875.1). Taxonomy (NCBI): domain Eukaryota; kingdom Metazoa; phylum Chordata; class Mammalia; order Artiodactyla; family Bovidae; genus Neotragus; species Neotragus pygmaeus. The sequence goes on along the minus strand of SJYV01043277.1, from coordinate 373,756 downwards.
ACCTGGGAAGCCAAAACATCGCAGACTACTAAATGGTAAAACCAGTGCTGATCCCAGTTCTGGCTAATCCTCTCACCCACATTTTCCTCTGGGTTCTCTCACTAGTCAGCTGATCCAATCTCTCTCTCTCCTCCCCTCCCACCTTGTCGTCTTCTTTCCCTTCTGCTCTGTGAACTGCTTTGTCTCCTGCGTTCTGTGGCTGTCTAATAAAATGGATTGGCTTGCTTTTCTCTTTTAGATTCTAAATATAATGATGCTTGTGGACGTAAAATGCACACGGCAGTTGTACTGTGCTGTGCTCAGTCCCGTCTGACTCTTTGAGTCCCCGTGGACTGTAGCCCGCCAGGCTCCTTTGTCCATGGAGTTTTCCAGAAAAGAATACTGGTGTGGATTGTCGTTTGCTTCTCCAGTGGATCTTCCTGACCCAGGGATCAAACCCTCATCTCTGTGTCTCCTGCATTAGCAGGCAGATTCTGTAACCACTGTGTCAGGTTTTATTTGGGGGGAAATGAGGACTATAGCTCGAAAAACTGCTGCAAAGAGATGGGGTAAAGGGGTGGGGAGATCAGTATGTATGTAGTTTTGGTTTTGGTGAGTGGCGAGTACATGCAATAAAGCACACATTTTTTGCAAATTTCTGCTAGTGTCATGAAAATTACTGTTAGTCACAGGAGCAGACACTACCAGAAAGGATGTTAATGCTTTTCTAGATATGAGGAGAGGCAAGAATTGGGCTCAGAAAATCGGCTCCTGAAAATCTGAAGACCTGTTCTGCTAGATTTCTCTTGTGCACAGAGTGCCTCATTTCTACTCTTCCCCTTGAGTTCATTTCAGGCTGTGTTGAAAATCAGCAGCAGCCAACACATGACTTACTCCTTTCAGTGATAGATGGTAAGAGCCCACGTTGCCCATGGTAGATGGCAAGTGCCAGTTTGTAGTTGACCTCTTTAACCCACTTTTGTCCTAATTTTTGGATACTTGATATATTGATTGCAAACTCCCTCTAAAACTTTCAGGACTGCGTTCTTGTCTCTTCCCCCAAGCCAGATGGGTACCCTGTCTCTCTACCTCATGCTCCAGAGCCTGTGGACATAGTTGTACTTTATTCATTGAATTGTCAGCAGTGACTCTGCCTCAGCAGCACAGTGGCCAGCAAGACTGAGACTCTTGAAAGGCAGACACATCATATCTTAGTCATTCACACATCTCTGGTATCTGAAATGGTGCATTAGTTCAGTTCAGTCCCTCAGTCGTGTCCTACTCTTTGCATCCCCATGAACTACAGCACTCCAGACTTCACTGTCCACCACCAGCTCCCAGAGCTTGCCCAAATGCATGTGCATTGAGTCGGAGATAGCATCCAAATATCCTCTGTTGTCCCCTTCTCCTCCCGCCTTCAACCTTTCCCAGCATCAGGGTCTTTTCCAATGAGTCAGTTTTTCGTATCAGGTGGCCAAAGTGTTGGAGCATCAGCTTCATCATCAGTCCTTCCAATGAATATTCAGGACTGATCTCCTTTAGAATGAACTGATTTGAGCCCCTTGCAGTTCAAGGGACTCTCAAGAGTCTTTTTCAACACCAAATTTAAAAGCACCAGTTCTTCAGCTCTCAGTTTTCTTTTTGGTCCAACTCTCATATCCATACATGACTACTGGAAAAACCATAGCTTTGACTAGATGGACCTTTGNGGATGACACCACCCTTATTGCAGAAAGTGAAGAACTAAAGAGCCTCTTGATGAAGGTGAAATAGGAGAGTGAAAAAGTTGGCTTAAGGCTCAACATTCAGAAAATTGAGATCATGGCATCAGGTCCCATCACTTCAAGGCAAATAAATGGGGAAACAGTGGAAACAGTTGCTGACTTTATTTTGGGGGGGTTGAAAGTCACTGCAGATGATGATCGCATGCTTACTCCTTGGAAGGAACATTATGACCAACATAGAGAACAGATTTAAAAGCACAGACATTACTTTGTCAACAAAGATCCATGTAGTCAAGGCTATGGTTTATCCAGTAGTTATGTATGGATGTGAGAGTTGAGCTATAAAAAGGGCTGAGTACAGAAGAATTGATGCTTCTGAACTGTGGTATTGGAGAAGACTCTTGAGAGTCCCTTGGACTGCAAGGAGATCTAACCACTACATTCTAAAGGAAATCAGTCCTGGGTGTTCATTGGAAGGACTGATATTGAAGCTGAAACTCCAATACTTTGGCCTCCTGATGTGAAGAGCTGACTCATTTGAAAGCACCCTGATGCTGGGAAAGATTGACAGCAGCAGAAGTTGATGACAGCAGATGAGATGTTTGGATAGCATCACCGACACGATGGACACGAGTTTGGGTAAACTCCGGGAGTTGGTGATGGACAAGGAGGCCTGGTGTGTTTGGTTCGTGGGGTTGCAGAGTTGGACATGACTGATCTGCTGAACTGAAGAGCCTAGACGTCAGATGGAAAGCTTTAAGTAAAGTTACAAATTTGAGAGTCAAGGGAAAATTTCTGCTCTTGTTGTTCAGTTTCTAAATTGCTTCTGACTTTTTGTGAACCTGTGACTATAGCCTGCCAATCTCTATGTCTATTGGATTTCCCAGGTAAGAATACTGGAGTGTTTTGTCCTTCTCCTGGGGATCTTTCCAATACAGGGATTGAATCCATGTCCCCTGCAATGGCAGAAAGATTCTTTACCACTAAGGCACCAGGAAATCCCCAAAAGAAAATAAAGAGCGGTTAATGACATTTTTATAGATGATAAGATATGGAAACTGAGTACAGATAGGAGAATACCAATGACCTATTTGCACACACTCCAATATTTAGATGCTCAAAAGAGGAGAAACCATTTAAATAGTTCAATAAGCAGTGAGTAATATGTTAAGAAGAAGACCAGGAGTGTATGGTATCCCCGAAGCCAATATGAAAAATGATTTGTGAAGTAGGATTCAAAAGATTGCACCAAATCTTAAGTAAGATGAAAACTTAATTGCTCTTCCTCTTATCCCTTTGAATAGTTTGATCTTTCCCTCTCCTACATTGCAGTTTAAATATGACACTTTTTCTAACCAGCCTGCCCAAACAGAGATCATCTTAATATAGTATCCTGCTTTTGTCCATGATAAAAGTGAAACTGAAAGTCACTCAGTCGTATCCTACAGTATGTGACCCCATTGATTCTACAGCCCATGGAACTCTCCAGGCCACAGTACTGGAGTGGGTAGCCTTTCCCTTCTCCAGGGGATCTTCCCAATCTTGTCCATGATAGTAGTGATGAAAAATTTTCACATCTTCATTGATTTATTTAAGTGTTTGCTTGCTCATTAAACTATACGTTTCAAGCAAGAAAGAAAAATCCCCATTTTGTTCAAAACAGTATCCCCCAAATAGATTATTCTGTACTTAGAAAGAAAGGAGGTGAAGTCACTCATTCATATCTGACTCTTTGGGATCCCATGGATGTAGCCTACCAGGTTCCTCTGTCCATGGGATTCTCCAGGCAAGAATACTGGAGTAGGGTGCCATTTCCTTCTCCAGGGGATCTNGAGGTGAAGTCACTCATTCATATCTGACTCTTTGGGATCCCATGGATGTAGCCTACCAGGTTCCTCTGTCCATGGGATTCTCCAGGCAAGAATACTGGAGTAGGGTGCCATTTCCTTCTCCAGGGGATCTTTCTGACCCAGGGATCAAACTCAAGTCTCCCATATTGCAGGCAGATACTTTACCCTCTGAGCCACTAGTGAAGCCCATGCTGGACTTAAAAGATAATCAAATATTTGTTGAAGAATTACTAGATATCAATCATATGAGTTATACAATTTTCAGATTCTTCTGAATATTCTTAGTTTTTAATTATATTGAATGTTTCTATCATGGAAATAGACAATTTAAAATTTCCTCTTTGGAACAGAACCACATTTTATTGTTTCAATTCCACATAGTTGTTTTTGGTTTTACTCTAACAATAATTTCCTAAATTCTCATCGTAAAGAGAAGAAGGCCATAAAGTGCATAAACAAGCTACCCTTGGATAATGTATGTTAATTTCAATATCACAGGCAAAAACTGAGATACAACATCATTCCTAACAAGGTCTTTATTATAGATTTTATTTCATATGCTGGAAGGAACTTGGAGTTGACAAACTCAGAAATGGTAAAATTACATGTCAAACACTGGAAGAGAATTTCAGTTCATACACATAGCTTTTTATATGGATTTTATAATTTGACAGGGCAAGGTTATGATAATTTAGGTCAAAGACCTAAGTAAAGGGCATTCACTAAATAGTAAGTCAAACATTTGAATTAAAAAAAAAAATCTCTTATTCACCTCTCCTCGATGCTAAAGAGGAAACCCTCTAAACAAACTTATGGCTCAATTCAGTTCTTTCACTCAGTCGTGTCTGACTCTGTGACCCCATGGACTGCAGCAAGCCAGGCTTCTCTGTCTATCACCAACTCCTGGAGTTTACTCAAACTCATGTCCATTGAGTTGGTGATGGATACTGGGGGGAAGTGGGGGAGAGATAAACAGAGATGGGAACTGACATATACACACTATTATATATGAAATAGATAACTAATAAAGACCTACTGTATAGCACTAGGAACTCTAGTCAATATTCTGTAATGAGCTATATGGGAAAATAATTTATAAAAAGTGGATATATACATTGTTATTGTTTAGTCACTAAGTTGTGTCCAACTGTTACCTCATGGACTATAATCCACCATGATCCTCTGTCTATGGAATTTCCCAGGCAAGAGTACTGCAGTGGGTTATCATTTCCTTCTCCAGGGAATTTTTCAGACTCAGGTATCAATACCATGTCTCCTGGCAGATTGGAAGGCAGATTCTTTACCAGGGAAACCTGGATATATGTATATGTATAACAACTTTACTGTACGGTAGAAACTAACACAACATTGTTATTAACTATGCTCCAAAAGCTATTTTTTTAAAAAAGAAGAAGTTTGCTTAGCTAGATAGAGGATAATGTTTAAATGGATATTGTTCATACAGGTGGCAGATAGGTGGCAATATCATAGGTAAAGAGTTAGATTGAATGTAGCACAGAAAGTCAGGTGTCCCAAAAATGCAACTGAACAAAAGGGTATGTTTAGGCCCTGTATAGGTGCAAAGACTTCATTGGTAAGGTTTGATATCAGGAAGCAGGACCTCAGACATACCAGACACAGTCAGAGACCAAAGGCAAGATTTCATTCTCTCTAGAACACAGTAGAAAGTAGGAAAATAAAACAAAACAAAATAGTGTAAGACTTCATTTCTAGAACATTATGTAAAACAGGTCAGAAAATCCTGATAAGGAGTAAGGCAGGGAAAAAGCTTTTGAAACAAAAATGAACCCCTCCATATGAGAACTGGCATCAGAGTTTCAAGTCAGGAAAGAATCAAGTCTGCTTGGAGTGTAAGTCACATAATCTTCAATATAGACCTCTTTAAAATTAGTAAAGCAGTTTAAGAGCATGAACTATGGAGGTAGACTCTCTGGTGGAACACTATTTTCCAGCTGTGCAACCATGGGCAAGTTACCTGATTATTTAACTTTGTATCACTTCCCTTTTCTTATTTAAGAAGTATGAATCATAAAGTAGCTACATCATAGGTGTTTTAGGGAGACTTGTTAATTTGCACAATGCCTAGTGAAAACCTTGCTACTGTGTGCTATGTAGTATTTGCTAAATAAACTAAATAACTGCAGTGTTAGTCACTCATTGTGTCTGACTCTTTGGGACCCCATAGACTGTAGCTCACCTGACTCCTCTGTCCATGGGATTCTCCAGGCAAGAATACTGGAGTGGGTTGCCTTTTCTTTCTCCAGGTGATCTTCCAGACCCACAGATAGAACCCAGGTCTCATGCAGATTTGATTGTAGGTAGATTCTTTATTATCTGAGCCACCAGAGAAACCCTCTGAGCCTCCAGGGAAGCCTGTCATGCTGACAAAGGTAGAAATCTTTTCATAGCTTAAGTTTCTGTTGGAAGTTCAAAGTACTCTAAATTTACACTTTGATACCGGCCACACTCTATTTTATACCTTGTCATTTTAGTATCTCCAGAAAAAGTTCATTGGTTTAAACAACTTGCAATAAAAATTGGGTTACCACACCCCAAAGAATTAATGTGATTATGAGCTTGACTTGGCTATCAGGAAGCAGCAAAATGTCCTCCAAGAATGTAAAATATTTAATGTAGAGACCACATAGGAAAATAACTCAAGTGGTTAAAAAGGTAAAAAAAAAAATCTTGTTTTGAGCTTAGGGGAGCAAAAGTGGTATAGGCAGCTCTATTAACCTATGGTCATGCTGTTACTTTCATTTAAAACTCTTGCTAATTATGAACTTAAAGTCTATGGGGACTATATATTAAACCAAAAGATAAATAGATGCTGTGTCCCTGCATAAAGAGCTTGGGTTATTTGAATAAGAAGGGAGCAATGTAATGTTAATCACATTAAGAAAGCAACATTTTAAACTGAAATTATTAATTATTAGATAAAGACATGCTGTGTAAGTGGGAAGCAAATGAACAGACTGCAAATTTCTCAATAAAGAGAAGAGGACAACTGTCCATTTCAGCCCAGAAATTTATCTGATTGCAAGTTTAATCAACCATATCATAGTAACACCCATGCTTGGATGAAAAATAACTATGTCAAATTAAACTCTGCACAAAAATCATAAGAGGGCCTGAAGTGCTCCCTTCAAATAGTCTGTATTTCTTGAATTTATAATCTTGTTGTAGCAAACCATCTTCTGACCTTAATATTAAACTCTTGTGCATATTTTTACTGATTGGCTCAAACTAACTTTATGTACAAAGCTTAAATTTTTCCTGGAGGGAATATTACCCCAACCCAGGTGCTAGAACATTTTCCCTCAGTACTCCACACATAGATAGGGAGGTGTCATTTTCCTAAGAGTCATATTTTCTATCCTTTGGTATTTCAGAAAGTTTGATAAGTTTGACCTGGGCTGTGCTATGACCCACCCAGGCTGCACAGAAGTATGTTAATAGGGCAAATTTATTCAGAGGAGAAATCAGATAGGGTTCTAACAATAAATTCAGTAGAAGTCATTGTGAAATCATTGTGAAGCCCAGTCCCTAAGTCATCTGATCTGTAGACTTAAAAGGTANCCACCCAGGCTGCACAGAAGTATGTTAATAGGGCAAATTTATTCAGAGGAGAAATCAGATAGGGTTCTAACAATAAATTCAGTAGAAGTCATTGTGAAATCATTGTGAAGCCCAGTCCCTAAGTCATCTGATCTGTAGACTTAAAAGGTAAAGAGGAAAAACTCAAGGGTAAAACAAAAACAAAAACAAAAAACAAAACAAAAACTGGGAGATTCAATGATCTTTGGAACACTATAGGATACAAATTCAGTAGCCATAATAAAAAATATGGATATATTGGAGTTAATTCATTAATGTTCTCATCAAAATATGTCATTAAGAGGGAGAAAGAGAAAACCATACAACAGAAGATATTTGGAATACATATAACTAGGAAAGGTTTTTATACATAATGAGTCCTACTCTTATTACTCAATAAGAAAAAGATTAAATAATTTACAGATAAAAATAGAAACAGGCACTTCATGAGCAGGATAGCCAAACAACCAATTATTTTGTGAAGAGTCATTAGGAAACTTTGAATAAAATCACAATGTGACTCTACTGTATACCTATCAAATAACTAAAATAAAATTAAAAACAAAGACAATTCTAAGAGTCAGCAATGGCAAGAATTTGGAATAACTGCAACTCTCCCTATGCTATATTAAGGAGTATGAATTGACACATGCCATTTGGAAAGTTGTTGGGCAACATCTATTAAATCTTAATAATATTTCAGCTAAACTTGTCCTAGGCATAAATGTAACAGAAATGCATATTTTTGCTAACAAAAAGCATATGCAAGGAAGTACTCACTCAGTTGTGTCCAACTCTTTGTGACCCCCTTGAGGTGTAGCCTCCAGGCTTGTCTATCTATGGGATTTTCCAGGCAAGAATGCTAGAGTGAGTTGCCATTTCCTTCTCTAGTACAAGGATGTACAGATCAGTATTACTCATGATTTTCCAAGTATTCATCGACAGTAAAGTCAACAATTATGTGGTAGTATAGTCACAAAGAAATACTACACAATAATAAAAATGAATAAATTACTTCAATGGAAACCTGATTACATCACACAAATATTGCATAAAAGGAGACAAACACAAAAGTTTGTTTCATGACATAATTATAAAATGTTCCAAGACAGGCCAAAGTAATTTCAGTGACTGAGGTCACAATAGAAGTTTCCTTCTATGAGAGGGAGAAATTGGGGACTTCTTGGGGGCTATTTGTGTTCTATTCTTTCATCTGTTCTTTGATCTGGAAAACAGTATTAAGTGTTGCTCATTTTACAAAAAATAAATGAGATTTAAACTTGTGAGTTGCCCACTTTTATGTATATATGCTATAATTTAATTAAGAAAAATCATTCTAAAATGTATATATCATGAACTAATAAGTGTTAAAAGAATCAAGGGTGTTTAACAATAATCTAAGCACATATATTTTAGTTAGTTTCTCATTGTAACTGAATCAGTTTGCCTTGGCCATTCAGATGGTATTGGGTCAACATCACTTACACTGTTTTTCAATCCATGATCAGTTAATTTATCAGTCACAGTAGCTGTCTAGACCAACAGTGAGTCATTTCTGTGAGTCAAATCATTTCATATCTTTAAGACCTTACATTTCTTGTTTGTACAATGAAAATGTAGACCAGATAAATAACAGTTTTGGTATAATGAAAATATAATGAATGCAATCTGTATTTCTGCATTTAAACTTTGGTCTGCAACTCTACATAGTTGTAAAAGTTAGGTAAAATTCCCATGTCTCAACTTCTTCATCTGTGACAGTTAACCTGTGGTGGATTCATGTCGATGTATGGCAAACCCAATAGAGTATTGTAAAGTTAAATTAAAAAATAAATAAATTAATTAATTAAAAAATAATAATAGTTGTTCGACAGGTTTATTGGGTTGGGGATGCTGATGAGGAAAGTACAATCATTACATTTGACATACATTAGATACTCATTGAATGGTGACATCAAATACATAGAGCATCTTGTTTCATAATTCTGAGCTATGTTCCTACAATTCATTGTTTTTTTTCTTTTAATTATTTTAAAAATCAGCAAAGTACTATATGTGCATTTTTCAAAATATACGCCTCGCTTTTATTTTCAATTTTTTTAAGATTTTTATTAAAATTATTTTTAAATTACAGAAATATGGAAGAATAAGAACAGTACAAAGAATTCTGATACTTTTTACCCAGGCTTGCCTATTGCTAACATTTTGTCCCATTAGCTTTTACATTTCTCTCTCATTCTCCATCTGTCTCCTTCGTTGTTTTTTTCGTTGGATGTGTGTGTGTATGTGTGTATTTTCCTTAAAAAATTTAGAGCAATTTCATAGATCATGTCCATTAACCAATGAACATCTTCATATACATTTATTATAAATAAGTATACTATTCTCTTACATAATCACAAAGCAGTTATCACTCAGCAAATTTTAAAATGATCTAATATTTTATCTAGTTTACTCTCCTAATTTAAAAAAAAAAAAAAAAACTTTATAGTTTATTGTTGTTTACTCTCCAGTACAGAAGTCAAAGGCAAAATATTGAATTTACTTCTCATGACTCTTCAGTCTTTTTCACTTTTTATCCTTTAATGTACTGATAATTTGAAAGATATACTACATTGTTATTACTGTTAATATTATTGTTTTTATTATTACCAGAAAAATGTTCCTCATTTTTATTGTATTTTATGATTCCTCATGAGCAGATTCCAGTTGTACATTCACAGTCTGAATATTATGTAAATGAGAGTGTATCTTTCTTATAGTATTTCCTCTAGGGACACATGATGAATATCTGTCCCTCACTGGAGACGTTAATTTTGATCACCTGGTCCAAATGTTGGGTTTCCCTGGTGGCACTAGTGGTAAAGAGCTCATCTGCCAAGCAGGAGACCAATGTTGGAATTCTGGGTTGTGAAGATCCCCTCTAAAATCCCACAGACAGAGGTGACAGAGGGCTACAGTCCACTGATCACAGAATCAAACAAGACTGAAGTGACTTAGCATGCATGCATGCAAGGTCAAAATGTTACATTCTTCTGTAATGTATATTTACCACTTTTTCCTTATAGCAAATAAATAATCTGTGAGGATACATTAATAGCTATTCCTTGGTTTGAAACAACAAATGCTAAAAGCTTCTATTGCTTTGCCACATTAAATAACACATGTTCTTAAAATAATCCCATACATTCTGATTCAGTTTAGCACAATCTAAAGGTGTGGATTTGTAGGCAGATCACAAGGCTTCTAACTTTACTGGTAGAGCTCTTGAATGCTGAGAAAAAAAGTACACATTTTTGTGATTTAAGCTGAACGATGTGTCCATAGGTAAGGTTAACATAATTGAAATTGGTTTAAAAATTGCAAATGTTAAACATGAGAATTAAAACAGAGTGCTTGTATTGTTACAACTGAGCAAATAGAAATGGATTTTTTGCATTGATGTTGCCTAATCAAGAACTGATAACCTTTTATTTATTTTTTAAATGATTATTATTTTTCNTAAAAATTGCAAATGTTAAACATGAGAATTAAAACAGAGTGCTTGTATTGTTACAACTGAGCAAATAGAAATGGATTTTTTGCATTGATGTTGCCTAATCAAGAACTGATAACCTTTTATTTATTTTTTAAATGATTATTATTTTTCTTTAACTTTATTTTACTTTACAATACTGTATTGGTTTTCCCATACATCAACATGAATCCACCACGGGTGTACATGAGTTCCCAATCCTGAACCCCCCTCCCACTTCCCTCACCATATCATCTCTCTGGGTCATCCCAGTGTACCAGCCCCAAGCATCCTGTATTCTGCATCAAACCTAGACTAGCAATTTGTTTCTTACATGATATTATACATGTTTCAATGCCATTCTCCCAAATCATTTCACCCTCTCCCTCTCCCACAGAGTTCAAAAGTCTGTTCTATACATCTGTGTCTCTTTTGCTGTCTCGCATACAGGGTTGTCGTCACCGTCTTTCTAAATTCCATATATATGTGTTAAAAGATATTTGCCTTGCAGGTGAAAAATTTTTGTCCTATGAATCTCCACATCTCTATTGTCATTCCAATTCAACCTAAAGTTTTTCTTAGTATTTCCCCCTTATCTTGCAGATATTTAACAATGAATCATGAGAAAATTAATTGAATTAAAAGATCATATTAGAAGTTACACTATTGTCTAATTAAACAGTCTATTACAAATAAAAATGATACATATGTATTAGCTCTCTGAATTTTACTGATTGTAGCTTTATTGAAAGTAAACCAAAATATACATAAATATACATAAATGTTACAATATTGCTTAAAACCTGTCAGTTTATAGAGAAGTTTTCCCATCCAAAAATGTAAGAATGATTCATTAACTCTAATATTAGACATGTACCTGCAACAAATTTGTAAGCAGTTTTCAAATATATGAATTAGTGGTTAAACTTAGGATATAGTGAAAGGATGCATTGATAAAGGCATTCTGTTGAATCATGCTTAAATATTTTAACAAATCTTATGGCAAAGTCTAAAGTACATGAGGGTGAGCTTATCCAAATGTCCAGAAATGATTTCTACAATGTTGACTAAACTCACTTGTCTATTTGCTCTTCCTTCCTTCCTTATTTCTTTCATCCTTCCTTCCATGGATCATTAAGTGTGTTATGTAGGTTTATTGATATATAAAATTTATTATTTTCATCATTTTTATAAATGCAAAGAAAATTTTTGGAGACATAATTGCAATAAAAATGCCATTTCAGCAGATGGAAAACAAAAGTAGTGAATAGGACCATTGAATATAAATTTAAACTGTTTTTGTTGTCTTCACCAAGTGACTTCAGTTTTAAAAAAGTTGTGTTTGTCCTTTGTACAAATGACATGTACCTAAATATATCCTAGAAAACTTGTTGATCAATGTTTTTGCATTATTCCAGTTATACTGTCAGCTTGGAGTAATTTATAAAGGCCAAAGATGCAGACTTTATGAAAAAAAAAGGAAAATATAAGATGTCTCTTAGGTGGATTTCAAGTGAATTCACAAAATATTGAATTTCAAAGGATCCACTCTCTTCACTCAAATAAATCTCACTTTTGAGATGAGGAAACACGAGGCTTAGTGGTGAGAGTGGTGAATGAAATATAACTGAGAAGGATTCAATACAACAGCTTTCAATAAATTTAAAGTGCTGTCATTTTGTAGTAATCCTCCCAGTTATTCTGCATGGAGATTTCTACTAAAATGCACCCTTAGGACTGTTTTGTCTCATGTGTAGGAGCACTAAGAAACAGATAATACTTTAATATGCTTAATGTGAAACAAACTTTTAAGTAACAGTTACAACTTAAGTGGAAGAGAGGGTATTTTACAACCTATATCTTTTGCCTCAAACACTCTTTTGTTTTCTGTGGAAAAAAGAGAAAATCTACACATTATTAAAGATTCATTTCTAGTGCCAATCTTTCTGCTTTCCAACAAAGCTTTCTTCTAGTCACCACTAAAATTTGTGCACATCTCTACTGTCATTCCTGTAAATTTTTTTTTCTTTCTTTTTTTTTTTTTTACTTTATTTTCCATTACAATACTCTATTGGCTTTGCCATACATCGACATGAATCCACCACAGGTGTACACGAGCTCCCAATCAGGATGCAAGATGCTTGGGGCTGGTGCACGGGGATGACCCTGTAAGTTTTATATTTTGTTTTTCTCCATTGCTGAACAGTAAACTACTTGTTCTAATGACTAATAAGTTTGTGTCCCAAGCTTTTAGCACAGGTAGAGGCATATAAAAGGTTCTCAGAAAATGTGTATTTAATAGATGGATGGTTAGGTGAAAAGAAAGTTATCTAAATATGCACTGTACTTTCTCTGATAATGGTATTTTAAAGTACAGATAAGATGAAAATGATGGAAAATTTATTTACACAAGCATCAAATGATGGTATTTATGAAGACTATTTTTGAGTCCCTTGTATTACACATATCCTATGATTAATTCTGAGTAACTTACCCAAGATTTCCTCATTAATTCAGTTACAGATAACTATGTAAATATCCATTTTAAAGGACTCTTTTCCACTTAGCAACTTGAACGTTACCCCCTCCAAAAAGTTCCTTTCAAAAAGATGCCCATTAAGAGCACATTCTTTACAGAGTGACGAAACAGATGCATTTAGTTCATAAATACAAGTGATTTAATGTGTTTGATGTAGACAGTTTTATTTCAAAAGAAAAACAGTGAGAGGATAATACTTAATGGAAGAATTTTAGACTTTAATGATGAATCAGAGGAGCTGCACTGAGTCTCCCAGAGTTTCTCAGCTTGTTTTGCCAGTGTATCTGTAGTCTATGCTATCATGTGCTTTCTAGACATCCTTCAAGTGGAAAGGCTTGTTCCTCCAGTTGATGGACTGACTGCTAGTTGTCAGTCTTTTTTTTTTTAATTTTATTATTATTTTTTAACTTTATTTTACTTTACAATACTCTATTGGCTTTGCCATACATCGATATGAATCCACCACAGNCATTAGCAGGCATATTCTTTACCACTGTGCTGGGGCTTTCATGGTGGTTCAGGTGTAAAGAATCTGCCTGCAATGCAGGAGCCGCAGAAGATGTGGGTTCAATCACTGGGTCAGGAAGATCTGCTGGAGGAAGCCATGGCAATCCACTCTGGTATCTTTGTCTGTTGAATCCCATGAAGAGAAACCTGGCAGGTTACAGTCCATAGGTTTGCAGAGCTGGACAGGGCTGAAGTGACTTAGCAAGCATCCTTGCACCTTTATATTCAAATAAATACCACAAACATTATAAAACCTGATCTTATCCAAGACCATCTTCACCCTGTCTGACTTACAGTCCATGGTTTCCATCTCTAGAGTATATGAACATTTTGTAAGTGCTTGTGAAAAATTTAGACACCTAGTGGGTACAAAGTTCTGAATTTTTAACCATTGCCCATAAGATATTTAGTTGTATGTGGTTTGACTTCATTCTAAAGAATAAACATCCCAAGATTTGCAAGATACTCTCATAGTCAAATTTAGATTTATAAAGCAGTCATATGAGTTTAGATAACAATATCTAAATTTACATGTGTGTTTGTGTCAATTGCTCAATCATGTCTGACACTTTGCGACCCCATAGACTGTAGCCCACCAGGCTCCTATGTTCATGGGTTTCTCCAGGCAAGAATACTGGAGTGGGTTCCCATTTCCTCCTCCAGGAAAAATTCCCTACCCGGGTATGGAACCAGCATCTGTTAAGTCTGACCTACATTGGCAGATGGATTCTTTACTTCTATCACCATCTGGTATTCATTATATTCTAAGCATTGTTATAAGTGCATTGTTTGTTAAATCCTATTTGTTAACATAGTATTGTATGTTATTATTTTTTTGTCTGATTAGTCGCTAAGTTGTGTATGACTGTTTTGGGACCCATGGACTATAGCCTGTCAGGCTCCTCTGTCATGGGATCTCCCAGGTAAGAATACTGAAATGTGTTGCCTTTTCCTTCTCCAGAAGATCTTCCCAACCCAGGGATTAAACCCATTTTCTGCATTGGAATGTGGTCCCACTGAGCCACCAGGGAAGCCCCATTGCATATGGATATCACATGTTTAATCTTATGAAAATATCATGGGGTGAGTACTACTATTGCTAAGTAGTGCTAAGTACTACAATTGCTAAGAGAGAAACAGTTACCAGGATATTAAGAATCTAAGCAATTTATCCAATATCACATGATTAGTTCCAGCTGAAATTTGGTCCCAGGCAAGCTGGTTCCCAATCCATATACACCAAGATGGTTTTAGAAAAGGCAGAGGAACCAGAGAACAAATTGCCAAGATCCACTGAATCATAGAAAAAGTTCCAGAAAAACATCTACTTCTGCTTTATTTACTAGGCCAGTGCTGGGCTGGATGAGGCACAAGCTGGAATCATGGTTGCCAGGAGAAATATTGATAACTTCAGATATGCAGAGAAAACCACCCTCATGGCAGAAAGCAAAGAACTAAAGAGCCTCTTGATGAAAGTGAAAGAGGATAGTGAAAAAAGTTGGCTTAAAACTCAACATTCAGAAAAATAAGATCATGACATCTGGTCCCATCATTTCATGGCAAACAGATAGGGAAGCTGACACAGTTCATTTTGGGGAGCTCTAAAATCACTGCAGATGGTGACTGCAGCCATGAATTAAAAGACGCTTGATCTTTGGAAGAAGAGTTATTACCAAACTAGAAAGCATATTAAAAAGCAAAGACATTACTTTGCCAACAAAGGTCGGTTTGGTCAAAGTTTTGTTTTTTCCAGTAGTCATGTATAGATGTGAGAATTGGACTATGAAGAAAGTTGAGCACCAAAGAATTGATGCTTTTGAACTGTGATGTTGGAGAAGACTCTTGAGGGTCCCTTGGACTGCAAGGAGATCCAACCAGTCCATTCTGAAGGAGATCAGCCCTGGGATTTCTTTGGAAGGAATGATGTTAAAGCTGAAACTTCAGTACTTTGGCCACCTCATGTGAAGAGTTGACTGATTGGAAAAGACTTTGATGCTGGGAGGGATTGGGGGCTGGAGGAGAAGGGGACGACAGAGGATGAGATGGCTGAATGGTATCACTGACTCGATGGACCTGAGTCTGAGTGAACTCTGGGTGATGATGATGGACAAGATGGCCTGGCTTGCTGCGATTCATGGGGTCACAAAGTGTCGGACATGACTGAGCAATTGAACTGAACTGAACTGAACTGAGTCTGTGTGTGACCCTAGAATTAAAATGTAGCCATATTTTCTGGGCAAAGTTTTAACTGTATGGGATAAACAGAATCTATCTAGATTTGAAAGTGGTAAAATCCAGGTTAAGAATGAGATGATTTTAGGCAGAATGTGAATGATAAATTTAGAGTCAATAAAAGTGTCCAATTGTTTCATCAAGACATTAAGAATATGTATAATATAATCGCCAATGGACAGAAGATACACATATGAGATCAAAGTAGAAGCAAAAAAAAGTTAAACAAAAGTAAATACATGACAGTTTCTGAAGTAAGCTAAGTGATTTTTTTTTTTTTATGCCCTTAGAAAGCAAAGTTAGGAAGGAAAAGGTCTAGTGTATGCCAACATCAGTCAAAAGGTTTGACAGAAAACCAAAGCAGTCACTTTCCCAATATTACTGCCTTCATATTTATGTTAGCACAAGTCATTTGTCATCCATTTCAGTGCTGTTCAAGAAGCAGGATCACATTTATTAAAAAATTTACTATCATATTGCATGTAGTAAATCTATGGTTCTTAAACAGAGAATATTCCCAAGGAAGGATAAAAATATGTGAGCAGTGAATTACTTTATATCAAGGTTGTTTATCAAATCTTAATAAAATGAGAAAATCACCTTGCAATGAGCTTATGGTCTCACCCTTTAAGGAATTACATGAGTAAATAATGATATTTACATGATCATCAATAAATCAGTGACTATGTAATTAAATTGAATGTATTTAAATCTTAGCCTTTTGATTTTTAATTCAAACTAGAATATTGTGGCACTTTAAGTTGGGTGACCATTTTTTCATATTTTAACATCTCTTTAAATTTACTCATTTTTTAATTGAATAATAATTGCTTTGAAACATTTGTTGGTTTCTGCCATACATCAACATGATTTAGCCATAGGTATGTGTATGTCCCCTCCCTCTTGTGCCTCCCTCCCACACTTTCTAACCCATCTAAATTGCTACAAAGCCCCTGTTTGAGTTCCCTGAGTCACACAGCAAATTCCCATTGACTATCTATTTTACATATGGTAGTGTGTATGCTTAGCAGCTAGAAAGGTTGCTTGATAGAGAAATTAGTAAACGTGCGATCAAACTACAGAGGCCCATAAACCAAACAGCGCTAATGTGAAGTGGCTGGAAGATACCAAACTGCAGATGATGGAAGGGCATTTATGATACTGGGAGACAATAACAAAACTTAATAGATGACATTCAGCCAAGTAGTTGACAAAAGAAAGGACCAGATGTTCGAATACACATTTGCAGAATGTAAGAGGAAGATCCGTGATTTAGTGTTGTCAGACAGAATGAAAATAAGGATAAGGGAGACAATCTACATCAAGGATGTTTTCCTTTGGGGTATTCTGGCAAGGTTCATACAGAAAATGCAGGGACCAATTAGATTTAACAACACCCTCCTCCCATCCTGGCCTGTTATTGGTCCTTCATAATGTGAAATGTGACGAAAGACTTACTATGAAGTTGCTTCGTTTTTCCTCACAAATAAATTTGAATTGTCAAAATGGGTAACTTGTATAATTAATTAAGAAAAAGTTAGGAAACATAATCTTAGAAAACATGATAGAATATTGTTTACTGTTTAGGCATCTTTTTCATATTTTTCTATGACCCATGGTAGCAACATTTTTCTCATTCTTAACCAAAAATAAAAAACAAGAAAAAAAGAGGAAAACAAAAAGTGAGGAAGGAGGCTTTGTCTCATAGGTCTGCCTTTTTTTTTCNAAGGGGGTGGGGGTGGGGCTCAGTTCAGGGACTGACGCACGTTGCTCCATAGAATCATTGCCCCAAACACGCAGAAACGAGCAAGAAGGCTCTGGGAATGCAAATGTGAGAATGCCGTGTAGCAGAGGGACGGAATTCTGCACCAGATGTGTCCGCGGCTCTGCCCCAGTCCAGCAAATCACACCCACTCTGAACCAGAGGTCATGATAATGCGTGACCAACGGTTCTATCCAAGATCTAGATGACGGAGCAGAAATCCAGAGCAAATAAACACCTGGCTGATAAGATAAAATCAAACGGGCATGCAGTCTCTGCCAAAGGCTCTTGGCTCACCCGGCTCCCCGGGTGCGCTCTTCCCCACTTGAGCTCAGCAGAGTGGCTGCAAGAAGCTTGTCTCACATCCCACACCTGCGCCTTTCATCTGCACCCACTGTGCATGAACACGGGCTCACTACTTCCATGTCAATTCTGGTGGAAGAGACTCCCCCAAACCTGACAGGCGTCTCAAAGTTAAGGTCAACATCGGAAATGTGAGGAAAGATGCAATCGTTCTTTGGAATGAAATGATCTCTATTTATATGTTAGGAAACATGGGAGTCACAGTTTCTCAATGCTATCAGATCCCAAGTTGTTGTTTTCTTTGCTACATCGTGTCCAGCTCTTTGCCACTCCACAGACTGTAGCCTCCAGGCTCCTCTGTCCATGGGATTTCCCAGGCAAGGATACTTGAGTGGGTCACTATTTCCTTCTCCAATCAGACCCCATATGCACCCTTTTAAAACTAAGATTTTGTGATGCTATCTTAGTCTGAAGTAATTCCTAGATGATAGCACTTACACACTCTCAGAAAGAGTCATCATAACAACCTCAATCTAATATGAAGGGAAAATAAAATGGAAGCAGTTCATAATTAAACAGTAACATTTACTTCAATACATTAAATGCTTTAGGACAGTTTTGCCAGAAGACAAAAAGGGCCCAAGCACATGTCCAAAGTACCCCAAGGTGGCAGTGTACTGCCGCCAAGAAGCACCAGGGCTGCGCTCTGCGACCAGGGCCACAGTTTGGACACAGAGATCCCTGACCCGGGAGGGCTCATCCATGATCTGCAGAGTCGGTAGCCGACAGTCAGCAGAGGCACACAGGTCCTCCCAGCATCTGTACTGGAGAACGCAAAGCAGACCGTCTAGCAGTCAAGACAAGGGCTGGGGACAAACTTACTGGGCAAATAACAGCACAAAAGGAGAAGATGGTCAGAAATAAACAGGGAGCCGCGGTCCCCTAGAGACGTCTCTGATCCTGCCCCAGGCTCTCAGCCCACTCACTCCCCCGCCTTCTCTTTGACACGCCCTGACTCAGCGCCTGCCCTGCAGAGTCAGCCTGGAATGGAAAGGAAGTTTTGATGAGGCCTGTTTGTTTGAGGCTGCTCCAGTGCTGGCCTGAGAGGCAGTGACAGTGCCGGGGAGCTCCAGCTGTGAGGAGGTGTGACTTCTAAATCTTCGTTCATCACAGACCCAGCAGAAAGCTTGAGGCTCTATTTACACAGCGTCGCATCCATTGCAAACGCCCCTTCTTCCCAGGTAAAGACTGAAAATTAGATCACTTGACTAGGGACCTTGGGATTGGAGCTGACACAAACCTGTACCACACTTGCACAGAGCGGGTGTGCCCACAGCCCTGCCTGACTCTGCCCACAAGCCTCGCAGCACCTTTGGCCAAGCTCTCCTTCCAGAAGGTGCTGAGTCATGTGCCCTGGGAAGGCAGGGAAGGGCACTGCCAAGCAGGGAAGAGGTTTTCAACTGAGAAGGAACAGCAGACCCTGACGAAACCACCCGAGGCCCAAACTATCCATGACGGTCACAGGGCTTCATTCTGGGCTCCCATCTACTGTTACCCAACATTTCAGAAACTGAGACCTGATTGAAATAAAAAGGTGTTTGCTTTTGGAGTTTGTTAGGACTGCAGCCATGGACACACAAGTTCAAAAAGCACCTGGATCGCGTTCTGTCAGAATAAAAAAAGCGGGCGAAGTCTATAAAGGCAAAACCCATAAGATTTCAGTTACAAGAGTTATTTATCAAGAATTATCATTGGATCTGGCAAGAAGTGAGGGTGCTTGTTAAGCCAGGGTTGGTGGGGGGCTGCAATGGTTGCAGAGTTACAAGAGGGGACTTTGAGACTGTCAGGTTGCAGCCTGAAGGCAATGGCACCACACTCCAGCACTCTTGCCTGGAAAATCCCATGGACGGAGGAGCCTGGTGGGCCGCAGTCCATGGGGTCACTAAGAGTCGGGCATGACTGAGCGACTTCACTTTCACTTTTCACTTTCATGCATTGGAGAAGGAAATGGCAACCCACTCCAGTGTTCTTGCCTGGAGAATCCCAGGGACGGGGGAGCCTCATAGGCTGCCATCTATGGGGTCGCACAGAGTCGGATACAACTGAAGCGACTTAGCAGCAGTAGCAGGTTGCAGCCGGCACGTGTGACTGGTGGTGTCCTTGGTACAGTTCATAGAAGACGGCTGAGGCTCTCAGCGGTGCAGAGATGTGTCTGAATCCAGATCCTCAGGGGCAGTCCAACTCCAATTTTGCACGCCTGAGCTAAGATAACTGTGGTATAATTTCACTTTGTCATCACTGCCAGGTCCTTGCGCTTCACCACATGCAGAACACACAGTGCCCCTGCTCNAATGTAAGATTTGGAACATAATTCTTTAAGGTAGGGTGGGTGTTCATGTGTGTCCGTGTGTGTAAATTATGTTTCTTTCTATATGTTTCACAAAATTTTCACATAATATTGTTTTGTTACTAAGTCATGTCCGAATCTTTTCAATCACATGGACTGTAGCCCACCAGGCTCCTCTGTCTGTGAGATTTTCTAGGTAAGAATACTGGAGTAGGTTGCCATTTCCTTCTCCAGAGGATCTTCTTGACCCAGGGATCAAACCCTAGTCTCCTGCATTGACAGCCAGATTCTTTATCAGTGAGACATCAGAGAAGTCCTTTTACATAAGTCTAAATAAATATACATAAGCAAACACAGGCACACATGTGTGCTTATGCATGCATAATCCTCTGGTTTGCTGTTTACCTTTTTTCTAGCTTGTGTGATTTGCAGTGATCTTTTGACTAAATCGGTGTGGGGGGGAAATAGCTTTTATTTCTAAAACCAGGAATACATTACTCTCATGAGGGTTATAGATGTATTCTCAGTGAATATCAACTAGAATATTTTACAAACAGGACAGCATACATGTATCTCCTCTGTTAGATTTCTAATTATTTGCTAGTTATGATGTGGGTGCTTTTTGTCATTGAGTCTTGAGTCCTTGTGATTTTTGCAGATGACTTTTCTATGTCTGTTTTTTCTTGTAGGGTCTTAAGTTTCAACAGATACTCTTAATTATTTAAATAAATCATCTTTGTGGGTTTACCTGGTTAGAGTAGAAATCAAGCACTTGCACCAAAATGACTGCTATTTAAGAATTTTGTTATTAAGTCTTTTATTGTAAAACATATATAGGCATATATTTCTCATGATCGGTGTTGCAATCTAAAGGTGCTCTCTTGCAAAGTCTGCCTGAGGTAAAGTTATAATAGCTATCATATGCTGAATGATGAGTATATGTCAATACTTTTAGATTTGTTATTGCTAATTTTCTTAATAATACTGTGACAGAGATATCTTTAAAAGTCTTTCCTTCTTCTCTCCAGATCTTCTGTCTTTGATTCCTTCCATCCATCTTTACATTATTCCTTCCTTCAAAAAATACTCCCTACTTAAATTAGCATTTCTTTATCATCTCAGACCACAGTGACTTATTAAACTACAATCCCCAACTATCATAGATGCCTATAGCATGCACTGGACAATTAAACATTAACTTCATGTTTTATGATATTTCATTTTTTTTGAGCAATTCTACTATTTACATCTTGTTACATAACTTCAGGCTTTATGGCCTTGTGTATTTTTTAATGTCATCCTTTATTGCTTATTTCATAAAATTCTACCTTGCATTTTAAGTGTTACACACATTTCAAAGTTTCTTTTCATGTATTGGTAGGTTTTATCTTCACAACAATTCATGAAATAGTGTTGGGTGTATGTTGCTTTCTCTCTTTGAAAGGTAGATATAATACATTAAATGACTAAGTCAGGTTTACCCAGAAGTGTTTGGAATAAGTTCCATAATTCTTACCTAATCATGACTTTTGATACTATAATGTTCAATTTAGTTATGTGTTGCTGTTGGTATTTTGAGAAATNTTTCTTTGAAAGGTAGATATAATACATTAAATGACTAAGTCAGGTTTACCCAGAAGTGTTTGGAATAAGTTCCATAATTCTTACCTAATCATGACTTTTGATACTATAATGTTCAATTTAGTTATGTGTTGCTGTTGGTATTTTGAGAAATGGAATTTACATTTTTGCCTTTGTTTCATCTTTGAACAAATACATGTGTGCTATACAAAGATCAGTAGTTCCCTTCTCATTCTAATAGGGCATAAAGCACTAAAGATCATGGATAATGATAAAAAATTAAAATAACCCTCATTTAACTATCCATGAGGTGAGTCTCAACGTGGATCGAACTATAGTTAAATAAAACAGCTTTCCTCTATAATTTACATAATTTATTTTTTAAAGATTTATTTATTTTATATAAATTTATTTATTTTAATTGGAGGTTAATTACTTTACAATATTGTATTGGTTTTGCCATACATCAGCATAAATCTGCCACAAGTATACACGTTTCCCATCCTGAACCCCCCTCCCTTCTCCTTCCCCATACCATCCCTCTGGGTCGTCCCAGTGCACCAGCCCCAAGCATCTAGTATCATGCATCGAACCTGGACTGGCAATTTGTTTCATATATGATATTAAACATGTTTCAATGCCATTCTCCCAAATCATCCCACCCTCTCCCTCCCCCACAGAGTCCAAAAGACTGTTCTATATACATCTGTGTCTCTTTTGCTGTCTTGCATACAGGGTTATTGTTACCATCTTTCTAAATCCCACATATATGCATTAGTATACTGTATTGGTGTTTTTCTTTCTGGCTTACTTTGCTCTGTCTAATAGACTCCAGTTTCATCCACCTCATTAGAACTGATTCAAGTGCATTATTTTTAATGGCTTAGTAATACTCCATTGTGGAACCCTCTTACACTGTTGGTGGGAATGCAAACTCCACTATGGAGAACAGTATGGAGATTCTTTAAAAAACTGGAAACAAAACTGCCTTATGACCCAGCAAATCCAATGGTGGGCATACACACTGAGGAAACCAGAATTGAAAGAGACACGTGTCCCCCAATGTTCATAGTTTATTTTATACACTTAAAAATATCTTTCTGAAAAGGGCCCTTTGCATNATGGAGATTCTTTAAAAAACTGGAAACAGAACTGCCTTATGACCCAGCAAATCCAATGGTGGGCGTACACACTGAGGAAACCAGAATTGAAAGAGACACGTGTCCCCCAATGTTCATAGTTTATTTTATACACTTAAAAATATCTTTCTGAAAAGGGCCCTTTGCATCACTATCCTGCCAAGCCATCTATACCACAAAATGTGGGATTCAGAGACTGTGGTCCCCATTGCTTTACACACCAGGAACACTGAACTCAAAGTTCTGTAAACTTTCAAATAAATATATTTAGATATGTGCATAAATGAATTTATATATATTACCTTTGAAGGCAACATAATATTTATTAAATTCATTAAATGTAAAATTTTACTAAATTTTTGGTTTTACATAAAATTAAATATTAGAGATCTTATGGACAATTTACACTATAATAAATTACTTGTGTGTATGTTAGTTATTCAGTTCTGTCTGACTCTTTGAGACCCCACGGACTGTAGTCCACCAAGCTCCTCTGTCCATGGAATTTTCCAGGCAGGAATACTGGTGTGAGTTGCTATTTCCTTCTCCAGGGAATCTTCCTGACCCAGTGATCAAACCTAGGTCTCCTGCATTAAAATTGGATGCTTTACAGTCTGAGCTACTAGGGAAGCCCAATAAATTATTTACACCTTTCTATTTTTAAGTATCATTTGAGCATGATGACTTTGAAAGGTAGTCATATTCATGATGAAGAGAAAGAATGTTTAACATTAAGTCTGAAGTTCTACATTCAGAGTCTGTCACCTTGAGTCTAACAGTCGACTATTTTAAGTTCACCTTTCTTATAAGTTATACATAAATTAATTCACTTCTTCTAATAACAAATATTTATCAACAATGGCCTGTTATATGCCATGAGTTATGCTAACTAGGTATCATAATGCTTTGCCTTTCAAGGGGTTTGCATGAAAATCAAAAGACAATGTATATGAGAGTACCTTATTAAATTTCAGTTCAGTTCAGTTCAGTCACTCAGTCGTGTCCGACTTTTTGCAATCCCACACCAGGCCTTCCTGTTCATCACCATCTACCGGAGTTCACTCAGACTCACGTCCATCGAGTCCGTGATGCCATCCAGCCATCTCATCCTCTGTCATCCCCTTCTCCTCCTGCCCCCAATCCCTCCCAGCATCAGAGTCTTTTCCAGTGAGTCAACTCTTCGCATGAGGTGGCCAAAGTACTGGAGTTTCAGCTTTAGCATCATTCCTTCCAAAGTAATCCCAGGGTTGATCTCCTTCAGAATGGACTGGTTGAATCTCCTTGCATTCCAAGGGACTCTCAAGAGTCTTCTCCAACACCACAGTTCCAAAGCATCAGTTCTTGAGTGCTCACCCTTCTTCACGGTCCAACTCTCACATCCATAGATGACCACACAAAAAACCATAGCCTTGACTAGACGGACCTTAGTTAAATGGCTACAAATATAAGAAATATTTCTAATGCCTTGTAAGGTTTTAAATTGCTTTCTGAAATAGAGAAGACCAAAATTACATTCAGCAGAACTTTAACATTCAGAAAATTGTGTTGAATTATAATTCTTAGAAATCGCTTTATATTGCGATTTTCTTTAAAACAATTTTATTAGAATATCAGATTAGGTAGCATATATTACACTCAAAACTCTTTATTAAAGAAATTTTATGCTGTTTGTGTGTGTGAATTTGAGTGACCACCTGTCTTTGGGAGAGGCTATTCTTTCTATCTCAATATTTTCATTTGAGAGAATTTGCATTTTGATGCTGGCTGATTCTGTATGTGTGTGTGTATATATATATTCAGTTCTGTTCAGTACAGTTGCTCAGTCCTGTCCAAATCTTTGTGACCCTATGGAAAGCAGGACACCAGGTTCACTGGTTCATCACCAACTTCTTCTTTTTTTTATTAACTAATTATTATTTTTTTTTTACTTTACAATACTCTATTGGCTTTGCCATACATAGACATGAAGATTGCTCAAACTCATGTCCTTCTACTCCGTGTTGCCATCGAAACATCATATCCTGTTGTCCCCTTCTCCTCCTGCCTTCAGTCTTTCCCAGCATCAGATTCTTTTCCAATAAGTCAATTTTTCGAGTTAGGTGGCCAAAGCATTGGAGTTTCAGCTTCCTCATGAGTCCTTTTGATGAATAGTCATGACTAATTTCCTCTAGGATTGAGAGTTTGTATCTCCTTGCAGTCCAAGGGACTCAAGAGTCTTCTCCAATACCACAGTTCAAAAGCATCAATGTTTCAGCACTCGGCTTTCTTTATACTCCAACTCTCACATCCATCTCACATCTCACAACCAACTCTTCACATCCAGGGAAGGGCATCCCTGGTGGCTCACAAGGTAAAGCATCTGCCTAAAATGTGGCAGACCCGGGTTCGATCCCTGGATTGGGAAGATTCCCTGGGGAAGGAAATGACAACACAGTCCAGTATTCTTGCTTGAAAATCTCATGGACTGAGCAGCCTAGTAAACTCCATGACTGACCAACTTCACTTACACCTCACTTTTCTCACATCCATATATGACTTCTGGAAAGATCATAGATGTGACTAGATGTACTTATGTTGGCAAAATAATGTCTCTGCTTTTTTTAATATACTGTCTAGGTTGATCATAACTTTGCTTCCAAGAAGCAAGTGTCTTTTATTGTCTTTTATTGTCACAGCTGCAGTGACCATCTGCATTGACTTTGGAGCCCCCCAAAATAAAGTTTCTTACTATTTCCACTGTTACCCTATCTATCTGCCATGAAGTGATGGAAACAGATGCCATGATGTTAATTTTCTGAATGTTGAATTTTAAGCCAACTTTAAACTCCTCTTTCACTTTCATCAAGAGGCTTTTTAGTTCCTCTTCACTTTCTGCCATAAGGGTGGTGTCATCTGCATATCTGAGGTTATTGATATTTCTCCCAGCAATCTTGATTCCAGCTTGTGCTTCATCCAGCCCAGCATTTCACATGATGTACTCTGCATAGTGGGCCTTAGGAAATATCACTACAAACAAACCTAACAGAGAGGATGGAATTCCAGTTGGGTTATTTCAAATCCTGAAAGATGATGCTGTGAGAGTGCTGCATGCAATATGCCAGCAAATTTTGAAAACTCAGCAGTGACCAAAGGACTGGAAAAGATCAGTTTTCATTCCAATCCCAAAGAAAGGCAATGCCAAAGAATGCTCAAACTACTGCACAGTTGCACTCAACTCAGATGCTACCGAAGTAATGCTCAAAATTCTCCAAGCCAGGCATCAAGAGTATGTGAACTATCAACTTCCAGATGTTCAAGCTGAATTTAGAAAAGCCAGAGGAACCAGAGATCAAATTTCCAACATTTGTTGGATCATCAAAAAAATGAGAGNACTCAGATGCTACCAAAGTAATGCTCAAAATTCTCCAAGCCAGACATCAAGAGTATGTGAACTATCAACTTCCAGATGTTCAAGCTGAATTTAGAAAAGCCAGAGGAACCAGAGATCAAATTTCCAACATTTGTTGGATCATCAAAAAAATGAGAGAGTTCCTGAAAAAAAGTTCCATTACTTCTGCTTAATGGACTATAAAAAAGCCTTTGACTGTTTGGATCCCAGCAAACTGTGGAAATTCTTAAAGAGGTGGGAGTATCAGACCACCTGATCATCCTCCTCAGAAATCTGTATGCAGGTCAACAGACAACAGTTAGAACTGGACATGGAACAACAGACTGGTTCCAAATCAGGAAAGGATTACGTCAAGGCTGTAAATTGTCACCTTGCTTATTTAATTTATATGCAGAGTACATCATGAGAAACGCTGGGCTGGATGAAACATAAGTTGGAATCAAGACTGTTGGGAGAACGCAATAACCTCTGATATGCAGATGACACTACACTTAGGACAGAAAGCAAAAAAGAACTAAAGAGTTTCTTGATGAAAGTGAAAGAGGAGAGTAAAATTTTTGGCTTAAAACTGAACATTCAGAAAACTAAGATCATGGCATCTGGTTCCATCAGTTCAGTTCAGTTAAATTCAGTCGCTTAGTCATCTCTGGCTCTTTGTGACCCCATGAATCACAGCACACCAGGCCTCCCTGTCTATCACCAACTCCCAGATTTCACCCAAACTCATGTCCATCGAGTCGGTGATGCCATCCAGCCACCTCAACCTCTGTCATCCCCTTCCCTTCCTGCCCGCAACCCCTCCCAGCATCAAGGTCTTTTCCAATGAGTCAATTTTTTTTTAATATAAACTTATTTATTTTAACTGGAGGTTAATTACTTTACAATATTGTATTGGTTTTGCCATACATCAACATGAATCCACCACAGATATACACGTGTTCCCCATCCTGAACCCGCCTCCCTCCTCCCTCCCTGTACCATCCCTCTGGGTCGTCTCAGTACACTAACCCCAAGCATCCAGAATCATGCATCGATTCTGGACTGTCTATTCATTTCATAGATGATATTACACATGTTCCAATGCCATTCTCCCAAATCATCCCACCCTCTCCCTCTCCCACAGAGTCTAAAAGACTTCTATACATCTGTGTCTCTTGCTGTGTTGCGTACAGGGTTCTCATTACTGTCTTTCTAAATTTCATATATATGCGTTAGTATACTGTATTGGCGGAGAAGGCAATGGCACCCCACTCCAGTACTCTTGCCTAGAAACCCCATGGATGGAGGAGCCGGGTAGGCTTCAGTCCACGGGATCATGAAGAGTCGGACACGACTGAGAGACTTCACTTTCACCTTTCACTTTCATGCATTGGAGAAGGAAATGGCAACCCACTCCAGTGTTCTTGCCTGGAGAATCCCAGGGACTGGGGAGCCTAGAGGGCTGCCATCTATGGGGTTGCACAGAGTCAGACACGACTGAAGCAACTTAGCAGCTTCAGCAGCAGCATACTGTATTGGTGTTTTTCTTTTTGGCTTATTTCACTCTGTATAATAGGCTCCAGTTTTATCCATCTCATTAGAACTGATTCAAATGCTTTCTTTTTAATGGCTGAGTAATATTCCATGGCATCTAGTCCCATCACTTCATGGGAAATAGATGGGGAAACAGTGGAAACAGTGTCAGACTTTATTTTGAGGGGCTCCAAAATCACTGCAGATGGTGACTGTAGCCATGAAATTAAAAGATGCTTACTCCTAGAAAGGACAATTATGACCAACCTAGATAGCATATTCAAAACTAGAGACATTACCTTGCTGACTAAGGTCCGTCTAGTCAAGGCTATGGTTTTTCCAGTGGTCATGTATGGATGTGAGAGTTGATTTTTCCAGTGGTCATGTATGGATGTGAGAGTTGGACTGTGAAGAAGGCTGAGCGCCGAAGAAGTGATGCATTTGAATTGTGAGGCTGTAGAGTCCCTTGGACTGCAAAGATATCCAACCAGTCCATTCTGAAGGAAATCAACCCTGGGATTTCTTTGGAAGGATTGATGCTGAAGATGAAACTCCAGTACTTTGGCCACCTCATGCAAAGAGTTGACTCATTGGAAAAGACTCTGATGCTGGGAGGGATTGGGGACAGGATGAGAAGGGGATGACAGAGGATGAGATGGCTGGATGGCCTCACTGACTCGATGGACATGAGTCTGAGTGAACTCCGGGAGTTGGTGATGGACAGGAAGGTGTGGCGTGCTGCAATTCATGGGGTCGCAAAGAGTCGGACATGACTGAGTGACTGAACTGAATTGAACTGAATATCTCATTGTGTATATGTACCACAGCTTTCTTATCCACTCATCTGCTGATGGACATCTAGGTTGCTTCCATGTTCTGGCTGTTATAAACAGTGTCACAATGAACACTGGGGTACATGTGTCTCTTTCAATTTTGGTTTCCTTGGTGTGTGTGCCCACCAGTGGATTTACTGAGTCGTAAGGCATTTCTGTCCTTTATTGAGCCCATGTGCATGAAATGTTCCCCTGGTATCTCTAATTTTCTTGAAGAGATCTCTAGTCTTTCCCATTCTGTTGTTTTCCTCTATTTCTTTGCACTGATCGATGATGAAGGCTTTCTTATCTTGTCTTGTTATTCTCTGGAACTCTGCAATCAGATGCTTATACCTTTCCTTTTCTCTTTTGCTTTTCACCTCTCTTCNACATAGCCTTGACTAGATGGACCTTTGTTGGCAATGTAATGTCTCTGGTTTTGAATATGCTATCTAGGTTGGTCATAACTTTTCTTCCAATGAGTAAGCATCTTTTAATTTCATGGCTGCAGTCACCATCTGCAGTGATTTTGGAGCCCAGAAAAGTCTGACACTGTTTCCACTGTTTCCCCTTCTATTTAATGGCAAATAGATAAGGAAACAGTAGAAACAGTGAGAGACGATTTTTTTATGGGGAGGGGGGTCCAAAATAGCTTCAGATGGTGACTGCAGCATGAAATTAAAAGATGCTTACTCCTTAGAAGAATTATGACCAATCTAGACAGTGTATTAAAAAGCAGAGACATTACTTTGCCACGAAGGTCCAACTAGTCAAAGCTTTGGTTTTTCCAGTAGTCATATATGGGTGTGAAATTTGGATTATAAAGAAAGCTGACCACCGAAGAATTGATGCTTTTGAACTGTGGTGTTGGAGAAGACTCTTGAGAGTTCCTTGGACAGCAATGAGATTCAACCAGTCCATCCAAAAGGGAATCAGTCCTGAATATTCATTGAAAGGACTGAGGCTGAAGCTGAAATGCCAGTATTATGGCCACCTGATGTTAAGAATTGGAAAAGACCTTGATTCTGGGAAATATTGAAGGTGGGAAAAGAAAGAGACACTGGAGGATGAGATGGTTGGATGGCATCATGGCTCAATGGACATGAGTTGGGTCCAGGAGTTGGTGATGGACAGGGATGCCTCACGTGCTGTGGACCATGGGGTGGCAGTTTGGACACGACTGAATAACTGAACTGAACTGATTCAACTCTGCATATACATTAAATTAACAAGATGATAGTTTACAGCCTTGACATATTCCTTTCCCAATTTCAAACAGTCTGTTTTTCCATGTCCAGTTCTAACTATTGCTTGTTTACCTGCATACTTATTTTTCAGGAAGTAGGTATGGTGCTCTGGTATTGCCATCTCTTTAAGAATTTTCCATGGTTTGATGTGACCCACACAGTCAAAGGCTGTGGTGTAGTCAATAAAACAGAAGTAGGTGTTTTTCTGGAACTCTCTCTCTTTTTTTTTTTTTTTTTTTGGTTATCCAGCAGCTGTTGGTTATTTGATCTCTGGTTCCTCTGCCTTTTCTAAATTCAACTTGAACATCTGGAAGTTCTCGGTTAGGGTCATGGTGGAGATTTCTGACAAAATGTGGTCCACTTTTGAAGGGAATGGTAAACCTCTTCAGAGTTCCTGTCCTGAGAACTCCATGAACTGTCTGAAAAGGCAAAAAGATATGATACTGAAAGATGAACTCCCCAGGTCATTAGGTGCCCAATATGCTACTGGAGAAGAGTGAAGAAATAACTGCAGAAAGAATGAAGATACAGAGCCAAAGCAAAAATGATGCTGAGTTGTGGATGTGACTGGTGATGGAAGTAAAGTACCATGTTGTAAAGAACAATACTGTATAGAAATTTTAAATGTTAGTTCCGTGAATCAAAGTAAATTGAATGTGGTCAAACAGGAGATGGCAAGAGTGAATATCAATGATTTAGGAATCAGTGAACTAAAATGGACTGGAATGAGTGAATTTAATTCAGATGACCATAATATCTACTATTGTGGGCAAGAATCTCTTAGACGAAATGGAGTAGCCCTCACAGTCAACAAGAGTCCAAAATGCAGTACTTGGGTGCAATCTCAAAAACAACAGAATAATCTCTGCTTGTTTCCAAGGCAAATCATTCTGTGTATATATATACATGATATTGTTATCACTATGTTTTTTCATATCCTACTTATTTAAAATTATTTTCCTTCATTTAGTTACTTTCTTCTTTATAGTCATAATTTACCTATCTGCGGATTTGCAGGTATTTGTATAGAAGATATTTGTGAAACAAATATCTGTTTTATTTATATTTTTCCCATCCTATTTTATATGAAGACAAAGTGGAGTTACATCCCAGTCAAACACTTACAGGTATTTGAGAGATTTGTATTATGGTGCTTAATTTTTTTTTCAGGAAAACGGTCAAAATATTTAATTAAATGCTAATGGATCATTTATTGAGCCTCTATCTTATATTCAAAATTATTTTAAGTATTTATGGAATAACAAAATATGAATAATCTTATTACATTAAAACACCTTACTAGATTGAAAAATGGATGCCCATATTGTAGTTCCACTAGCAAGTGTTGGTAGGGTGATCCCAATATGAACTCTCTTCATTGTTCATCAAGAGGACTGGAGCTGAATTGATCCTAGCAATATTAGGGTTGGAGATAAGAGCACTGGATTTTGTGTGTGTGTGCACATGTGTTTCTGTTTTTCAAAAATATTATCTACATCTTCTTAAGAAGTTATTATAATTCCTTGCCCCACTGGCTGCAGGTATGGCCATAAGATTTTCTCTGAATAATGAAATGTGAGCAAAGGGAAAGTGTGTTATTATCGAGAAAAGCTTTACAGTGAGTACATGGGTAATGATGATTATTTCCTGTGGGTCATGAGATGGGCAATACAGTTGGAGGGGCTGGTTCAATTGCTTGGACTTTGCCTAGGAGAGTGTGTGGAGTAGAGTCAGAGTTGACCCATGTTGCTTATGTAATACGGCCAAGAAAGAATCATGTGCTATAATGAGCCTCTGAGTTTGAGGTCATATGTGACTGCAGCATACCCTAAATTCTTCTCAGTGACATTAACAAGTAGTTACTTTAAGAACTTTTAATTGCATTTTAATCTCTTTAGCCCATAGGTGGTACTCACTTCCTCTTGAAGTGATATATATATATATATATACTGAATGCTGGAAATCCAAGTTAAGAAAATAGTGTTGGCCCTTCAATGACTCATTATCTCATTGCAACCAGGTATATATGCAGTTATAAAAGCATGTGATAAATTAGCAAGAGAGGCATGAGGAAATTATATAAGTAATTAAAATGAAGGTGCCTGAATCAGTCTTGGGAGATATAGGGGGAAAGCCTCTGGCTCTTCTGTCCACCCGTTTACCAGCAGCCCTCCCCACTTTGTCTCTTCTTCTCCAAGAAAAGAGTCACTGACAATATAATTGGTGTGTTAGTTTCCCTTGATTCTATGACAGATTTTCACAAGCTTTGTAGTTATATTTTAGTTCCATATAATTAGAAGTCCAACACAGATCTCAATGACTAAAATCAAGGTGCTGATAGGGTTGTACTCCTTTCTGTATATTCTAGAGAATTTGTCTTTTTGTCTTTTCCAGTATCTAGAAGCTGCCTATTTTCTTTCCTCCATCCTCAGAGCCCACAACTCCAAGTCAAGACTTTCTCACATTGCATCACTTTGACCTTTTCTTTTACATTCGTTTTTTCCACTTTCTAGAACCCTTGTGATTACATTGGAGTCACATAGATAATTCAGTATAATTTTCCATTGTTAAGGTCAGCTGATCAAGAACCAAAAACCTACCTTCAATCAATTCCTTTTTGCCATGTAAGGTAACGTATTTAAAGATTCCTATGACTGAGACCTGGATATCATAGGGAAGAAGGCTACTTTTTTACCTGGAAGATGGTGAAAGATGGGGAAGCCTGACATGCTACAGTCCAATGGGGTTATAGAGTCATACACGACTGAGCGACTGAACAACCACAGCATCACTTATAACTAACTGAGCCACCAGAGAAGGGGACGGCAACCCACTCCAATATTCTTGCATGGAGAATCCCCATGGATGGAGGAGCCTGGCTGGCTATAGTCCACTGTGTCTTAAAGAGTTGAACATGACTGAAGAGACTTAGGACACGACTGAGAGACTGAACTGAACTGAACTGAAGAGACTTAGCACACACACATAACTAACTGAACTTCCATCTCAGATCTGAATCAGGCCTTTCTGATAAACATCCAATTGCAGAATGTACGTTAAGCTTTAGTATTGCTTTGTGATTCTGATTTCTTTCCCATGGTCTAAATCATGGGACTTGCTTGGTCCTATATCCCTATAGAGAAAATCAATAGAGGATTGCAAAGCAGAAGCTTTGACTAGATGGACCTTTATTGACAAAGTAATGTCTCTGCTTTTAAATATGCTGTCTAGATTGGTCATAACTCTTCTTCCAAGGAGCAAGCGTCTTTTAATTTCATGGCTTCAATCATCATCTGCAGTGATTTTGGAGCCCAAGAAAATAAAGTCTGTCACTGTTTCCATTGTTTCTCCATCCATTTACCATGAAGTGATGGAGCCAGATGCCATGATCTTAGTTTTCTGAATGTTAATTTTGAAGTCAGCTTTTTCACTCTCCTCTTTTACCTTCATCAAGAGACTCTTTAGTTCCTCTTCACTTCTGCCATAAGGTTGTCATCTGCATATCTGAGGTTATTGACATTTCTCCTGGCAAACTTGATTCCAGCTTGTGCTTCATCCAGCCCCATTTCCCATAAGTTTCTCTGCATATAAGTTAAATAACAATGCCCCATGCTTCTCTTGTTTCTCAAATAACCATTCATTGGGAACCCTAGTACACTGGAACCCTGGCAGAAGATTAATACAAGGAAGAACCATATCCTATATTTGCTTCATTGCCCAACCCACCCCCACCACCCCCAGGATGAATCCACATAGAGGAAGTTAGCTTATTTGAGTTCTGGGGTCAGCTGGGTGGGAACCCATTCCCAAACTTCTAGCTAGGGCCTGAATGGGTATCATGATAGAGATTCAGTGGTTTTATAACCTCAAATAGAACTAAAGTGAGGCCACATTAGTCAACAGAAAGTCTCTGTATTAGGACCACACTAGTTATAGGCACTGTTTACTCTATACTTATGATTGGAGTATTAATAAATGTGCAATTCTGATACATTATATAGGTTTTCAAATACTGGCTACCTGAAGCTTCACCAATATTACTTGTTGATAAAATAAATTTGAGTGTACTTCTTATCACTGTAAGAGAATATAATTTTGCCACAATCTTAGCATTTTCTCAGAAAGAAAGTTTAAGTGAGAATATTTACTGAGATTTTAGTATCAGTTTAAGCTAGTTCTTTCAACGCAAGACCTTGGTTAGGGTTGGAAAAGTGTGATATAATATTACAATATATGTGAACAGAGGAAAGCAAGAATTTAGAGACAATAGATTCAAAGTGTCTTTGTCATAAACTGTAATTTGATAATTTCTTTAGAATATTTGAAGAGTATTTTAGGAAGTTTTTGGAATGACTAGTAAAGGTGTTTTTAGCTCTAAATTTCTGGTAGAAGTCTTTCCTGGTTTACTCAGTGGTAAAGAATCCACCTGACAATTCAGGAGACACAATTTAAATCCCTGATTAGGAAGATTCCACATGCCACGTAGCAACAAAGTCCATGCACAACATCTTTTGAGCCTGTGCTCTTGAGGTCAGGAGCCACAGCTACTGAGCCCATTGCCATAACTACTGAGGTCTTTGCACCCTAAAACCCATGCTCCACAACAAGATAATCCACCACAATATAAAGCCCAAACACCACAACTAGAGAATAGCCCCCACTCGCCACAAATAGAGAAAGCCCAAGCAAACCAATGAAGACCCATCACAATCAAAATAAATAAACAAATAAAAATAAATTTCAGGTGTCCCAGGAAATTAAAGTAAAACTGATGAAGATGGAAATGGAAATTTTATATTAAATAATAAGATATGTGGGCAATCATAGTTATCATGATAAGCAAAGAAATGTGTCAGAACAACAAATTTTAGCATGTTTGAAGTCAGCAAGTCAATAATTGAAGCAGGAAAACATCTCAGCATCACTCAGGATCCAAGAAGATTGTTCATGTTTCATTCAATAACTAATTCCCTGAGTTGTATTCTAGATATAAGGAAACACTGTAGATCTAGAATAAGGAAATGACAACCCACTCCAGTACTCTTGCCTGGAGAATCCCAGGGATAGAAGAGCCTAGTGGGCTGCCATCTATGGGGTCACACAGAGTCAGACACGACTGACTTAGCAGCAGCAGTAGATCTAAGATATTAAATGAGGATGGAATCATTGAAGTGAAACGAATCTGTGACACATCAAAGTAAAATATTCTCTAACTTGGTTAAAGGGAAGACTCTCAAGTTTCTGGAAAGAAGTGGCTACAAGAAATAGAATGGTATCTTTCTTTGTGGTCTAAATGGTGATGTGTGGAGAGAGAATTTTCCAATTCACTGGGGATAATTTTGACTTTAAATAGAGTAAATCTCCCATGATAAAATTCAGATTAGTTAAAAAAAAAAAGTCTAGAAACCACTGCTTATTTATTTAGCCCTTCAAGTACCAAAGTTAAGAACTACATCATAGTACATATTAGAGAAATACTGATGTACTATGGAAAGCTGTTCACAAGGCATTTAAGATGTGGGTGAAGGTGAAATTCCTACCAGGAGTGTAAGGATTCCAGATCTGATGAATATTGAACTGGACACTCTAGGATTGTGTGTGCAGCTACCTCTTTCTTCTAGGAATTGATATTTTTCCCATCTCCCTCATAATCTGTTGACAAGCAGGGTTTCCAAAAGTGAGATGCAGTGGGAGAATGAGAAACAAGACACAAGAGTTCAGTGAAAGGTGAGGATCAGAGGACAACACCGCTCCAAGGCGAAGGTGCTGAAACTGAATCCAGGCCCACTTTATTACACTCTCAGCTGTGAAGGAAAGAATGTGAAGGGAGTTAAGCTATAGCTCATGTGGCCTTCAGGGCCAAAGAACAAAGTGACCATTAACCACTGAGTAATTAAGAAACAGAAATCAGTAACAAATCAGTAACTAAGACTAATATTTTTATCTATAGATTTTCCTCTAGATAAATAAAACATGTGACTCTGAGACATCACTTGGGAAACAGTCTGGGGTCAGTTTTTTGACACCAGGATCATATTTTGTTTTCAAGATTATGAACTATTCCCTCTGGACATGTTCCAAGAGTGTTATGTCTTATAGCATCCAGTTTAAAATAATTGTAATTTCCTTTTATGGCCCTTGCCAGGGCCTACTTTTCTTTTCTTCTTCCTGTCTCCTACAATAATCCCCATGACTGCAGTGAGAATGGTTATAATGCGAAACACTAATCATTGGTCACAGTTGTATACTCCAGGAATAGGAGCATGACCCATTAGGAGCGTGACCCAAGAGGTTCTATTTTAGATTTTAAATAGAAAAAATCAGGCAAATTTTCATCTATTTCCTGAAGTTGCATATTAAAATAATAGTACTTTTAAAGCTTGGGAGAGCAAAAGGTATTTTCCTGAAGTTAAAGGAAAGAAATTGAAAAGTAGATTCCCATGAAAGGATAAAGCAACACTATATACAGAGGAGTGGTTATCAAACTTTTTATTTTTTTATAATTTTTTTAGAAATAATTTTATTAAGGAAATTATAGATATTTAGTTGTTGAATTTACAGGTATTCAATTACAGATATATAGTTCTTTAGAAAGATTTTCTGAGCTCCAGTGAACATGCATGGATAAGGTTTATTAATCTGATAAGACTAATAGCCTACAGTTACAAAATATATCTATAGTTCAACAGAAGTCTCTTCCTGGGTCTCATGCTTAACAATTCTCTGTTCCTGTTCTATGATCTTCCTGATTCTGGAGACATACATGTCTTCATACAGAAATGTGTTTTCACTTTACTTGGTTATATTCCTAGGAGTGGAAATTACTAGGTTGTACAGTAGTTTAATTTTTAACTTTTAATTAAAAATATTTTATACATAGAATTTCGATTTCTGCCATCATTTTGTAGTTTTCAGTGTACAGCACTGCATTTCTTCTGTTAATTTCTTTCTCAAGACATATTTTTTTTGGTGCTATTGTGAATAAAATATTTTCTTAATTTTTATTTTCAAATGACTCATTGCTAGTACATAGGATAAAATCTCCCAGGTGCAAATTAGTTCATTGTTGAAATACAGAAGATATTTAATGATAAAATAACATCAACCCATACCATTTAGAGAAAATGGAAGAAGAGGAAATAATTCTGTACTATACTACTAAGTTGGTATTACCATGATAACAGTGCCAAACCAAGACATCACACAAAAAATAAAGTGACAGATATCCCTGATAATTATAGACAGGGTTAGAAAAAATATAGACAAAATATTATAAAAATACTATATTAAAAATATTATCAAACCAATTCAGCAATCCATTAAAAGATTTTAAAAACTATTTCTACATATTTATCTCAAGAAGGCAAAGATGATTTAACAAACAAAATAATTTCATGTTATATATCATATTGCTTGAATGAATGACAAAAGCCATATGGTCATCTCAAAAGAGTAAGAAGAAGCATTTGACAAACTCTATTGAAGACAAAGACACAATTCTCAAAAAATTAGAAAAGAAAAGGAACTTTTTAGTCAATATAAAAACCATATGGAAAACAAACAAAAAATTAGAGCTAATGTCATACTTGCCAATGACTATTTTCCAAGAGAACAAGGAGGCCCACTGGTCTCACCAACTCTACTGATGTTGCACTAAAGGTTCTAGTCAGTGCAAAGAGACAAAAAGAGAGAAAAAGAAAACAGAAAGAAACACCGATAGAAAGGAAAAAAATAGAACTGACATTTCACAAATGATATGTGTTTACGTGAGTACTTCTGTAAGAGAAAATATTAATATGCAAAGAAGTCTTCCTATGTACTAGCAATGAGTCATGTGAAAATAAAAATTAAGAAAATATTTTATTCACAATAGCATCAAACTTTTTAAAACACAGATTTCTGTCCCCCACTGAAAGAATTTTTATTTTACTACAT
This sequence comes from Neotragus pygmaeus, assembly GCA_006410875.1. NCBI lineage: Eukaryota > Metazoa > Chordata > Mammalia > Artiodactyla > Bovidae > Neotragus > Neotragus pygmaeus. Next base: position 335,767 of record SJYV01043277.1, on the reverse strand, counting down.
CTGTGACTAAGCTGAGGATCTGCTTTTCTAAGAACTCCTCAGGTGATGCTGATGCAGTTGGTCCAGAAACCACAGTGATCTAAAAGCACTGGTCTAGTATAAAGGGGGAAAAAAGTAGATGCCACATGGAGAAAGAAAAAAAAATCTTAGAAATAGAGCAAAAATATATTTGGTAGCAATGATTCACATTAGTGTGATTCCCTTCCTTGACTGAAGTATTTAAATAGGCTCATGATATGCAATAGTCAGGAAGAGTAATTTGGAGATAAAGAGAAGGTTTCAAAGTGAAGGCTAGGGTGATTCTCAAAAAGAGGATTCTCAAAAAATGAATTTTGTTTTCCAGTTCAACTAGTAGAACTTCCTTATATCCAGCTGCCACTAATTAAATCCCTTAGATAACTGCCAAATCTATACTTGGCTTGTCACCCTATTTAAAAGGAAATGTCAACATGCTGAATATGGCAAAAGGGACATGGCTGCCTATGTTCCTTAATAGCAATGTATTTGACGGTTAAGGGATAACTCAACTGACAGTTTCTAGTAATAAAGCTCTGTGTCTCTGAGAATTTGAGGACAGGCTAAACATGACATCTATATATCATATTTTTGAAAAAAAAATAGAATTATAATTTAGAATCTGCTTAAAAGAAATTACAATCTCCATTCCATATTTTTACCATTCTAGGAATAAAAAGCATCAATATCAAGGACATTGATGGGCTATAAAGCAATTTCCATAAAATAATTGGCCCTTACAGTTAAGATACTTAGAATCAAATCCCAGAGATGACTTCTTCTATTAGGGAAAATTCATTAAAATAATGGGATTTGAGTAATTATTTTTGGATTGGTTGAAATATTTGCATAGTGCAAAATATGTTACTTGCCTACACAGATGGTAGAGTTCTGAAAGATTGATAGTTTTCAGGAAAGAAGGAGTAAATTGCTTTTCTTTTTTTTTTTAGAAACTCTCTTGGAAAGAGCTTCTTGAACAACATGCCATTGTTCCATGAAACATTTAATCTACAATATATTATTCCATTCATAATATATAAATCTTTACAGGTACATATTGAGGCTTCCTTGGATTTTACTGCACATACCATGTATACTCTAAAGACAAGACAATAAATACATTAACTTAGACACCAGGTAATCCTGGTTATTTTAAAGATAAAACAAATTAATTGGAAGTAATGATGAGCCAGTCAATTACACCAATCAAAATAATTAAATTTAAAATAAAAATGTTGGCCACTGACATATTTTGGCAGTCTATATTGTTGTTGGCTTTCCCTGGTAGTTCAGTTGGTAAAGAATCTACTTGAAGTCCAGGAGACGCTAGTCTCATTTCTGGGTTGGAAGATCGTCTGGGAAAGGGATAAGCTACCCATTCCAGTACTTTTGGGCTTCCCTTGTGACTCAACTGGAAAATAATCCACCTTCAATACTGGAAACCTTTGTTTGATCCCTGGGCCAGGGAGATCACCTGGAGAAGGAAAAGGCTACCCACTACAGTATTTTGGCCTGGAGATTTCCATGAACTGTATAGTCCATGGGGTCACAAAGAGTCAGACACCACTGAGTGATCTTCACTTTTAATTTCACCCTATACTGTTGACACCAACTTCTTTATTTGTTGACTGATTCTCCAATTTAAATGTAGCATGTTTTAGGAACTGGCATGAATGATTTTCACCCACTAGGGAACATTTTGTGAAATAAAATTAAGAGAGGGGTTCAAACAATTAATGATATAACAATAATATAGCTAGGGTACAAATATATGAAAGATATGACTTAAATATCCCTAATAGTTTGCTCATCAATCATTTTTCAAATTTAAGTCAGAAAAAATATAGTACAGAATTTAGTCTACATTTCAGTGAAACTTGAGAAATATTTAACACTCATATGCCTTCTATTCTAGTCAAGACATGCAACATGTAGAACATTTTGAATGTTTGTTCATTTTTTAACACCATTAGTTAAGTATAATAGATATTTTAGAAATAATAAAAATGTTACATTGTTTTCTTTATCCACCTACTTAACCATTTCTGAAAGTGAAAGTGTTAGTTACTCATTCATGTCTGACTCTTTGCAATTCCATGAACTGTCACCTATTAGGCTCCTATGTTCATGGGATTCTCCAGGCAAGAATATGGAATGGGTTGCCATTTACTTCTCCAGGAGATCTCCCCAACCCAGGGATTGAACCCAGATTTCCCGCTTTGTACGCAGGTTCTTTTCATCTGAACCATCAGGGAAGCCCTGTTCTTAGTCATTTGTGTAGATCCAGATTTCCATTGAGTATTCTCTTGCTGCATCAAGGAATATCTTTAACATTCTTGTAGTGAAGTAATCAATTCTTTCAGGTGTTGTATTTCATCAAGAGTATTTATTGTATTCACCTTTCATTTGAAACATATTTTTGATAGATATAAAATTCTAAGTTAACAGTTTTATCTTTCTAATATGCTAAAAATGTGGCTACACTGTCTTCTGACTTACATTTGTTTATAATGAGTTTACAACTGTCATTATTTTTATCCTTCTATGTGTAATGTGTCTTTTCTAGATGTTTTTAAGACTGTCTCTTTATCATGGATTTTAATTAATTTGATTTTGATGTTTCTTAATAGCTTTTTCATGCTTCTTGTGTTTAAAGTCTGGTTTTTTGAATGTCTTGGATGTTCGAGTTGATAGTCTTCATCAGATTGGAAAAATTCGGGTCAACATTTCCCCAAAACTCCTCTCCCCACCCATTTTCTCCTTTGACATCGCCAATTACCTGTACATTAAGCCATTTGAAGTTGTTCCATATTTCACTGATACACTGTCAATTTATTGTGTTTTTTTCCTATGTGTTTTATTTTGAATAGTTTCAATTGCTATCACTACAAACTTGTTAATCAGTATTCAGCTATGTCTACTCTTGTTAATTACATGCAGAATCTTTTTCATCTGAGTTTTATCTTTTCCATTTCTGCTGCCGCTACTGCTGCTAAGTCACTTTAGTCGTACCTGACTCTGTGCGACCCTATAGATGGCAGCTCACCAGGCTCCCCCGTCCCTGGGATTCTCCAGGCAAGAATACTAGAGTGGGTTGCCATTTCCTTCTTCAATGCATGAAAGTGAAGTCTCTCAGTCGTGTCCGACCTTCAGCGAACCCTTGGACTTCAGCCTTCCAGGCTCCTCCCTCCATGGGATTTTCCAGGCAAGAGTACTGGAGTGGGGGTGCCATTGCCTTCATTTCTAGATCTTCAATTTATTGTGTCTTTTTTATTTTTCATTTCTTTCTTCAATACATTTATGATTTTCTCTACATTCTTAAATATGTGGAATATATTTACACCAACTGCTGCACTTGTCTACTAATTCTAACATTTGTGTTACTTCTGGGTCTTTATCTTTCTGTTTTTATTATTATTATTATTTATCACGAATCATATTTTCCTGCTTTTTGAATGCCTAAAAACTTTTTTATGGTGTGATATGAATTTTAAAATTTATCTTGCACTATGTTAGATATTTGTTTATTTCTATAAATACTCCTGAGCTTTGTTTTGAGACAAAGTTAAGTCACTAGAAATGTTTAGATATTTTTAGTTCTCACTTTTAAGCTTATTTTCAGAATAAGCAGAGCAGCTGTTAGTCTTCGGCTCATTTCTCCACACTTTTGAAGCAAAATCTTACAAAATATTCTATCTACTGTTCAATCTATTTTAAGATTTTTACATTTTGGCAGGTAGTAATACAAACTATTTGTAGATCCATTTGAGCTCTAACGGATTTTCTCATTGGCCTTTTATTTTGATGGGTCTTTCTCCAGCCTTGGCTGATTTTTTTTTTTCCACACACATATATAATTTACTTGAACTGATCAGTACTAAGCTTCAGACTTGCAGGCACCTTTATACAATTCTTCAGATTTTTCCACACATTTCTTTCCTTTCCTGCACTCAGACTGAAATTTCGAATTGCCTTCCCAGATTCTTGATTTTGTTTCCTCAGTATAAGGCTAAATATGGAATATGAACTTTACACATACAATGTGGTAATAATTTGGGATATATATATTTGTTCCTTACCTTAAGTGACCTCTTCAGTGCTACCTTTTGGGCAATGTCTGAAAACTGCTGTTTCATATATTTTGTCTGGTTCACTGGTAAGGCAGATGTTCAAACTTAGTCAATTTTACTCCACCTTGGTCAGAAGTTAATGTTCCAATAAAACAATATAAAAAGTAAACCACAACAACAATGAAATAAAATTAACTTAGCAATGCACAATATTTTATACATCATGAATGGAAAACGTAAGTGGAAACATTATCAAATTCCTTTTTATGTGTTTTCTGTATAGATGAGACAAAATTTTACACTTTTATCTGTCCTTCTACCTGTTACATAGGTAGTTCCCACAAAGAAACCTAATTGTCACTAATCTCTGGATGATCAAATTTACCTAAAATTTATTGATGTTGGAAACAATAATAACAAGTCTAAAAATACTGCTTGTATCTTAATTTGTCATTGAAATCGAATCAAAAGAATGAAAAATTCAATGCTCTAAATAAAACTCATTGACTAAATAAACTTCAGTTTGAAATGAAAGAGGATACTTTCACTGGACCTAAAACAATGATATTATTTAGGGATATATTTAAAAACAGACATAAATAGAAAAATCTACTTAAAGAGAAATTAATTTGAAAATTCAATATTTCTGTAATTATTCATTTCAGAAAATGACTACTTTAATTCATATCAGAAAAATAATTTGCTTGAAAACTTCAAAGCAGCTAGATGGAGAACCTCTCTGAACCTGTAGTACATAAAAGGATAGCATATATTTTATATATGTATTATTGTGAAACTCTGATTCTATGCAGATTTCAAAGTTTTAAAATCATATAAATGAATCTGTTCTGAAAGACTGAAACAAAAGCATTTGTTTGATGTTAAATTTTAAAAAACAAAACGCAATATGTTTCCCTAATCTATATTTTGGCATTGCCATGTTTAATTTGTAAAACAAATTAACTGTTTTGAGAGTATTTGCTTATTTTATTTATTTATTTTAATACTGACAATTTAAAAATCACTAATCTAGAATATCTTTGGTGTTAAAAGTTAACTGGCTTCCAAATTCGTATACCCACCTGAGGTTAAAAATATGGTCTGAATAGTTTTATAATTTGCTCACAGTTCAGTTCAATTGCTCACTCATGTCCCACTCTTTGCGACTCCATGAACTGCAACACACCAGGACTCCCTGTCCATCACCTACTCCAGCAGTTCACTCAAATTCATGTCCATTGAGTTGGTGATGCCGTCCAGCCATCTCATCCTCTGTCATCCCCTTCTCCTCCTGCCCCCAATCCCTCCCAGCATCAGAGTCTTTTCCAATGAGTCAACTCTTCGCATGAGGTGGCCAAAGTATTGGAGATTCAGCTTTAGCATCATTCCTTCCAATGAACATCCAGGACTGATGTCCTTTAGAATGGACTGGTGGGATCTCCTTGCACTCCAAAGGACTCTCAAGAGTCTTCTTCAACACCACAGTTCAAAAACATCAGTTCTTCAGCGCTCAGCTTTCTTCACAGTCCAACTCTCACATCCATATATGACCACTGGAAAAACCATAGCCTTGACTATACAGACCTTTATTGGCAAAGAAATGTCTCTGTTTTTTAATATGCTATCTAGGTTGGTCATAACTTTCCTTCCGAGTAGTAAGCTTTTTTTTAATTTCATGGCTTCAATCACCACCTGCAGTGATTTTGGAGCCCCCCAAAATAAAGTCTGACACTGTTTCCACCATTTCCCCATCTATTTGCCATGAAGTGATGGGACCAGAAGCGATGATCTTAGTTTTCTGAGTGTTGGGATTTAAGCCACTTTTTTTCACTCTCCTCTTTCACTTTCATCAAGAGGCTTTTTAGTTCCTCTTCATTTTCTGCCATAAGGGTGGTGTCATCTGCATATCTGAGGTTATTGATATTTCTTCCAGCAATCTTGATTCCAGCTTGTGCTTCTTCCAACCCAGTGTTCCTCATGATGTACTCTGCATATAAGTTAAGTAAGCTGGGTGATGATATAAGATCTTGTCATACTCCTTTTCCTATTTGGAACCAGTCTGTTCCATATCCAGTATAACTGCTGCTTACTGACCTGCATACTGGTTTCTCAAAAGGCAGGTCAGTAGGTCTGGTATTCCCATTTATTTCAGAAATTTCCAGTTTATTGTGATCCACCCAGTCAAAGTCTTTGGCATAGTCAATAAAGAAAAAATAGATGTTTTTCTGGAACTCATTTTCTTTTTTGAGGATCCAGTGGGTGTTGGTAATTTGATCTCCGTTTTCTCTGCCTATTCTAAAATCAGCTTGAACTTCTGGCTCACAAATTGCTGAAGCCTGGCTTGAAGAATTTTGAGCATTATTTTACTAGCATGTTACATGAGTGCAATTGTGTGGTAGTTTGAGCATTCTTTGGCATGCCTTTCTTCAGGATTGGAATGAAAACTAACCTTTTCCAGTCCTGTGGCCTCTGCTGAGTTTTCCAAATTTGCTGGCATATTGAGTGCAACACTTTGACAGCATCATCTTTCAGGATTTGAAATAGCTCAACTGGAATGCCATCACCTCCACTAGCTTTGTTCATAGTGATGCTTTGTTTTCTTTCTTTCTTTCTTTTTTTTGTAGTGATGCTTTCTTTTTTTTTCCTAAAATTTATTTAATTTAGGAAAAGCTCAACATTAGGTACATTTGTCAGAAGCTTATCTTTTCTATTATTTATAATACACTTAATTGGCACCACAATAAATGATTAATTTGGGTCATTGTCAATGATGAGATGCTTTATCCTGTATCAAACCCTGTTCAAAGGCTCTGGGGTTTCAGAAAACTTGAATCTTTAGCTTTGGCTATCTGCAATCATTCATCGTTGTTTTTTCTAAAATAAGAATGTCCTNATAAATGATTAATTTGGGTCATTGTCAATGATGAGATGCTTTATCCTGTATCAAACCCTGTTCAAAGGCTCTGGGGTTTCAGAAAACTTGAATCTTTAGCTTTGGCTATCTGCAATCATTCATCGTTGTTTTTTCTAAAATAAGAATGTCCTTGACAACATTCTCTTATCATATGTGTGTGCATTCCTTGCTCAATTGTGTCCAACTCTTTGCAGCCCCACAGATTTGTAGCCCACCAGGCTCCCTTGTCCATGGAGTTCTCCAGGCAAGAATACTGGAGTGGGTTGCCATTCCCTTCTCCAGAGGCTCCTTTCAACTCAGGGATCGAACCCTTGTATCCTGCACAGCAGGCAGATTCTTTACCATCTCAGCTACCAGGGAAGCCCCTGTTTCTCTTAGCATAATCCTCCTGTTTCTTTTCTGTTTCTCAGTTTTAAAAAATGAATGAATGGACCACTGAGTTGAGCTTGGCTTTCTAAGGCCCACTTGACTTCATATTTCAGGATGTCTGTCTCTAGGTGAGTGATCACACCATCGTGATTTTCTTGCTCATGAAGATCTTTTTTGTACAGTTCTTCCGTGTGTTCTTGCCACCTCTTCTTACTATCTCCTGCTTCTGTAAGGTCCAGACAATTTCTGTCCTTTATCGAGTCCATCTTTGCCTTAAATGTTCCCTTGGTATCTCTGATTTTCTTGAAGAGATGTCTAGTCTTTCCCATTCTGTTATTTTCCTCTATTTCTTTGCATTGATCACTGAAGAAGGCTTTCCTATCTCTTTTTGCTATTCTCTAGAACTCTGCATTCAAATGCTTATATCTTTCCTTTTCTCCTTTGCTTTCTGCTTGTTTTCTTTTCACAGCTATTTGTAAGGCCTCCCCAGATCGCCATTTTGTTTTTTTGCATTTATTTTCCATCGGAATGGTCTTGATCCCTGTCTCCTGTACAGTGTCATGAACCTCATTCCATAGTTCATCAGGCAGTTTATCTATCAGATCTAGGCCCTTAAATCTATTTCTCACTTCCACTGTATAATCATAAGGGATTATGATTATAGACTGCAAGGAGATCCATCTGGTCCATTCTGAAGGAGATCAGCCCTGGGATTTCTTTGGAAGGAATGATGCTGAAGTTGAAACTCCAGTNTTTTTTTGGTTGATTGAACCCATGTGAAGCATTCTCACTTCTGATGTGCTCTTTTTGTTTCACAGAATCTGCATTGTCCTATACATTTAAAATGTAAAAGAAGCCTTTCTTAACATTTTCTTCTGTTTCCTAGTTTTGTTTTTTATACTTGTGCTTATTTTCTGTCCCTTCGTATAATGTATCTTTTTCTGTTAAGCTTTAATATTTTATTCACAGATCCCATAATATTGGAATATCTTTTCTGTCTGGAAGAGCTCTATCCATACATAGTTTATAAGATTTCCCTTGTTTCCTTAACTGCCTGGTTGGCGCTGATACAATATCCTTTTGCATTAATCTACTCAGGATCCCATAATAAAATACCTAAAATAGCACAGACTAGCAAGCTTAGAAAACACAAATTTATTACAGTTCTGGAAGCTGGAAGGTCAAGATCAAATGCTGGCAGAGTTGATTTCTGGTGAGGCTTCCCTCCCTTGCTTATAGATGGCTGCCTTCTTGTTTTGTCTTCACGTGGCCTTTTTGGCATGTACTCACTCCTGGTGTCTCTTCCTCCTCTTATGAGGACACCAGTTCTATTGAATTAGGGAGTCTACTCCTATGACCTCGTTAACCTTAATTACCTCCTTAGAGGCCCCATCTCCAAATACTGTCATCCTGGACAGGGAACATACAAATTTGGAGAGTGCAATTCAGTCCATAACAACTTTTCAGAACAAGCTGAGGTTTTTCAGCTTTAGGTCATGTTCCAGGTCATCCACTAAGGACTAATTCTGGACTGAGGAGGGAGCTGCTCCTGTTCAGCCTACCTCTCTGTACCCTGATTTTGATGTAGAGAACCAATTCTCAAGGGACTCAAGTTGATAAGTCCTTGATTAAAGGGAATAAGTAGAACAAGTCCAAGTTCTAGGAATGCTGCTGCCTGACTCTGCTTACAAATAGCTGATATTACTCTCAGCCATGTTTAAAGCCCAAGTTGTATGTAAATACAAGTCTCTAAAAATAAGTGCTCTACATGCACTTTTATTTTCTTGTTGTTTCCCTTCCTCTTTTAAGAAATACTTAATTTTATTTCTAATTTACTTCTTATTTTCACTGTTAAGGACAGAGTTACTCATAAGACAAAGATTGGCTGCCATGAATAAATGAAATCTTAACAGTAGTTGATGGTTGGTTCAGCTTTCACCCCTGGTTTCATGCCCATCTCAGTTCTGTTTCAGAAGTCAAAGTGTACAAGGATACAGCCATCCTTCCGTCTACTTTCTTTATGCNGAGTTACTCATAAGACACAGATTTGCTGCCATGAATAAATGAAATCTTAACAGTAGTTGATGGTTGGTTCAGCTTTCACCCCTGGTTTCATGCCCATCTCAGTTCTGTTTCAGAAGTCAAAGTGTACAAGGATACAGCCATCCTTCCGTCTACTTTCTTTATGCTGCTGTTAAAAGAAATTCCTCCCAGATTAAAAAAAAAAAACAGCTTATTATTTGAAAATACTTTCTTTGAATGCTTTCATACATATTTTGTAGGGAATTGGGGAGGTAGGGATGGGAGAGAAGAGCTTCCTCCCCTCCCCTTCCTAACTGTCTGTCAGAGCCCTGTGCTTTAGATAAATCACCCTCATTCTGTGTAGGGAAGCTGGGTTTCAGAACAGGTCCCAAAGACCAGGAAACCACACCCTGTGGCTGAGTGAGTTGGGGTTATAATTCTTTTCTGAGGAGTGGTCATTTCTATTTTTCTGTATCATTTTCCAGCTTGGAATCCTGCGACCTAACTACAGTTTGTTGTCTGAATATCTCCAAGGCTCTCGTGAGAAGCCAGAGCCTGTTGTCTCTGAATCTGTCAACTAATAATCTATTGGATGATGGAGTGAAGCTGTTGTGCGAGGGCTTAATGCATCCAAAGTGTAACCTGGAGAAACTGTCGTGAGTCTTTCTGTTATGTTTTCTACAGAGACATTTTGTTCAGTTGTTTGTTTGTTTTTTTACTTATAATTATGAACTGAGTGGGGAAACTGTGTCTTGATATTAATTGGCTCATTTGTCAATCTTGGATGACCTCCTCCTTCTACCTTCTTCCCCCTTTCACTTGACTTTTAGACATTTCTTTTATTTATGATAGATGTCTTATTTTCATTCTTTTCCAGCCTTCTTCTCTGTCCTCTTGTATTTTGTTTCACCATACCTTGTCCATGGCTGCAATGGAATTCATGATTTAAGTAGGTTTGATGAGGTTGCTTCTATAGTAGAGATGTAGAGGTTGTTAGAACCAGCTAACTTCCCTCTAAAAGGAGAGAGAAGCATGCACTTTGGGACTTGACTGACCCCCCTTCATCTGTGTTTCTGCTTCAGCTTAGAAAGCTGTGGCCTCACAGTAGCTTGTTGTGAGGATCTGTCTTTGGTTCTCATCAGCAACAAAAGGCTGACACATTTATGCTTGGCGGACAACATCTTGGGAGATGGTGGAGTAAAGCTTATGAGCGAGGCCTTGAAACATCCACAGTGCATTCTACAGAGCCTAGTGTAAGTGTCTACTAGTTTTAAAAATATATATATATATTTATTGTTATTTACTTGGCCAAGCTGGGTCTTAGTTGTGGCATTTGGAATCTTCGATCCTCATTGCAGCGTGTGAACTCTTAGTTGCAGCTTGTGGGATCTAGTTCCCTGACCAGGGATCAAACCCAGGCTCCCTGTGTTGGGAGTGCAGAGTTGTAGCCACTGGACCACTAGGGAAGTCCTAGTGCCTGCTAGTTTTCATCATTCCCATGTAATAACATTTTGAAATATATTTACACTAGGAAAATATTTTGGACATATTATGTCCCTTGCTTTTTCCCTGTTGTCTACAACGATGAAGATGACGAGGGTGATGATATTAATAATTGCCACATATTGTGACCATACTCTGTGCTGGGCCCTGTGCAAAATTTAACCTGCAGAGCAGTACCCGTTGGTGTCAAATTGGTCACCTGAGTTCTAAGTGCCTCACTGAATAGGTGAGGATTGTGAGGCTTAGAAAGGTTATGCAACTTGCATAATGCTTACAAGAAAATGATGTGTTTAGAATTAAAGTCCACCCATCCAACTCTATATTCTGGGCTCCAAACGGTTAAATATGTATCATTACCATTAAACAAAGACAGTATTCCATGGTATGGCTGGGTTGTGATGTGACAATACCGTTCATTGCTGTTAGGTAATGTGAGAAGTATCTGAGTTCATGTTGCTGCATAGGATGAGAGAAGACAACACTTCAAAACAATGATTTTGTTTNATGTATCATTACCATTAAACAAAGACAGTATTCCATGGTATGGCTGGGTTGTGATGTGACAATACCGTTCATTGCTGTTAGGTAATGTGAGAAGTATCTGAGTTCGTGTTGCTGCATAGGATGAGAGAAGACAACACTTCAAAACAATGATTTTGTTTGATTTTTGGTCAGCTCACAGGGCACCCACTTTTGAGCTTTTTCACCTTTCCAATTTGCTTCAAATGCTGAATGACCATAGAATGGTCAACATTGGGCAAATTCTCATGTAGTTGTAAGAGGATAAGCTTCGGTGATTGCCAGCCACTATGCTCCTCATCTTCAAGGCTCTTGTCGCCTTTGCACAAACTTCCTGAACCACCATTGCACTGTACATTCATTGGCAGTTCCTGGGTCAAATGTGTTGTTGATGTTGTGAGTTGTCTCCGCTGCTTTATGATCCATTTTGAACTTAAATAAGAAAATTACTCGAATTTGCTTTTTGTCTAACATCAATTCCATGGTTTAGAATAAATATAAAATAACCAGCAATTAATAAGTCATTAGCAAAAAAACATAAAGTAAGAAATGTGCATTAAAAAGATGTATAACATAATCACATTTATTTAAGAATGTATTCCAATATCAAATGGCAAATTTTAACAATGCAAAACCCGCAATTACTTTTGCACCAACCTATACAAGATTCTTTATCAATATTAATTAGTTGAAAATAACTTTAAAAATTATTTGTGTTGAACATCTTTGCAAATTTTTTGGTTTCTACTATTCTGGAAATTTCCTCTTCCTAGACGTAGTTTTCCCCTGATTTTTTGTTGTATCTATTATGGTTCTTAATGTCACATAAACATTATCACTATTATTTTTATATATTATAAATAACATACCTGTTGTATTTCTAACTTTCTTTATGGTTATTTTTAGAATATAGAAGTTTAAAACTTTCATGAAGTTGAATTATCTTCCCCTTCATGACTTAATAGAATTGTTTAATACATTAAACCCCACTTCTGTTATCTTTTTCATACTCATTATGGCTTGTGAAAGTCAGCCTGCCAGGCTCCTTTGTCCATGGAATTCTCCAGTCCAGAACACTGGAGTGGGTAGCCATTCTCTCCTCCGGGGGATCTTTCCAAGGATCAAACACAGGTCTTCCACATTGCAGGCGGATTCTTTTACTATTCTTTACCACTTATTCCAAATTTATTTTGTCATCAGATTTAAATTTATCTTGCCCTACATATTCAGTTCAGTTCAGTCGCTCAGTCATGTCCAACTCTATGTGACCCCATGAATCGCAGCACGCCAGGCCTCCCTGTTCATCACCATCTCCTGAAGTTCGCTCAGACTCACATCCATTGAGTCCNTTTTGCTTTGGCTCCATCCCTTCATTCTTTCTGGAGTTATTTCTCCACTGATTTCCAGTAGCATATTGGGAACCTACTGACCCGGGGAGTTCCTCTTTCAGTGTCCTATCATTATGCCTTTTCATACTGTCCATGGGGTTCTCTAGGTAAGAATACTGAAGCGGTTTGCCATTCCCTTCTCCAGTGGACCACATTCTATCAGACCTCTTCACCATGTCCGCCTGTCTTGAGTGGCCCCAAATGGCATGGCTTAGTTTCATTGAGTTAGACAAGGCTGTGGTCCATGTGATCAGATTGACTAGTTTTCTGTGATTATGGTTTCACTGTGTCTGTCCTTTGATTCCCTCTAGCATGACCTACCTTCTCACTTGGGTTTCTCTTACCTTGGACGTGTGGTATCTGTTCACGGCTGCTCCACCAAAGTACGGCTGCTCCACCAAAATGCAGCTGTTATTCCTTACCTTGGNACTGTGTCTGTCCTTTGATTCCCTCTAGCATGACCTACCTTCTCACTTGGGTTTCTCTTACCTTGGACGTGTGGTATCTGTTCACGGCTGCTCCACCAAAGTACGGCTGCTCCACCAAAATGCAGCTGTTATTCCTTACCTTGGACGAGTAGTATCTCCTCCCAGCACTACTTTTTTTATTTTTTTCTACATCACTTCTCTCATCACCTCCTCTCCTCCTCACACACAACTATTTCTCAGGGTGCCTTGAATCATCTCATATGTACTCACATACACAGTTTCCTCTTTCCTAAATGGTTTCTACTATTTCTTCTACTCAGCTTTTCCCTATAATAATTCTACTAATAATCCTGGAATCTGTGTAAACTTTGTAGAGATATTGACAAAGCCAGTTACATTCTGGAAGAAGTCATTAATGCCATCCTGTGCTAACGCTTGCCTAAGAGAAGACTTTTTTTCACTTCACTATTCCCACTGTGTTTGTCCATGTTCAAACTTACAGATTATCCTCTGCACTTTTAACAATCTGTAACACAACCCAAAATAGGAAAATAGGAAATAGGAAAATACCTTTAACCTCCTATCTTTCAAAATAATTTAAAATTCATTTACAGGGTCAATTCTTTGCTTCAAATAACTTGCAGACACTTTACATTTTAATCAGTGCCTCAGCCATTATCAAACAGCCAGGTTTAACTAAATATGAAAATTAATTTCATAAATGAGGATGCTTCTTTACATCTCAGAGGACTGTTGCTTCTTTTATAAATCATATTTAGGTTTTGGAAAGCTTGGATTATAACAATTATTTTCTCTATCAATCATATGCAATTTTTTTTCTTAGCATTCCAACAATATAAATTCTAGCTAGAAGTTGCTGAACTGAAGATATTTCACCTTGAAAATTTAAAGGAAAAAAGAAAACTGAAAGCAATTAGTTTCCTTGATATGTGGCCAGAATGATTTGTTGTTTTTTTCAGTTACTAAGTCATATCTGATTCTTTGCTACCCCACAGACTGCAGTACACCGGGCTTCCCTCTCCTTCCCTCTCTTTCGGAGTTTGCTCAAACTCATGTTCATTGTGTCTATGATGCAATCCAACCATCTCATTCTCTGTTGTCCCTTTTTCCTCCTGCCCTCACACACTTCCAACATGGGGGTCTTTCCTGTAAGTCAGCCCTTTGCATCAGGTGACCAAAATATGGGAGGTTCAGCTTCAGCATCAGTCCTTCCAATGAATATTCAGTGTTGATTTCCTTTAGGATTGATTGGTTTGATCTCCTNCACACTTCCAACATGGGGGTCTTTCCTGTAAGTCAGCCCTTTGCATCAGGTGACCAAAATATGGGAGGTTCAGCTTCAGCATCAGTCCTTCCAATGAATATTCAGTGTTGATTTCCTTTAGGATTGATTGGTTTGATCTCCTCACTGTTTCAAGAGTCTTCTCCAGCAACATGATTCAAAGTTCTTTGATGCTTAACCTTCTTTATGGTCCAGATCTCACATCCAAACATGACTACTGAAAAACCATAGCTTTGACTAGATGGACATTTGTAAACAAAATGATGTCTCTGTTTTTAATACACAGTGTACATTTGTCATTGCTTTTCTTCCAAGAAGCAAGTGTCTTTTAATCTTCCCAATCGTATTGATTTTCTATACTTTCCAGAGTACCTAACTTTCCTGGTTTTTATAGTTCCATTATTTGGCTGAGTTAGAATGTTATATGATTCATAATACATTATATTTGATTTTGGCTGACAATGGTATAATTAAAAGAAACACAGTATTACTAAAATGAATTATACTACAACATCAGGATTCACATCCATAAGTTACTTCTAGATCCATATTACAGAAACTATCTAAATTAGCTAATGAAGTAGAAAAAAAAGAAACAAAAAGGGAAGGAAAGAAGGGAAGGAGTGAGGAAAGAAGGATGGATGAAGGAAAGATGGAAGAAAAGAAGTGAGGGCAGAGAGAGAATATGGGCTGGAAAACATTCAAGACCAGGCCATTTCTTTGATCTTCTAGTGTTTCCTTTCACCTCGACTTTAGTCTGCTCCATCAGAAAATAATTTGCTAGTACTTCTCTATCCACATTAAATAATTATCCCCAAACTTATGAATTTTAACTATTTTTAATATTAACCAACATAGAGATGATAATTATTCTCTGAATCCTAGTTTATAATTTTAGAAGCAAATTTGGATCCCACGTCTTCCCCTGGCTCAAGTAAATGGACAGAGATGAACAAATAGTAGAAATCCAGTTTGTAAAACAAAAGAAAAGGAAACCCTAAGAAAAAGAACCAAAAATCCAGAAAAAAATATTTGTGATAAGCTGGGCAGAACTGCCAAAATCTATCTGACACAGGAATTTCAATGAGGGTCACACAAGTCAACTTGTAGAAGTTATACAAAATGGTCACATAGAATACTGATTCAAAAATAAAAACATAACCAAAAACACACACTAGGTTCTGCACCCCACTCCAATACTCTTGCCTGGAAAATTCCATGAACGGAGGAACCTGGTAGGCTACCGCCCATGGGTGGTTAAGAGTCAAACACAACTGAGCGACTTCACTTTCACTTTTCACTTTCATGCATTGGAGAAGGAAATGGCAACCCACTCCAGGGTTCTTGCCTGGAAAATCCCAGGGANGGAGGAACCTGGTAGGCTACCGCCCATGGGTGGTTAAGAGTCAAACACAACTGAGCGACTTCACTTTCACTTTTCACTTTCATGCATTGGAGAAGGAAATGGCAACCCACTCCAGGGTTCTTGCCTGGAAAATCCCAGGGATGGCAGAGCCTGGTGAATTGTCATCTACGGGGTCTCACAGAGTCAGATACGACTGAAGCGACTTAGCAGCAGCAGTAGCAGTCTCACTATACACCAGTGTGAGCCTTCTCAGCAACCTGATTTCTTAACTATTTAATTATTTCTTGCTTTAATCTTTTTATTTCCCTTAAATCACTCCATACTCTCCTATGTAAATTCTTCTTGTCATTTGATAGTAATCTAAAGCTACTAATTTTCCATTAAACCTTCCACAAGTTAAAATTCTCACTGCACTTGATTAATGATATATTGTGATATAGTTTGTTATTTTTCTTCTGTAATAGCCTTGTTTTTCAACTTTCTTTAAAAAAGAAATTGTATTTTATACATTTTGCTATTTACTAAAAATATTCAAGTAAAATGGGCACTCTTTATGTAATTAGTTTGTCCCTAATTCAGATGAATTAATTTAATGTGTATTTGTTAAACATCCTAATATGTAACAATATGTGATAAATTTCATGACAACCAGATATAAAAACGATATTAGACAGTTTTTTCTCCACTTGATTTTTTTTACCCTTTCTATGTTAGCTAACTAAGTGTATCTTAATATTACAAGGCAGTATAAAGTAAAACTCAGTTTTCCAAAGCCAATTTCCTTATAAGTTACACTGCAACTATTTGATATAGCCAAAATTGCAAAGGAAAGAGTGAATTTCATATCCTACCATGAAATTATTCTCTTTATCAAAATCAAGCATCAAAGTTTGAGTTAGGAACAATTATTTTTTTTCTCTTTCTACAAAGTTCTAATATAAAGTAATTTCTAATTTTACTTAATAATATATGCATACACATATTTCANTTTCATATCCTACCATGAAATTATTCTCTTTATCAAAATCAAGCATCAAAGTTTGAGTTAGGAACAATTATTTTTTTTCTCTTTCTACAAAGTTCTAATATAAAGTAATTTCTAATTTTACTTAATAATATATGCATACACATATTTCAAGATTTTTAAAAGATTAATTCAACTTTAAGCCAATAAACAAAACTGAATATTTAATATTAAACCTTCATATAAAACCTTAATACTGGAGTGAGTAGCTATTCCTTCCTCCAGGTGACCTTCCCAACCCAGGAATCAAACACAGGTATCCCACAATGCAGGCAGATTCTTTACCATCTGAGCCACCGGGGAAGTTCAAGAATCCCAGAGTTGGTAGCCTATTCATTCTCCAGGGGATTTTCCTGACCCAGGAATTGAACCGGGGTCTGCTGCATTGCAGGTGGATTCTTTACCAGCTGAGCTATCAGGGGAATCCAATACTAAACCTCAGAAGCTCCAACTTTTAAGTTATGGGAGAAAATATGTTGATAATGTTTGCCAAAGGTTGGTCTACATAAAGAAAAGGAGTAAACTTTTTTTTTTTAATACTCTAAGTCAAGCCTTGTAAACAGAAGGGTAAACCAAGGCTCATGAATACCCTAAGTTTTTCTCCTTCTCTATTTTTTTTTTTCTCAGTTCTTGGGCTATTTGAAAATGCTTCTACGTTGTGCTTGTGGGGAAAAAGCTTGCTTTCCAATACAAGAGATGTAAGTTTGATCCCTGGGTCAAGAAGATTTCCTAAAGGAGAAAATGGCAAACCACTCCAGTATTCTTGCCTGGAAAATTCTGTGAACAGAGGAGCCTGGTGGGTTGCAATCCATGGGGTCACAAAGAGTCAAAAACCACTGAGCTACTGAGCACTATTTTTATGTTATAAAGCAGGAAACAAGGTTCATTGGTACCCTCAGAACTCTCCCTCTACTCCTGATTTCTTCATTTGTCAAGGGCTCAGTGGTGTTCTTATGGGCTTCAAATATAATATCACTGATATTCATAAAATGAAGTCTGTATAACTCTGTAGAGTTATCACATGAGTTAGTGTTAGGAGGGTAACTTCCATGTCAAGTGGTTTACTTGACAATTGCTACCAAATGAATTGTATCCTACTCTCAATTCACATGTTGACATCTTAACTTGCAAGTGAAGGTCAGGAACAGTGGTGACAGGGAGATACCCCTCGTGCAAAGTAAGGAGCAGCAGTTGTGATTTGCTGGAGCAGCCATAAAGAGAAACTCCACACCCAAGGTAAGAGAAACCCAAGTAAGTTGGTAGGTGTTGCAAGAGGGCATCAGAGGGCAGACACACTGANGAGCCCATCTTTGCATGAAATGTTCCCTTGGTATCTCTAATTTTCTTGAAGAGATCTCTAGTCTTTCCCATTCTGTTCTTTTCCTCTATTTCTTTGCATTGATCACTGAAGAAGGCTTTCTTATCTCTTCTTGCTATTCTTTGGAACTCTGCATTCAGATGCTTATATCTTTCTTTTTCTCCTTTGCTTTTCCCCTCTCTTCTTTTCACAGCTATTTGTAAGGCCTCCCCAGACAGCCATTTTGCTTTTTTGCATTTCTTTTCCATGGGGATGGTCTTGATCCCTGTCTCCCGTACAATGTCACGAACTTCATTCAGGCACTCTATCTATCAGATCTAGGCCCTTAAATCTATTTCTCACTTCCACTGTATAATCATCAGGGATTTGATTTAGGTCATACCTGAATGGTCTAGCGGTTTTCCCTACTTTCTTCAATTTAAGTCTGAATTTGGTAGGGGACATTAAAATGTCCCCTACATAAAGTAAAGGACATTAACCCTGAATTATTTATGGCATAATGTATGTTTTCCCTTCTGATTGGAAATGTCACATTTAATATGTACAGAAAGTCCTCATTTAATTATGATTCCGCCCATTCTACTCCATTTGCCTTCTCGTCTGCTCCACAGAGCTACTTCTGTAATAGGATACTATATTTATGTACAATGTAGGGAAGTTAGCATGTTCTTTTTAGTAAGAAAAATTCTGAAGAACAAGAATCCAGTTTGAAGCCAAATTTGGCTCAAACCTAATGATCCCAAGTGAGACAGCCAAAGAGGCAATGAGAAAGGAGGGTATTTGATCTGAGATAGATGAGGGTTGGCAAGAAGATAGGGGATTAGAAACCTCTTCAAAGATGTACAAATCTAAGTGGTAGAGCAGTGATTCCATCTTTCCTCACATTGTCCACCCACAGGCTGAGGCGCTGCCATTTCACGTCACTCAGTAGTGAATCTCTCTCAACCTCTCTCCTGCACAACAAGAGCCTGATGCATCTGGATCTGGGGTCAAACTGCCTACAAGATGATGGAGTAAAGCTTCTGTGTGATGCCTTTCGGCATCCAAGTTGCAATCTTCAAGACCTGGGGTAGGTGTTCTGTGACCTTATTTTTGTGTAACTTTAAGTACTGTGAGGGCAGGGGAGATGGGATAAGAATTCTGAGAGCAGAGTATCTGTCAGAGAAGAATACGCAGCTAATTCTCTCTCATTCTGCATGAGAAAAGCTGGAGGAGTCCATTCATCAAATTTTTGTTTAACAACTACTACAGTAATTACAGTCAACTTCCCCCATTCCCTCGGTTAAGGAGGGTCAGAGGCCTCAGGATGAACGGTATGTAGCCATTTCATTTTTGCCTCGGTTGTGCTTCAGGGAGTCTGTTTGTGTGTCTTCTACCTAAATCCAGGAAGCTGAATTGTGCTTTACCAGTTTTTCTTTCTTAAACTCGGGTTTATACTTAGGTCAACTTTGAAAGAAACTGGGAATGGAGTTTTTAAGAATATCCAAGAATCCAATCATTCTTAAGCAGCAACCATTTTTAATTCCATTATAGTCTGTCTTACTCTGGGAGTGGGTACACAAACATTTGCATTATATGTGTATGTATAATTGTGATTACATGACTTTAAGGTTTCCTTTTTATGTGATCATATTTCAGATAAATGTAGTATTTCATTTAAATACTTATATATAATTACCTATTTTAATGGCTACATAATACATAGTATTTCATTAGGTAAATATTGTGGCTCAAGTGAAGCAAGATAAGAGATGTCACTTAGAAATCTCACTTTCCCACTAGGGCCTCCCATGGGACTAGTGGCCTGGGTGAGTCATTAGGGGTCTAAGCCCAACACTTTTCCTAGAAACTGAAGATCGATGGTGTACCTAGAAGTGTTTGGCCAGATTGGATTGACTTATGATAACCAAATTTTCAAATGAGTTTAATAGTTGATTTCATTTCTATAAACCCTGAGGTGATTGAACTCNTTAGGGGTCTAAGCCCAACACTTTTCCTAGAAACTGAAGATCGATGGTGTACCTAGAAGTGTTTGGCCAGATTGGATTGACTTATGATAACCAAATTTTCAAATGAGTTTAATAGTTGATTTCATTTCTATAAACCCTGAGATGATTGAACTCTTGGATTCAATAAGTACCTGTACTTCCTCTGAGAAAATGTATATGATATGGGTTACGATGTGATTTTCTGGTTTCTTTTATTATTATTCACCTGGAAAACAGATACTTACTTCATGGAGTTTATCATTAAATCCAGTGCCTTCATTTCAGCTACAGAGATATAATTTCTATGTGACCTATGCACACAAGTTGTTTGCTTAGCCTGCATTTTTCTCCTAAGCATTGTTGTAAGCACAGAGACAAATTTGTGCCTTCTTAGCCACTTTCAAAGCCTCTGCAGGCATGCCTATTCTCTCAAGCAAACTTTACATCAGATATGAACTAGATGCTCAGGGAACTAAAGGCTATCTCTAAGGTTATACTCTTGTCCTAAGGTAACTTACAAAGTGCTGACAGCAGGGAAAATAAATATAAAGCCAATTATAATAGATTCCATATGCTNGGAGATCAGCCCTGGGATTTCTTTGGAAGGAATGATGCTAAAAGTGAAACTCCAGTACTTTGGCCACCTCATGGGAACAGTTGGCTCATTGGAAAAGACTCTGATGCTGGGAGGGATTGGGGGCAGGAGGAGAAGGGGATGACAGAGAATGAGATGGCTGAATGGCATCGCTGACTCGATGGATGTGAGTCTGAGTGAACTCCAGAAGTTGGTGATGGACAGGGAAGCTGGCGTGCTGCAATTCATGGGGTCGCAAAGGGTCGGACACTACTGAGCAACCGAACGGAACGGAACTGAGGTAAGGGATGGGATCCTATGGAACTGGATTGAAAGAAATTCTCTCTCTTTGCCATATAATAACAAGCAAGAAGGTAGCCATCTGCAAGCTGGGGAGAGATCTCTTACCAGTATTGTGTCATGCTCTCAGATTTTCAGCCTCCAGAACTAAGACAAAATATGGTCTATTTGTTAAGCTATCCAGACTATTATATTTTGTTATAGTAGCCCAAGCTGACCAGTACAACTGACAATAATGTTATGAAACTTAGATGTACTTTAATAAATCATAATAATTGAAATGCTGTGTAGGTGTGTGTTTTATGCAGGTTAGCATAAGCATAATACATGTTTTTGTGAAAAAATATGAAAGTAGGAAAAAAATGAAATAACAATGTAGAAAAAAACAAAAAAAATTTATAATGTTAATGGAAAATGAGATTCCATCATGCTGCCTGAGATATTGCTGTAAATATGGACTAATTGAATATGTCCGTGGGATATTTTTGCAATAACTACAAAAGAAGGAATGAGCTTTAACATAAGATTATGTTGTCCCTGGTAAAAGTTAGATATTCCACTGATAGACCTAGTCATTGTCAAAGAACTAGCTAGATTTACTGAAAATAGTTCCAAAGATTGTAGTTAGAAACCCCATAGCTAATCCTGAACTGGTTCAACTTTCAGCCCACAAAGAAGCATTACCTTCTTTGAAACCTGTTCCTTCCTAGTTTTTTTTTAAGCCAATACTGTATGGTTATTGTTAAAACAGATAAACAAAGTGGAGGGGATCATCTTATATATATCAAGGAGTGTCTGTTAACACCTTTAATTATCAGAAGGTCAAAGTCCAGAGGTCAGTGAGTGGAAAATGGGGGTAATGATCTAAATGCCCTGGGGAAATTAAAAAATTGCTTTAGGAAGCTTTTGTTTTGAGGATAAGTTATATAAAACTTAATAAAAAAAAGTCACTGACTAGAAAATATTTCAAATCATCAGGACAATGGGAGGAAAGTGAAGAATATAATAAACAGAAGATATTTATCAAGGAAAGGTGAGTAAATATTGAGACCAGACAGGTTTTGAAGAAAGATTTGAGATTCTAATACTAATGATTGTCATCCTTACACTCAGTTAGCATATCTTCACGAGATTTATCCCCTTTTAGTGGATCACTCATTGCCTTGTCCTGGCAAATGGTCTTGGGTAACTCAATGAAGCTATGAGCCATACCACTCAAGACAGATCATAGTGGAGAGTTCTGACAACACATGGTCCACTGGAAGAGAAAATGGCAAACTACTAAATGGGCAATGAGAGCCCCATGAACAGTATAAAAGGGCAAAAAGGCACCAAAAGATGAGCTCCCCAGGACGGAAGCTGTCCAATATACTACTAGGGAAGAGTGGAGGGCAGTTACTAATAGCCCCAGAAATAACAAAGCGACTGGGCCAAAGCAGAAGTGAATGCTCAGTTACAGATATATCTGGTGGTGAAAGTAAAATCCGTTGCTGTAAAGAACAATACTGTGTAGGAACCTGTAATGTTAGGTCTATGACTAACAGCAAATGGGATGTGGTCAAGCAGGAAAAGGCAAGAGTAAACATTGACATCTTAGAATTCAGTGAACTAAAATGAATTGGAATGGGCTAATTTAATCAGATGACCATTAGATCTACTACTTTGGTCACCTGATGTGAACAGTAAACACATTGAGAAAGACCCTGCTGCTAGGAAAGACTGAAGGCAAAAGAAGAGGGTGGCAGAGGATGAAATGGTTGGGTNAAATTTTCTTTAAACCTAAGATGACATCAACTGTAAGATACATTGTTCCTTTTATTTTTGACCATATCCATTGGCATGTGGGATCACAGTTCCCTGACCAAGGTTTGAATCCATGCCCTTGGTCTGATTGGAATGGGCTAAGTTAATCAGATGACCATTAGATCGACTACTTTGGTCACCTGATGTGAACAGTAAACACATTCAGAAAGACCCTGCTGCTAGGAAAGACTGAAGGCAAAAGAAGAGGGTGGCAGAGGATGAAATGGTTGGGTCATCATCACAGTGTTCATGAACCTGGGCAAAATTTGGAAGATACTGAGGGACAGGGATAAAGAAAGCTGAGTGCTGAAGAATTGATGCTTTTAAACTGTGGTGTTAGATAAGACTCTTGAGAGTCCCTTGGACTGCAAAGAGATTCAACTAGTCCATCTGAAAGGAAATCAGTCCTGATATCAGGACTGATGCTGAAGCTGAAACTCTAATACTTTGGCTACCTGATGNGGAAGATACTGAGGGACAGGGATAAAGAAAGCTGAGTGCTGAAGAATTGATGCTTTTAAACTGTGGTGTTAGATAAGACTCTTGAGAGTCCCTTGGACTGCAAAGAGATTCAACTAGTCCATCTGAAAGGAAATCAGTCCTGATATCAGGACTGATGCTGAAGCTGAAACTCTAATACTTTGGCTACCTGATGCGATGAACTAATTCATTAGAAAAGACCCTGATGCTGGGAAAGATTGACGGTAGGAGGAGAAGGGGAGAACAGAGGATGAGATGGTGGCATGGCATCACTGATTCGATGGACATAAGTTTGTGCAAGCTCTGGGAGTTGGTGACAGACAGGGAAGCCTGGCGTGCTTCAGTCCATGGGATCACAAAGAGTCAGACACGAGTGAGGACTGAACTGAACTGAACTGAGGGACATGGAGGCCTGGCATGGTGCAATCCATTGGGTTGCAAAGAGTTAGATATTACTTAGCCACTGAACAACAGTAGAAAATTTGGAAAAATTTAACCAGTAATTTTTAAAAGGTTTCCATTTATTTCTAATATGTGGCTGATTAAAGAACCACCATATAACAAAACTTCAAGTTCCTGCTTTAGAATAGCATAAGAGTGTTAAAAGCGTAGAATATCAGGTCTAACCTAAGACTCAATGATTTAGAATATGCCTATTAAAACTTCAGAGCAAATAAAAACTAAGGCATAATGGAATATAAAATGCTGCAGAAGCAAGCAGATGTATTTCAAACCCTGTATACTAACCTAAGTGGGGAAAAGTGGAAGCAGTGGCAAACTATTTTCTTGGGATCCAAAATCATTGCACTCAGTGACTGCAGCTATGATATTAAAAGACTCTTGCTTTTGGAAGAAAAGCTATGACAAATTTAGACAATGTATTAAAAAGCATAGACCTTAGTTTTCTGACAAAGGTCCCAATGTCAAATCTACATTTTTTTCCAGTAGTCATTTACTGACATGAGAGTTGGACCATAAAGAAGTTTGAGTGCTGAAAAACTGATGCTTTCAAATTGTGGTGCTGGAGAAGACTCGTGAGTTCCCTGGACTGTAGGGAATCAAGCCATTCAATCCTAAAAGAAATCAACCCTGAATATTCATTGGAAGAACAGATGCTAAAGCTGAAGCTCCAATAATTTGGCCACCCGATGTGAAGCACCAATTCACTGTAAAAGACTCTGATGTTAGGAAAGATTGAAGGCAAAAGAAGAGGGCAGCTGAGGATGAGATGGTTAAGGAATATCACCAAATCAAAGGACAGAATTTGAGCAAACTTGGGGAGATAGTGGAGGACAAAGAAACTTGGTGAGCTACAGTCCAGGGGATCACAAAGAATCAGACAAGACTTATCAATTGTAAAGCAACAACAACAAGATTTCTTAGAACTTAGTAGATTTCTCACCCCATGGCACTGGCCATACCAATTAACCTCAGAGAGCCATTAAGGAAAAAATAGATTGAAGAAGCAGATATTGATTTCTGAGAAATCAGACATAAAAATACATTGATCAAGAAGGAAAAAAATAAAANGTGTGTGCGTGCTCACTCACTCAGTCCTGTGTGACTCTGCAACCCCATGGACTGTAGCTCACCAGGCTCTTCTGTTCATGGGATTCTCCAGCCAAGAATATTGGAGCAGTTATCCATTTCCTACTCCAGGGGAATCTTTCTGACCCGGGGATCGAACCCGCATCTCTTGCATCTCCTGCATGGACAGGCAGGTTCCTTACCACTGCACCATCTGGGAAACCCCAGGACCCCAGGAGGCCCTACTCCCAGCTAATCCCTCCTGCCAACCTCTTCACTGGGTCCACAACTCTCTAGGTTACATACCAGTGAGAGTTTGGCTCAAATGTATCATACTTGAATGAAAATTGGGACCAGAGCTTGCTGAAAGCATGTCCTAGACTCTGTGTCTTTTGAGTTTTTTCTTACTGCTGAGATCTTTGGTACAAGTTTGGTCATTTGTCACTCCGACCTCTAATCCTGAGAACTTCAGGGACGACAGGCCAGAGTCTAGGAGAGTGAGGCCAGCTGGACACTGAACCCAGGCCCTGCAAACCTCCACAATCCTCAAGGCACTAGTAGTGCTCCAGATGCCCTGGGAGGCAGACAGACCATTTTATAGATGAGAAAACTGAGGCTCCGTGTGGGCAGCAAGGACACAGACCTTCATGTCACACCTAGCTCCCTACCTCCTTCCTTTCTGTGTGACCTGGAGCCAGTCTGTGACCTCTCTTAACTGTGGCTTCCAAGTCAAGAAGAGGGGGCAGTAACAGTACCTACCTCACTGGGTTGTTGGGCAGAGTGGGGGTGACCTTGCATCCCTGGCCCTGAAGGAAGAGACCATAACTGGGGTCATGAGGCCGTTTCCCAGGCAGCCAGTGTTGGAGATGGGATGGACCCAGGTGTCTTAACCCCAGGTGTCCTGAGTCTGCTTCCCACCTGGTCTTTGAAAAACACCCTCTGTTAACTTTAGCCCAAATCTACTGGAAACCTACTAAGTCTGCACCCCACAAAGATGAGCAAGACCAGGATCAAGGGGTGCAAACTAGGGCTCCATGGGGCTGATTCCACCAGGTCATTTGGAAGCAGGTGGCCTGGGAATCACACTCTGAGAAACACCTCTGTCTGCTGCCACTTGAAAGTGTGGCTCTCAAACCAGCAGCTTTGGTGTCACCTGGGAGCTGCTTTAGAATGCAGAGTCCTGGGCCCCACACCACTCAGCTGAAGCAGAAACTGCTCCGTGACAAGATCCCCGGAGGTTTCTCTGCACATCTGTGTTTGAGAGGCAGTGGCCTTGAGTCGTGGTTCTCGTGACTGCAACTGCAATCATGTGGGGGAGGTTTAAAAAAATCCTGGTGCCAGTCCTCACCTCAGACCATTAAATCAGAATCTCTGGGGGTGGGCTTGGGCATCAGGCAGTGCCAGGCCTTCCTAGGCAATTCCAGTATGCAGCCTATTAGGGGAACCAGGAACCTAGGAAAAGTTATTGTGTCTGGTTGGAAGTGAAATTAACTGAGCTCCAGGGTTTCTTTAGGATGGAAAATCCTACTGGATTAAGAATGTTTGAGTGTTAGCCTAAGAGCCTGAGGGGTTCTAGGTTCTTTGATTGTAAAGTAGGAAATGCTATGACGGCTGGTTAAGGAGAGAAAGTGCCAGAACTGGGTGGTGCTCAGGGCTGTCTCAGAGCTTTGGGTGGACCAGCCGCACGACTGGTGTTGCCCTCCAGGGACAAGGGTGGTGCTTCAGACTCTGGGTGCACTGCTGTGAGTGCAGGTGGGCGCTGGGCTGGTCTGTGCTGACACCGGTGGGGAAGAGCCCCACCTTCTCTGCCTCTCCCAACTCTTTGCTCCCCATTGCAGTCCTCAGGGTCCTGCCTCTGCCTGAGACCCCCTGGCCTCAGCACTATGGCTAAACCAGGCCGGGACATGGAGCTGAATCACCTAGTCCAGGACCAGTCGCCTGGCCAAGAGACCCCCAGGCTTGCCCCCCCGAACCGGGTGGAGCAGCTCCCCAATGTGCCCAGCTACCGCCCCCCCACCACCCGCATCCCTGTCCTCATCTCCCGGAGGACAAACTTGTCCAACTCCAGCTTCGTCAAGGAGACCAGGAGCTCAGTCCGTCGTCTAGGTAGCGTGAAACTGCCCACCCAGCATGCTGGTGTCTGTGTTGTGTTTCTGCATGGCGTGGGCTGCTTTCTGCATGCGTGTTGTGGTCTTGGTGTGGGACTGCTATTTGGGCTCCTAGAAAACCACCCCTTCTTTCTCTGCTGACCAGTGCCTTCGTCTTGTTTTGTGATGATTTAAGGTATAATAGTCCCCTTCTCTCTGTGCCTAAAATTCCACAATTAGCAATTCATTTTGGGGGGTTAAACGTGGCATTTTGCAGATCATCAGTTTTTATACGGGTTAGTCACTCATACCCTAGTTTAAACAAGTCATTCAGATCTCCAGGCCAATGAAGAGGCTTGGATCCAGGAGCTGGGTCAGGGGGAAGAATAATCAGAGGGAAATGGACCAGGAGACGAGGTGAAGGTCCATTGCAGACAGAATCTACTGACCTTGAGAGTTTGCTGGGAGCTGGACTTTCTGGGGACTGTGGCTGTCTGCCCAGCAAATTCCCTTTCAGGACAGGAGAGGCCCCCAGGTGTTGACAGGCAGACCCAGAGGAGAGGTGTCCTCGGGCCAGTGCAGAGAGAGAGCCTGTCTGGACCCATTTAATTGTGACAGGGTCCCCATTGTGGCCTTGGGGCTCCTGCTATTTGCTGCCTGCTGACAAAGAGCTGGGGGCCATACTGGTGCCTCGCGGCGAACCCCTGTCACTTTGAGTCTGCCCTGACTCAAACCAGACCTGCCTGTTTTGCCTTTGATTCATTTGTTTGCTTTTGGATGACCCTGGGCAAGGTTGTCTGCGGTATCCACAGGCAGGTCAAGCTGAACATTTCATGAGAAGAGATCCACTCTTATTCTCCCCTCCTTCTGGCTTGAGGTGGGCACAGAGTCGGGGTGAGGTGGAGTAAGATCAGCCCGCCTGGCCAAGTGACCCCGGGGCTTGTTCGGTTAGCAGAGACAGCGGAACACCCAGGGTTGGGGTGGCGGTGGCTCGGGGTGGCTCAGGGCTGTCTCTCAGTGCTCTTGGCTAGACCAGCCTCATGACTGGTGACGTTCTCCACATGGGCTACTGGGGACGACATGCCAAGCTCAGTCTTCCAGGCCAGCCCTAAATCTCACTCCAAAGGGTCCCCCATGTCCTCCACCCTTACATCACTTCTTGATTTTTGTATAGTCTGTATCAACTCTGCTGGAAGAGGGCATGGCAACCCACTCCAGTATACTTGCCTGGAGAATCCCATGGACAAAGGAGCCGGCAGGCTACAGCCCATAGGATCACAAAAAGTCGGACATGACTAAAGTGACTTGGCACTCATGCATGCAAGCATGTACCAACTCTGCGCTTATTTGCTTACTCACTTTTTCATTCAATTCAGTGTATTTAAATAGGAAGCTTTACATTATAATTCAAATGGAAAACCAGCCTGGCCTGCCATAAATAGAATGGCATAAATAGAAATAACCACAAAGACATGGGGAACTAGGTTGTGTTGGTGATTTCTAGTGAGGTGGGGGCCTGCTGAAGGCTCATAGCTGAGTCTGCGGAAGGGAACTAGTACGTGTCTGGGAGGCGTTGAGCCCACTGCAGCACTAACCTGAGGTTTCCTCTCTGCCCACGCTGGATCCAGAGAGGACAGGAAAGGGAGGAATGGTCTCATTCTGTGTCATCCTTTGTCTTGGCTGTGCCATCTAAAATCATCGTGTGCCTTCTCTGGTCCCTGGGAGCCCCATGCTTTGAGAAACAGTCACAGTGACACATTGGGATGGTGGTCTGAACCAACTGTGATTGACACACAATGATTTTAGATGCTATGGCCCAGGCAATGACAGCATGCAGTGAGTGACAAGATTATTTCCATTTCAGCGGTTCTGTGTGGCCCAGAAGTCTGTATGTAGGCTGGTCACCAACCTCAGGATGGGCTGAGAGTTTTAGCTCTGGAGCCATGATGCCTGGGTCCAAATCTGGGCTCTGCTGCAGGTTTCTTAACCTCTGTGTGCTTCAGTTTCCTTTGCACAAAACGGGGCAATGATAACAGTGACCTCATAGAGTGGCTGGGAATGACGAAAGGGTTTATATATACATATAAATAAAACACTTAGAGTTTAGTGAAACAAATGCCTAGTAGGCATATAGGAAGTGCTTAACAGTAAATATTATTATTCTCTAAACCAATTTAAGCATACAATATTATTCTTTGTATTCTTAATCACAATTCTTATTCTATAAATCAGTATCATAGAAACAAATATGATTTCTGTTTTGAGTTCCTACTCTGTCAAGCTGGCAGGAGATGAAACATTGGGTTTAGGTGGTCCCCCTACCTTTGAGAGTGACTGAGTTTGTAGGGTCTTATGCAGGGTGAGGCAGGGGGTGAGGGGGACCACGTGGTCCCTCCCAGGCTCCCTGGGACAGCCTCATGGATGCTGAGGCCACGGTGTTTTTTTGCTGCCAGAGGTCCATGCTGGAAGCACCCGGGGCCCTGAGCATTTTGGAGAAGCTGCCTTAGTCCTGGCTGCCTCCATGCCCCCAGCCCACCTCCAGCTCCCCTCTCCCGAGGTCTGTGGGAAGCAGGGGGAGGTCCCTGCCACCCCATGGCTCTTTCCTGCTTGGCACAACCTGGAGCATCTCTGGTGAGTCTAGCAAAAGTCCTGCTCATCCTCCTTTCCCGAGGGCTTAGGGTTAGTACAACAAATACCCCAGAGTCTTGAGGTCTGCTTATGTTCCCTCCACCAAGCTTCATAATGTGCTGGCTTTTCCCATGTGGCCATTAAAAAAAGCTTACATATCCAAATGCTTCAAAACCCACCCCTCCACATTTTGGGGGTGTGCAGCTGCCTTGCTGGTACCCAGACCTGCACCTGGCTACTATTGTGTGGTTTGGCCCAGGTGTAGTGGGGAGTGGGGGCACCCTCTCGGCCCCTCAGCATCCTCTGAGCTCTGCCTAGGGGCAGACCTGTCCCCACAGTCCCAGGGGAGGGTAATGAAGCCCGAAACAGGGACATACTTAGTCTCCCCAGGGAGGATCTGATTCTCAGGATGCAAGGCCTCTCAGAGGTCAGGAGAGGAGCTGAGGGGATTATTTCTGGGGCCTCTTGGCAGATGCAAAAATAAGAAAATACCAAATGTCACAGGGGTAACACACATTACAAAAACAGTCTGTCACCCTTGATTGTAGGAAATTTCCAAATGTCTCCATTCGAGGCCCTTCAAGAATGTGAGGCCCTGAAGAGGTAAAATTGTCACTACATGCAGATGACATGATACTGTACATAGGAAACCCTAAAGACTCCATGCAAACACTGCTGCTGCTGCTGCTGCGTCGTTTCAGTCGTGTCCGACTCTGTGCGACCCCATAGATGGCAGCCCACCGGGCTCCCCCGTCCCTGGGATTCTCCAGGCAAGAACACTGAAGTGGGTTACCATTTCCTTCTCCAATGCATGAAAGTGAAAAGTGAAAGTGAAGTTGCTCAGTCGTGTCCTACTCTTACCGACCCCATGGACTGCAGTCTACCAGGCTCCTCCGCCCATGGGATTTTCCAGGCAAAAGTACTGGAGTGGGTTGTCATTGCCTTCTCCGAAGCAAACACTACTAGATCTAATAAATGAATTTAGCAAAGTAGCGGGATTCAAGATAAATATTAAAAAATGAGTNATATATATATATATATATAAATGCTGTTGCTGCTGCTTCTAATTTGCTTCAATCGTGTCCGACTCTGTGCAACCTCATAGATGGCAGCCCACCAGGCTCCCCTGTCCCTGAGATTCTCCAGACAGGAACACTGGAGTGAATTACCATTTCCTTCTCCAATGCAGGAAAGTGAAAAGTGAAAGTGAAGTTACTCAGCCATGTCCGACTCTTAGCGACCCATGGACTGTAGCCTACCAGGCTCCTCTGTCCATGGGATTTTTCCAGGCAAGATTACTGGAGTGGGTTGCCATTTCCTTCTCCATATCAAGAATGGTATGAAATAAAAGATAAATTTCTCTCTGTATCATTTTACAACCAGATACTTGAAGACAAGACTGCTAAAACAGTAGAGAGAAGTCCTCTGAAGATTTATTTTATATTTCTCTGCACTCCTTATCTGTGAGCAAAAAGAGAAATTTCCTTTTTATAAAATGCCAGAGGGTCCAATGCTGTTTCCAGTGGAGGGAAACATGAAGACTTACATCAAATGCTGATTAAAACACACCAGTAAGGACCACATATGAGAAACCACCTGTAAATCTGCACTAGTTTCCTAATTCCAGAACACAGCCTATGCAGTGGACAATTTAAAAGTGAATGGCAGGTTTCATCATCAAGTCTCACTTATTACTGTAAAATGTTCCCACTTTTGTGGTCCTTCTACTTTCTCCTAAAAAGTATGTGATAAAATTCAGTTAAGAAAGCTTAAGGTGAAATCCTTTAATACACTACAGGAACACTTACATTTAAAAATATTAGACATAAGGAGGCCTCTGTTTAAAGCCAAAGAATGAATTATCAGTGATATAGTTAACTCTGGCCAGGAAATCAGATAGATATACTGGCGGATACAAAAGTCTTTTCTAATGCCATTCTTTTCAAACCACAAAAGAAACTGAATAATTTGTGTGTGTGTATATATATATATATATAATACTGCCCATGCTTCCTGAAGGATTTTTGTACTCTGAATTTGAAATAGAAATTATATTTTATTTTAGGTTATATTACACTTCCATGGTCAATGATTAGGTGATCTTTAAAGTTCCCCTTTGGCAGCATAGAGAAGACATTAAATGATGGTAAATGGATTGGAGTCCCACCTCCTCTTATCCACTAATTTCCTATGTGACACCAGACAAATGGTTTAATAGATCCCAAACCTAAGTTTACTCATCTGCATATGAACACTTTGGGCTGAATGACCTGTAATTACATTTTATATTCACTTTCCAGCTTTTACTATCCATGATAATACTAAATCAATAAATATTCTTACACAATGTCACAAGAGCTCTTGCATCATTTTTACCTCCAAATATTATATGGTAAATGAATTTCAGCATAATATGAAAATAGGGAGTGGGTAGCTTTGATATTTCTCTATCTCCACAAGTGTGTTAAACAGAGCTGTGGTTATTTGCAGCTTTTACAAAATGTGAATGTGTTCGGTCATGGACAAAAATAATTCAGTTATGTGTGTCACAATCTGTGAACACACTATGCAATGATCAAATCCATAATAAAAATACAACAACTGTGAGCATTTAGAAATTGCAAAGCCAATAGAGTATTGTAAAGTAAAATAAAGTTTAAAAAAAATTTCCTTATGACTTATGGGTCATATAAACTATAATTGAAAATTACTTACAAATTATAAGATTATTAATTGAAATATGAAATCTTATAGAAGTCATATTTAGAGGCATATAAACTGAAACCTTTACTAAAAATGAAATTAATTGCAGTTTTAATGCAATTTTTAAACTTTATTTTTTTCAGAGCATTTTTAGTCTCCATTGAGAACACTATTAAGAGGAAGCGGTAGAGATTTCCGATATATTGCCTGCTCCCACACACATTTTGTTGTTGTTCAGTCACTCAATCATGTCCAACTCTTTGCACCCCTATGAACTGCAGCACACCAGGCCTCCCTGTCCTTCACCGTCTCCTGGAGCTTGCTCAAACTCATGTCCATTGATGGTAATGCCATCCAACTATCTCATCCTCTGTTGTCTCATCCACACATGCTTAGCCTCCTCCCTTATCAACATCCCAAACAGAGTGGTATACTTGTAATATTTGATTGATTTACCCTGCCACATCATTCTCACTGTAAGCCCAAAATTTACGTTAAATGTTTGGTCTTGGAGCTGTACGTGTTATGGGTTGGAACACATATAATAACATGGATCCACCATTATAGTACCATACAGTATTTTCACTGCTCTTAAAATCCTCTGTGGTCTGCCTATTTATCTCTGCCCTCAACCTCTGGCAACCAATGATATTTCTGTCTCCATAGAAATGTTTTTCTGGTGTCCCTTGCTTGGAATCAAATGGTATGTAGCTTTCTCAGAGTGATTTCAACCTAATGCCTTTGAAAAGGAGAACACAAATATAAATAAATAGATGTACACTAATTTGAAAATATGAAGGGAAATATGCTGCTGCTGCTAAGTCGCTTCAGTCGTGTCTGACTCTGTGTGACCCCATAGACACCGGGCTCCCCCGGCCCTGGGATTCTCCAAGCAAGAACACTAGAGTGAGTTGTCATTTCCTTCTCTAATGCATGAAAGTGAACAGTGAAAGTCTCTCAGTCGTGTCTGACTCTTAGCGACCCCAGGGACTGCAGCCTACCAGGCTCCTCTGTCCATGGGATTTTCCAGGCAAGAGTACTGGAGTGGGGTGTCATTGCCTTCTCCAAAGGGATATATAGCAGTTACAAGTGACTAGGATAGAAAAAATTGTGAACATTGCTGGTGGGAATACAAAATAGGGGAGTCATTATGGAAAGCAGTATGGAGATTATTCAAAAAATTTAAAATAGAACTACCATGTTGTTGTCATTTAGTCACCCAACCGTGTCTGACTCTTTGAGACCCCATGGACTATATAGCACACCAAGCCTCTCTGTTCGTGACCATCTCCTGGAGTTTGCCCAAGTTCTTGTTCTTGCATTGGTGATGCCATCCAGCATCCTCATCTTCTTCTTGAAGGAGAAGGAGAAAAGCTACTCTATGAGCCAGCAATTCTGCCTCTGATTTATATCCAAAAGAACTTAAAGCAGGATCTTGAAGAGATAATTAGACACCATGTTTGTTACAGCACTATTTATAAGAGAGAAGAGGTGGAAGTAACCTGAATATTAAATGTCAAATTTGATATCATTCAGCCTTAAAAAATAAGAAAGTCATGTCAGTTGTTACAACGTAGATGAATCTTGAAGTCATTATACTAAACACAATGTCAGTTATGAAAAGACAAATGCTGTATAAGTCCATTCATGTGATGCATCTGAAGTATTCAAAATCAGAAACAGAAAGTAGAAAACTAAGGTCTTAGGGGAGGAGGAATTCATTTTTATGAATATAAAGTTTCAATTTTGCAACATAATAAAGTTCTAGGGATTTGTTGCAAACAGTTTGAGTATAACTCAGGGAATCCTTGATGACTCCATGTGTAAAATATCTGCCTGCAGTGCAGGAGAACAGGAGATGCAGGTTTGATCCCTGGACTGAAATGACTCTCCTGGAGGAGAAAAAGGCAACCCACTCCAGTATTCTTGCCTAATAATCCCATGGACAGAGGAGCCTGGTGGGCTAAAGGCCAAAGGGTCACAAAAAATCAGGCACAAATGAACAACTAAACACACACAATGTGAATACATTTAGCATTACTGAAATGTACACTTAAAATAACAAGGTAGTAAAATTAATATTATGTGTTTTTATCACAATAAAATAAATAGGGTGAAAAATCAAATCGAAACCTTTGGAAAGAAATACAATTGTACCTAGACCATTTTTAAAATATATGCCACAAATCTGTCTCATGAATGCTGGCTTTAGCTGAGGATTAAGACACTTCTGACTCAAAAACAATACATAAAATATATAAAAACATAAAAAGAAATATGACAATATACATTAGAGAAAATTTACACTGCAGGATCATTTTAGGAGAAAATCTTTAGATATCTTATATAATAAGTCTTGCATTTAATTTTAATGTATTTCTTGAAATCAGGAAAAATCAGCTCATTTTTGCCATTCAAGTTTCAGAATACAAGTATACAATTGTCTGTTATTCTGCTATAATATACTCCAGGTCAAACACTCAAATGCAAAGTTGTCTGTTGTCATTTGTCTGGTCTGTTTACTTACCTCATATCCAATATTCACTTGCTGACCTTACAGACACACAACTGTGCTTATAAGCTGCAATGTGCAAGTGTGTAAGTCGCTCAGTGTTGACCAACTGCTTGCCAGCACATGGACTTTAACACTCCAGGTTCCTCTGTACTTGGGATTCTCCAGGCAAGATACTGGAGTGAATTGCTATTTTCTTCCTCAGGAGATCTTCCTGAGCCAGGAATCAAACACAGTTCTTTGGCCTTGCAAGCTGATTTTTCACTATGAGTCATATTTGTGAGTCTAATTTCGATACATTACCTATGAACGACATGTTTCAGATTATATTGGTGGTGCTAGTTGTAAAGAACCTGACTACCAATGAATGAGATGTAAGAGACATGGATTCAAAATCTGGGTGAGAAAGATTCCCTGGAGGAGAAAATAGCAATAATCTATCTACTATATTAGCATACCACTAAGGTACCTGATGGATAAAGCAATGGCAACCCACTCCAATATTCTTGCCTAGCAAATTCCATGGGTGGAGGAGCCTAGTGGGCTGCAGTCCATGGGGTCACTGAGTCAGACACGACTGAGCGATTTCACTTTCACTTTTCACTTTCATGCATTGGAGAAGGCAACCACAAGGTACCTGATAAAAGTTAAAGAGGAGAGTAAAAAGTTGGCTGAAAGCTCACCATTCAGAAAACTAAGATCATGGCATCTGGTCCCATCACTTCGTGGGAAATCGATAGGAAAACAGTGGAAACAGTGTCAGACTTTATTTTGGGGGGCTCCAAAATCACACAACTGGTGATTGCAGCCATGAAATAAAAGACGCTTACTCCTTGGAAGGAAAGTTATAACCAACCTAGATAGTATATTAGAAAACAGAGACATTACTTTGCCAACAAAGGTTCATCTAGTCAAGGCTATTCTTTTTCCAGCAGTCGTGTATGGATATGAGAGTTGGACTGTGAAGAAGGCTGAGTGCTGAAGAATTGATGCTTTTGAACTGTGGTATTGGAGGAGACTCTTGAGAGTCCCTTGGAATGTAAGGAGATCCAGTCAGTCGATTCTGAAGGAGATTAACCCTGTGATTTCTTTGTTAGGAATGATGCTAAAGCTGAAACCCCAGTACTTTGGCCACCTCATGTGAAGAAGGAGAAGACTCTCACCTCATTGGAGAAGACTCTGATACTAGGAGGAATTGGGGGCAGGAGGAGGAGAGGATAACAGAGGTTGAAATGCCTGGATGGCATCACTGACTCGATGGACGTGAGTTTGAGTGAACTCTGGGAGTTGGTGATGGATAGGGAGGCCTGACATGCTGCAATTCATGGGGTCGCAAAGAGTTGGACACGACTGAGCAACTGAATTGAACAGACTGACTGAAGGTAACTGATTGCATTCATCTCACACGCTAGCAAATAATGATCAAAATTCTCCAAGTCAGTCTTCAACAGTATTTGAATCGTGAACTTCCAGATGTTCAAGTTGGATTTAAAAAAGGCAGAGGAAGAAGAGATCGAACTGCCAAAATTCACTGAATTATCAAAAAAACAAGAGGGTTCCAGAAAAACATCTATTTGTGCTTGGTCGACTATGGTAAAGCCATTGACTGTGTGGATCACAACAAACTGTGGAAAAACTTAAAGAGATGGGAAAACCAGAACACCTGACCTGCCCCTTGAGAAATCTGTATGCAGGTCAAGAAGCCACAGTTAGAACTGGACATGGAACAACACGCTGGTTCCAAATTGGGAAAGGAGTATGTCAAGTTTGTATATTGTCACCTTGCTTATTTAACTTATATGCAGTGTACATCATGAAAAATACTGGCCTGGAAGAAACACAAGCTGGAATCAAGATTGCCGGGAGAAATATCAATCACCTCAGATATGCAGATGACACCACCCTTATGGCAGAAAGTGAAGAAAAACTAAAGAGCTTCTTGATGAAAATGAAAGAGGAGAGTGAAAAAGTTGACTTAAAACTCAACATTCAGAAAACTAAGATCATGGCATTGGGTCCCGTCATTTCATAGTAAATAGATGGGGAAACTGGAGAAAGAGTGAGAGACTTTATTTTGGGGGGTTCTAAAATCACTGCAGATGTTGACTGCAGCCATGAAATTAAAAGACACTTACTGCTTGGAAAAAGAGTTATGACCAATCTAGACAGCATATTAAAAAACAGAGACATTACTTTGCCAAAAAAGTTCCATCTAGTCAAAGCTTTGATTTTTGTAGTAGTCATGTATAGATGTGATAGTTAGACTATAAAGATAGCTGCTGTTGCTAAGTCACTTCAGTCGTGTCTGACTCTGTGTGACCCCATAGATGGCAGCCCACCAGGCTCCCCCATCCCAGGGATTCTCCAGGCAAGAACACTGGAGTGGGTTGCTATTTCCTTCTCCAATGCATGAAAGTGAAAAATGAAGTGAAGCTGCTTAGCTGTGTCTGACTCTTCACGACCCCATGGACTGCAGCCTACCAGGGTCCTCTGTCCATGGGATTTCCCAGACAAGAGTACTGGAGTCGGGTGTCATTGCCTTCTCTGAAAGATAGCTGAGCACTGAAGAATTGATGCTTTTGAACTGTGGTGTTAGAGAAGACTCTTGAGAGTCCCTTGGACTGCAGTAAGATCAAGCCAGTCCATCCTAAAGGAAATCAGTCCTGAATATTAATTGAAAGGACTGATGCTGAAACCCCAATAATTTTGCCATGTGATGCAAAGAACTGACTCATTTGAAAAGACCTTAATGTTGGGAAAGATTGAAGGCGAGAATAGAAGGGTATGACACGGGATGAAATGGTTGGATGACATCATCATTCAATCGAAATGTGTTTGAGTAAACTTCAGGAGTTGATGATGGTCAAGGAGAGCTGGTGTGCTGCAGTTCTTGGAGTGGCAAAGAGTTAGACATGACTAAGGGACTGAACTGATTCAACTGAAGGTATCTAAGAAGGCTAGTAAAAATCAAAGCTGATAGAAGTGACCTACTATTTGTACAGAAAATACTGGAGATAAATGCTCTTCAGGGCACAATATAAAGATTTAATCTATTTTACCTACACGAAAGGATAACTTTTCCCATTAACTGGTCATTAATGATAAAAATGCCACCTTTGTTTCTAACCTACAGATATGTGTTCTTGTGAGAATTAAGATGATATATGAATGGCAAACCACTTCAGTATTCTTACCTTGAGAACCCCATGAACAGTATGAAAATGCAAAAAGATAGGACACTGATATTTGAACTCCCCAGGCCAGTAAGTGCCCAATATGCTACTGGAGATCAGTGGAGATTTAACTCCAGAAAGAATGAAGAGATGGAGCCAAGGCAAAAACAACACCCAGTTGTGGATGTGACTAGTGATGGAAGTAAAGTCTGAACCTGTAAAAAGCATAAGAACCAGGAAGATTAGGTCCATGAATCAAGGTAAATTGGAGGTGGTCAAACAGGAGGTGGCAAAAGTGAACATCAACGTTTTAGGAATCAGCAAACTAAAATAGACTGGAACAGGTGAATTAACTCAGTGACCATTATATCTACTACTATGTGTAGGAATCCCTTAGAAGAAATGGAGTAGCCATCATAGTCATCAAAAGAGTCCAAAATGCAGTACTTGGATGGAATCTCAAAAATGACAGAATGATCTCTGTTCGTTTCCAAGGCAAAGCATTCAAAATTATGGTAATCCAAGTCTGTGCCATGACCAGTAATATTGAAGAAGCTGAAGTTGAACAGTTCTATGAAGACGTACAAGACCTTCTAGAAATAACACCTAAAAAAGATGTCCTTTTCATTATAGGGGACTGGAATGCAAAAGTAGGACATTAAAAAATACCTGGAGTAACAGGCAAATTTGGCCTTGGAGTACAGAATGAACCAGGGCAAAGCCTAATAGAGTTTTCAGAGAACAAGCTGGTCATAGCAAACACTCTTTTATAACAACACGAGAAGACTCCATACATGGACATCACCAGATGGTCAATATTGAAATCAGATTGATTGTATTCTTTGCAGCCACAGATGAAGAAGCTCTATACAGTTAGCAACCACAAGACAGGGAGCTGACTGTAGTTCAGATCATTAATTCCTTATTGCCAAGTTCAGACTCAAATTGAAGAAAGTAGGGGAAACCATTAGACCATTCAAGTATGACCTAAATAAAATTCTTACTATTATACAGCGGAAGTGACAAATAGATACAAGGGATTAGATCTGATGGACAGATTGCCTGAATAATTATGGTTGGAGGTTTGTGGCATTGTGCAAGAAGCAGTGATCAATACAATTATCAAGAAAAAGAAATGCCAAAAAGCAAAATGGTTGTCTGAGGAGGCCTCACAAATATCTGTGAAAAGAAGAGAAGCAAAAGGCAAAGGAGAAAAGGAAAGACATACCCATTTGAATGCAGAATTCCAAAGAATAGCAAGGAGAAGTAAGAAAGCCTTCCTCAGTGACCAATACAAAGAAATAGAGGAAAAGAATAGAATGAGAATGACTAGAGATCTCTTAAAGAAAATTAAAAATATCAAGGAAACATTTCATGCCAGGATGGGCACAATAAAGGACAGAAATTGTGTGGACCTAACAGAATCGAAAGACATTAAGAAGAGGGGCCAAGATTGGATAGAAGAACTATACAAAAAAGATCTTCATGACCCAGATAATCACAGTGGTGTGATCACTCACCTAGAGCCAGACATCCTGGGATGCAAAGTCAAGTGGGCCTTATGAAGCATTACTATGAACAAAGCTAGTGGAGGTGATGGAATTCCATTTGAGCAATTTCTAATCCTAAAAGATGATGCTGTGAAAGTGTTGCACTCAATATGCTAGCAAATTTGGAAAACTCAGCAGTGGCCACAGGACTAGAAAATGTCAGTTTTCATTCCAATTGCAAAGAAAGGCAATACCAAAAACTGCTTAAAATACCACACAATTGCACTTATCTCAAATGCTAGCAAAGGAGTGCTCAAAATTCTCCAAGCCAAGCTTCAACATTATGTGAACATTGAACTTCCAGATGTTCAGGCTGAATTTAGAAAAGGCAGAGGAAGCAGATCAAATTGACAAAATCCTTTTGATCATCAAAAAAGTGAGAAAATTCCAGAAAAAACATCTATTTCTGCTTTGCTAACTACACCAAAGACTTTGATTGTGTGCATCACAACAAACTGTGGAAAATTCTTAAACAAATGGAAATACCAGACCACTTGACCTGCCTCTTGAGAAATCTGTATGCAGGTCAAGAAGAAACAGTTAGAACTGGACATAGAACAACTGGTTCCAAATCAGAAAAGGAGTATATCAAGGTTGTATATTGTCACCCTGCTTATCTAACTTATATGCAGAGAACATCATGAGAAACGCTGGGCTGGATGAAGCAAAAGCTGGAATCAAGATTCTTGGTAGAAATATCAATAACCTGATATTTCTATATCAGATATGCAGATGACATCACTCTTATGGCAGAAAGTGAAGAAGAACTTAAGAGCCTTTTGATGAAAGTGAAAGAGGAGAGTGAAAAAGTTGGCTTAAAACAACATTCGGAAAGCTAAGATCATAGCATCTGGTTCCATTAGTTCAGTTCAGTTCAGTTCAGTTGCTCTGTCGTATCTGACTCTTTGCAACTACAGCATGCCAGGCCTCGCTGTTCAACACCAGCTCACAGAGTTTACCCAAACCCACATCCATCGAGTCGGTAATGCCATCCAGCTATCTCATCCACTGTCGTAGCCCTTTCCTCCTGCCCTCAATCCCTCCCAGCATCACTTCATGGCAAATAAATGGGGAATCAGTGGAAAAATGGATAGACTTTATTTTGGGGAGCTTGAAAATCACTGTAGTTGGTGAGTGCAGCCATGAAATTAAGACACTTGCCCCTTGGAAGAAAAGTTATGATCAACCTAAACAACATATTAAAAAGCAAAGACATTACTTTGCCAGTGAAGGTCCGTCTAGTCAAAGCTATGGTTTTTCCAACAGTCATGTATGGATGTGAGAGTTGGACTGTAAAGAAACCTGAGCACTGAAGAATTGATACTTTTCTACTGTGGTGTTGGAGATGACTTTTCAGAGTCCCCTGGACTTCAAGGAGATCCAACCAGTCCATCCTAAAGGAAATCGGTCCTAAATATTCATTGGAAGGAATGCTGCTGAAGCTGAAACTCCAATACTTTGGCCACCTAATGTGACAAACTGACTAATTTGAAAAGACATTGATGCTGGAAAATTTTGAATGCAGGAGGAGAAGGGGAAGACAGAGAATGAGATGGTTGGATGCCATCACCAACTCAATAGTAATTGGTTTGTGTAAACTCCAGGAGTTGGTGATGAACAGAGAGGTCTGATGTGCTGCAGTCCATGAACTCACAAGGATTCAGACAAGACTGAGCTGCTGAACTAAAGTGAATCGACTCCTAGGAGCTCAATCATACTTCCACAGTAAATAGCAAAGAAAAATCCCCATGTGCTTCTAGCAGATAGAAGATAAAAGGAAAAATTTTGCAATATTCCAAAGCATTCCATTCATATTAACAAGGTCTTGTCTCAGGAAAAAAAAAAAAATCAGAGTTTAACCAGCAGGAGTATTATCAGAGCCTTACTGGCATGGGGGAATCTAAAAATCCCAGTTGGTTCTAGCAATCCTATTCCACCTAAGGGGAGAGAAAAAGCCTGAGAAACTCTTTGGAAGTTAATAATCCAGAGGTATGGTCTCATTAAAAGACTGAAACCTAGTCATAGTAGTACAATGATTATACCAATTCCCATAACAATTCCACACCTGCCCATCATCACTGCATCATTAAAGACCTATCTACAACAATCTTTTTACTAGGTACTGTAACGAATGTTATGAGCAGGACTCCAAAGGACTCCTGGGCACAAAGGCCTTCTTGTGTCCCCCATCTCTTTGATTATAGGAAACAGACTTCTTTCAGCCTTGGTGACCTTCTGACAGTTCAACAGCAGGTTCAATCAGTTGTTAATTAGAGAAGGAATGGATGTGGAGACAAGGGAGGAATAGTCAAGAGAAATAATAGTGTAGCCTTGAAGCATAATTTTGGTCCCTCTTCAGTGGATATACATAACAATATATTTGAGCTGTTTTGCAGACCCTGAAGTCCTCATTATGAAGGAGAAGTTAGCAGTAAATTGTTCATAATCACCTGGGGCTTCCTAGGTGGCTCAGTGATAAGGAATCCCCCAGCCAATGCAGGAGACACAAGAGATGCAGATTTGATCCCTGGGCTGTGAAAATCCTTTGGAGAAGGGCATGGCAACCCACTCCAGAATTCTTGCCTGAAATTTTCCATGAAGAGAGGAGGCTGGTGGGCTACAGTCTATGGGGTTGCAAAGAGTTCAAATATGACTGAGTAGCTGAGCACTCACACACAATCACCTAGATCCCAGGCTGGTTGAAACTAAGAAGTTGCTGATACTGATTCTCGCTTACCTCACCACCAATCAGTGTCTACTAGCTAATCATACTCTCATTGAACCATTACAATGAAACTCCACTCCATGTTGGGGGACGCGGTTTTTAGGGCCTCAGCCTGCTGTGGTCCCCTTCCCCTGGCAAATCAATAAAGCTACTCTTTTCAAGTTCACCCAAACTCTGTCTCTGAGATTTAATTTGGTGTCAGGGTACAGAAGGCAGATTCAGCTTCACTATAAAGCATTATAAGACATATCAAGACATAGGGAAAACATAAGAATGAGGCATACAGGGATGTTTGAATTATCAAAACAGTAATTGAAAACAATA
This sequence comes from Neotragus pygmaeus, assembly GCA_006410875.1. Lineage (NCBI taxonomy): Eukaryota > Metazoa > Chordata > Mammalia > Artiodactyla > Bovidae > Neotragus > Neotragus pygmaeus. The sequence continues at coordinate 293,154 of SJYV01043277.1, read as the reverse complement.
ATAATGAATATGTTAAGGGCTCTAATGGATTAAGTCGAAAGGATATCCATAATGGGGCAGGTTAACCATGTGTGGAGATGGGACTATATAGAAAATTTCTGCACCTTCTTCTCAGTTTTGCTGTAAATCTTAAACAGCTGTGTAAAGTAAAATCTTAAATAAAAATATATAAAGCAATGAAATTATACACAATGTATGTATCAGGTGCTTGGTGAGGAGAAGAGGCTAAAGGATGGGGAAGAACAAAGTCCAGGCAAATATGTTGTGAATGATCCAGTTGTGCCTATAGAATCTATTTCTTTTTGATCCATACCTCCTAAAGAGATTATATTCATTTTCCATATATATTAAATATTATGTAATGCAACTTAAAATGACTATATAATTTATGACAGATTTTATATTAATAGTACCCACACTTAATAAAATTGGGAACATATTTTTCTCTTTTAGCAGCAGAGTATACTAGTATTTTTTAATCTAAACAGCTTTACACATAAGATATAAAATATTTAAGCATATTTTAATGTTTCATGTTTCTTCTTCAAATTCTATATCTAAATTTTCTTTTAAGTACATTTTCAATACCCAGAATCTACATTTTTGCTGATGGATTAAAATCACTGAAGGAAATGAGCTATAAAATTTTAGAAAATATTTTAGAGATGATAAAGCAGAAAATTCAATTCAAGCATGTGCTAACTTTTCTTCACTCACCAAGCAGTACAGAGTTTGATATCATCAACCTTCAGTCATTCCTGCTATCATTAATTTATAAACTATGCTATTATATACAATTCATAATATTTTATAATATTTCAATTTTGGGAATTTCAGAATTATGCAAATCATAAGTAATTTAAATAATTGAAACAATTTGGACTAGAATTTAAATCCCAGCTTCCAATGAATGGAATGTGAATTCCATTCATTTGATAGTATCAGTTACTTAGCTATTTATAGGCACATTTAAAGAAGAAAGGTAATTAACTTTAATGAGGATGAAGTGCATCATAAGGCAGCACATCTTTTAGCAATGTAATCTTAAGGAAATTATGCTATTTTTATTCTAAAAAAATATGAAAACTGGAGTTTAAATTGTAGTCCACATAATTCCAAAGCATGTACTGTTTCAACTAGATCTCATACCTACCGAGTTTTCTAAATGTTGCCAGTGGTTATGAGAATATAGACTCAGATTCTTAATTCTAAAATAAGTGGACTGAGATATTATTCTTACACACGGACCTGAGGTGTGGAACATAGGAGGAAACCAATCAAGATCATCTAGTTGAATTCGTGTTAACAATGTGGATGCTTCAATAATTGCTAAAGATTATTTAGCTGGTGATTTAATAACATTGTCTTCACATTTAGGTTTCCATGCTTTCTGAACAATGAGCACTACTGCAATACAACTGGCAGTGGTTGAAAGGAGCTTCAAAAGAAGAACAAAATGTAAAATTCTAGATTTTTTGTTGTTGTTTTTCTCAACTTTTTGTTAAGATTATCAATCATAATAAATTTTTAAATAATTTAACAGAGAATTCCTATAATCATATTATGTAGGTTAAAGTTTTATTATATATACTTGTGGTGTTGGAGAAGATTCTTGAGAGTCCCTTGGAATGCAAGCAGATCCAACCAGTCCATCCTAAAGGAAATCAGTCCTGGGTGTTCATTGAAAGGACTAATGTTGAATTTGAAATTCCAATATTTTGGTCATCTGATGCGAAGAGCTGACTCATTTGAAAAGATCCTGATGTTGGGAAAGATTGAAGGCAGGAGAAGAAGGGGATGACAGGATGAGATGGTTAGATGGTATCACTGACTCAATGGACATGAATTTGGGTAAACTTCGGGAGTTGGTGACGACAGGGAGGCCTGGCATTCATGAGGTCGCAAAGAGTTGGACATAACTGAACAACTCTACTGAACTATTACATATCTATACATAAACATTTAATCCATGTCATTCTTAATAAATTTTGAAGGAAAATTTTCCTGATTACCTAAGTATGCAAATAATAATCTTGAGTGCAATAACTTCAGAATCTTAATTTTAATGTATAATTTCATTCTCAGTCACTAAGTCATGTCAAACTCTTTGAAACCCCATGGACTATAACCTCCCACACTGCTTTCTCCTTGGAATTTTCCAGGCAAGAATATTGGAGTGGGTTGCCATTTCCTTCTCCATGGGATCTTCCTGACCAAGTAATTGAGGCTGCATCTCCTTTGTCTCTTGAATTGGCATGCAGATTCTTTACTAATGAGCCACAAAAATATAATTCACAATATACATACAAAAAGTCTAGAAAAAGTATTGACCTGTGTCACCCCAAACTCTAGCCAGTTGCAGATTACTTTGCTCTGAAATCTCTCTATGCAACTCTCCAGTTATTTTTGTTTGTTTGTTTGTTTCTACCCTCAAAAGGCAACCGTTTTGTGCTCTTTCTCTACCCATATAATAGTTTTCCCTCATCCATAATTTCACGTTAATAAAATCATGCATAAATTTTGCATCACCAATTCAATGGACATGAACTTAGGCAAAATCTGGGAAGTGTTGACAGACAGGGAAGCTTGGTGTGCTCGTCCATGACATTGGCAATGAGTCAGACACAAATTGGCAACTGAACAACAGCATTTTCAGAAAAGTATTTGTGACAATCTGGAGTAGTACTTTTGAGACTCATTCATGATGTTTAACACACAATCAATAATATTTACAATTAAATCATATTTTGCATCAGTTCAGTTCAGTCGCTCAGTCATGTCCGACTCTTTGCGACCCCATGAATCGCAGCACGCCAGGACTACTGGTCCATTACCATCTACCGGATTTCACTCAGACTCACATTCATCAAGTCCGTGATGCCATCCAGCGATCTCACCTTCTGTGGTCCCCTTCTCCTCCTGCCCCCAATCCTTCCCACCATCAGAGTACTTATCAATGAGTCAACTCTTCGCATGAGGTGGCCAAAGTCCTGGAGATTCAGCTTAGCATCATTCCTTCCCAAGAAACTACAGGGCTGATCTCCTTCAGAATAGACTGGTTGGATCTCCTTGCAGTCCAAGGGACTCTCAAGACTCTTCACCAACACCACAGTTCAAAAGCATCAAATCTTCGGCACTCAGCCTTCCTCACAGTCCAACTCTCACATCCATACATGACCACAGGAAAAATCATAGCCTTGACTAGACGGACTTTAGTCAGCAAAGTAATGTCTCTGCTTGTGAATATACTATCTAGGTTGGTCATAACTTTTCTTCCAAGGATTAAGCATCTTTTAATGTCATGGCTGCAGTCAATATCTGCAGTGATTTTGGAGACCCAAAAAATAAAGCCTGACACTGTTTCCACCGTCTGTCCATCTATTTCCCATGAAATGAGAATACTATGATCTTCGGATACTATGATCTTCGTTTTCTGAATGTTGAGCTTTAAGCCAACATTTTTGCTTTCCTCTTTCACTTTCATCAAGAGGCGTTTTAGATCCTCTTCACTTTCTGCCATAAGTGTGGTGTCATCTCATAACTGAGGTGATTGATATTTCTCCCAGCCATCTTGATTCCAGCTTGTATTTCTTCCAGTCCAGCATTTCTCATGATGTACTCTGCATATAATGAAATAAGCAGGGTGACAATATACAGCCTTGATGTACTCCTTTTCCTATTTGGAACCAGTTAGTTGTTCCATCTCCAGTTCTAATTGTTGCTTCCTGACCTGCATACAGATTTCTCAAGATGTAGGTTAGGTGGTCTGGTATTCCCATCTCTTTCAGAATTTTCCACAGTTTATTGTGATCCACACAGTCAAAGGCTTTGTCATAGTCAATAAAGCAGAAATAGATGTTTTTTCTGGAACTCTCTTGCGTTTACCNCTTTTCTTCCAAGGAGAAAGTTTCTTCTACTTTCATGGTTGCAGTCACCATCTGCAGAGATTTAGAAGCCCCCAAAAATAAAGTCTGACACTGTTTCCCTATCTATTTCCCATGAAGTGATGGGACCGAATGCCATGATCTTCGTTTTCTGAATGTTGAGCTTTAAGCCAACTTTTTCACTCTCCTCTTTCACTTTCATCAAGAGGCTTTTTAGCGCCTCTTCACTTTCTACCATAAGGGTGGTGTCATCTGCATATCTGAGGTTATTGATATTTCTCCCAGCGATCTTGATTCCAGCTTGTGTTTCTTCCAGTCCAGTGTTTCTCATGATGTACTCTGCATATGATTAGTATTAGGATATGTGAAAATGCAGAAACAAAAAAAAATAGCCATTAAGCCATGAAACTGGAAACAATTTAGATTATGTCAGCCACATAGCAGAGTGATTGAACTCCTTCTTCTTTGAAAGTAATAGATTCAAATGGCTGACACACATTCCTAAGTTGCTTTTACCAAAACCAAAACCTCACCAGATGAACACTGCTGATCACAACTTGAACACACTAGACTAGCTGGGACAAGAAGTTTGTTGATGTTAACTGGCAAAACCTCACCCTGTTACTTCATTACAAATCAATTAGAAAGATATCCTTCAGCCTATCAGAAACCCTGCAATCCATAATCTTAGTGATCCCTTCCTTGATGTCATCAGGGAGTTCAGGACATTGGAGTACTAGCTGCCCATTCTACTTTCCTCAGTACAGTTCAGTTCAGTCACTCAGTCGTGTCTGACACTTTGCAACCCAATGGACTGCAGCACTCCAGGGTTCCCTGTCCATCATCAACTCTCAGAGGTTACTCAAATTCATGTCCATTGAGTTGGTGATGCCATCCAACAATCTCATCCTCTGTTGTCCCCTTGTTCTGCCTTCTACCTTTCCCAGCATCAGGATATTTTCAAATGAGTCATTTCTACCCATCATGTAGCCAAAGTATTGGAGTTTCAGCTTTAGCATCAGTCCTTCCAACGAATATTCAAGACTGATTTCCTTTAGGATGAACAGGTTTGATATCCTTGCAGTCCAAGGGACTCTCAAGAGTCTTCTCCAACACCACAGTTCAAAAGCATCATTTCTTCAGCATTCAAATGTCTTTATAGTCCAACTCTCACATCCATATATGACTATTGGAAAAACGAAGCTTTGACTAGACCTTAGTTGACAAAACAATGTCTCTGCTTTTTAATATGCTAAGTTGGTCATAACTTTTATGCAAAAGAGTTGCTGCTGCTGCTACTAAGTCGCTTCAGTAGTGTCTGACTCTGTGCAACTTCATAGACGGCAGCCCACCAGGCTCCCTTGTCCCTGGGATTCTCCAAGCAAGAACACTGGATTGGGTTGCCATTTCCTTCTCCAATGCGTGAAAGTGAAAAGTGAAAGGGAAGTTGCTCAGTCGCATCCAATTCTTAGCGACTGCATGGACTGCAGCCTACCACACTCTGCTGTCCATGGAATTTTCCAGGCAAGAGTACTTGATTGGGGTGCCATTACGCAAAGGAGTAAGCGTATTTTAATTTCATGGCAGCAGTCACCATCTGCAGTGATTTTGGAGCCAAAAAAATAAAGTCTGTCACTATTCTGATTGTTTCCCCATTAATTTTCCATGAAGTGATGGGACCAGATGCCATTATCTTTGTTTTCTTAATGTTGAACAGAAGGGAATGGCAAACCACCTCAATATTCTTGCCTTGAGAACCCCACAAACAATATGAAAAGGCAAAAAAGATAAGACACTAAAAAATGAACTTCCCAGGTTGGTAGGTGCCCAATATGCTACTGTAAATCAGTGGAGAAATAATTCCAGAAAGATTGAAGAGATGGAGCCAAAACAAAAACAATACCCAGTTGTGGATGTGACTGGTGATAGAAGGAATATCCAATGCTGTAAAGAGCAATATTGCATAGGAACCTGGATGTTAGGTCCACAAATCAAGGCAAATTCCAAGTGGTCAAACAGGAGATGGAAAGAGTGAATATCCGATTTAGTAATCAGCAAACTAAAATGGACTGGAATGGGTGAATTTAATTCAGATGACCATTATATCTGCTACTGTGGGCAAGAATCCCTTAGAAGAAATAGACTAGCCATCGTAATTAACAAGAGTCTACAATGCAGTACTTGGATGCAATCTCAAAAATGACAGAATAATCTCTGTTCATTTCCAAGGCAAACCATTCAATATCACAGTAATCTAAGTCTGTGCCCTGACCATTAATGTTGAAGAAGCTGAAGTTGAATGGTCTTATGAAGACCTACAAGACCTTCTAGAATTAACGTACAAAAAAGATATCCTTTTCATTATAGGGGACAGGAATGCAAAAGTAGGAAGTCAAGAAACTCCTGGAGTAACAGGCAAACTTGGCCTCAGAGTATAGAATGAAGCAGGACAAAGGCTAATAGAGTTTTGCCAAAATAATACACTGGTCATAGCAAATACCCTCTTCCAACAACATAAGAGAAGACTCTACACATGGACATAACCAGATGGCCAACACCAAAATCAATTTGATTATATTATTTGCAAACAAAGATGGAGAAGTTCTATACAGTCAGCAAAACAAGACAGGGAGCTGAATGTGGCTCAGATCATGAACTCCTTATTTTCGAATTCATACTTAAATTGAAGAATGTAGGGAAAACCGTTAGACCATTCAGGTATGACCTAAATCAAATCACTTATGATTATACAGTGGAAGTGAGAAATAGATGCAAGGGATTAGATCTGATAGAGTGCCTGATGAACTATGGATGGAGGTTTGTGACATTCTACAGCAGACAGGGATCAAGATCATCCCCAAGAAAAAGAAAAGGAAAATACAAAAAGGCTGTCTGAAGAGGCCTTACAAATAGCTGTAAAAAGAAGAGAAACAAAAGGCAAAGGAGAAAAAGAAAGATATAACTATTTGAATGCAGAGTTCCAAAGAATAGCAAGGAGAGATAAGAAAGCCATCCTCAGTGATCAATGCAAAGAAATAAAGAAAAATAATAAAATGGAAAAGATTAGAGATCTCTTCAAGAAAATTATGTCCAAGGGAACATATCATGCAAATATGGGCTCAATAAAGGACAGAAACAGTATGGACTTAACAGAAGCAAAATATATTAAGAAGAGGTGGCAAGAATGGACAGAAGAACTGTACAAAAAAAAATATCTTCACAACCCAGATAATCACAGTGGTATGATCACTCACCTAGAGTCAGACATCCTGGAATGTGAAGTCAAGTGAGCCTTAGGAAGTATCACTACGAACAAAGCGTGAATAGGTAATGAAATTCCAGTTGAACTATTTCAAATCCCAAAAGATGATGTTGTGAAAGTGATGTGCTCAATATGCCAGCAAATTTGGAAAACTCAGCAGTGGCCACAGGACTGGAAAAGGTCATTTTTCATTCCAATCCCAAAGAAAGGCAATGCCAAAGAATGTTCAAATTACCGCACAGTTGCACTCATCTCACATGCTAGTAAATTAATGCTCAAAATTCTCCAAACCGGTCTTCAACAATATGTGAACCATTAATTTCTAGATCTTCAAACTGGTTTTAGAAAAGGCAGAGGAACCAGAGATCAAATTGCCAACATTCGTTGGATCATTGAAAAAACAAGAGAGTTCCAGAAAAATATCTATTTCTGCTTTATTGACTATGCTAAATCCTTTGAGTGTGTGGATCACAATAAACTGTGGAAAATTCTGAAAGAGATGGGAATACCAGACCACCTGACCTGCCTCTTGAGAAATCTGTATGCAGGTCAGGAAGCACCAGTTCGAACTAAACATGGAACAGACTGTTTCCAAATAGGGAAAGGAGTACATCAAGGCTGAATATTGTCTCCTTTCCTAGTGCCTTGCAATAAATACTGCACTTTCTTTCACTACAATGGAATGCCAATAGATTGGCTGGGCAGCATCTCTGTAGAAGCATTTCTGGCCAACGGACCAAAATTCAGGTTAGGTAACATTGATACTGTGTACTGTTACTGTGTGCATGTTGGCGGAAATTGAGTGAAAATACAGATATCTCCCTTGGTCACCTATGTTTGCAAGTTATTATAAGTATATTCTCAGTCAGTTTAGTAAACTTTTCATTAAGCACCTATGCTTCCTGGTTTTCTCAAAATCTATTTTCCTATGGATTTTACTACAAAGATAATTTTACTCAAATAATATTTCAAGATTAACATACCTTGTTGTGAACAGTTAAATCTTCTTCCTTAGTATTCAAATAAGCAAGAAAGAATTGAGATGTGGAATCAAAGTTTCTTAATTGTCTCTAATTTTTAACCTTCAAAAAAATCTAACCAAGAACAAGTAGAGTACTGTATATATGATAATATTTTCTTAGAATTTCTAAATTAGCCATAGTTTAACCCATTATCTTTTCCACCTTAAAGAATACTTCCTTTTCTGGATTTCCTATTTCATTTGGTTGAAATATCCATAATAGGTAAACCATGAAAGTGAAGTCACTCAGTCATGTCTGACTCTTTGGACCCCGTGGACTGTAACCCACCACGTTCCTCCGTCCATGGGGTTCTCCAGGCAAGAATACTGAAGTGGGTTACCATTTCCTTCTCCAGGGGAATCTTCCCAACCCAGGGATCAAAGCCAGGTCTCCAACATTGCAGGCAGACGCTTTAACCTCTGAGCCACAAGGGAAGCTCCCAGTTAAGCCACAATGTAGGTTAAAAAAGAGAAATATGTATTTACCTCAAGTGTCTGTCTCACTTTATTTATACACATTCTTGGTCATATCCTTCAAGTATTTTAGAGTTCTTGTATTATAATATCTCTAGACTATAGCATTTCTCAATAATAATTATCATAACAAAATATCTTAATAAATCAGAGATAAAAAAGCATGAAAAATTTTCAAAGCACTGTTTCAACCTCATGTAAATCACTGACAAAGCAATTGGTCTGCTTTGATATTGGCTTCTATTGTCAGTTGTGTGTAAGGAAAATTATGAATTGTGTTAAAAATAGTCACCAATCATTTTATCATCAAGACTTCAAGTAACACAGAGATATAAAATAAGTGTGCTCTCTCCTCAAGTTACCTAGATTCTAATAATTTCTTTTGGAAAGCAATCAGATAACAAGTGTTACAGAGAAAGTAGTGAGGAAGACTTTCATTTCCACTAGAACTGCAGATTACGTTCAGTTCAGTTTCTCAGTCATGGCCGACTCTTTGTGACCCCATGGACTGCAGCATGCCAGGCCTCTCTTTCTATCAACAACTCCTGGAACTCACTCAAACTTATGTCTGTTGCATCTGTGATGCCATCCAGCCATCTCATCCTCTGTCGTCCCCTTCTCCTCAGCATTTTTCCCAGCATCAGGGTCTTTTTTAATGAGTCAGTTCTTTGTATCAGGTGGCAAGTATATTGGAGTTTCAGCTTCAGCATCAGTTCTTCCAATGGATACTCAGGACTGATTTCCTTTAGGATTGACTTGTTGGATTTCCCTGCAGTCCAAGGGACTCTCAAGAGTCTTTTCCAACATCACAGTTCAAAAGCATCTGTTCTACAGTGCTCTGGTTTCTTTCTTTTCTTTTCTTTCTTTCTTTCTTTTTTTTTTTTTTTTAATAGTTCAACACCCACATCCTTACATTACTGTTGGAAAAACCATAACTTTGACTAGATGGATCTTTTTTTGGTAAAGTAATGTCTTTCCTTTTAAATATGATGTTGAGGCTGGCCTTAGCTTTTCTTTCAAGGAACAAGTGTCTTTTAATTTCATGGTTGCAGTCACTATCTGCAGTGATTTTGTAGCCCAAGAAAATAAAGTCTGCCACTGTTTCCATTGTTTCCCCATCTATTTGCCATGAAGTGATGGGACCAGATGCCATGTTCATAGATTTCTTAATGTTGAGATTTAAACCAAATTTTTCACTCTCCTCTTTCACTTTCATTAAGAGTCTCTTTAGTTCTTCACTTTCTGCCATTAGGGTAGTGTCATCTGCATATATGAGGTTATTGATATTTCTTCTGGCACTCTTGATTCCAGCTTGTGCTTCATCCAGCCCAGCATTTTGCATAATATAATCTGCATACCTAAATCCATTCTTTTACCTGATTCTAGAAGAAGAGTATACCAAAGTAAATATAGGAAAAATATAACTCAGACTATCTAGAACTGAGGAGACATACATGTAAGAATTTATGAAAAAGTTAAGAAATCCAAAGATTCACAAAATTTACAGGCATGATAAAGGAAATGAAATTTCTACTGTAATGATAATGAGGGAAATTAAAGATGAGACATAGATTTTAGAAGCTGCCAGAACTAAAAGCTTACATTAAAAGCAGTAACAGCTTGACAGATGACTTCTTTTCATCACAATGGATGGCAGAGAACAGAAATATGATCTCAATGTGCTGAGAGATGTGAAAGCATCTTTCATAACGAAAGTGATATAAAGACATTCTCTAACAAAAATTGACATGCATGCAACCTGCAGGTGTTCTCTCAAGAAAAAGTTAAATGTTGTGTTAATGGAAGATTTTAGTACCAAGAAAGCAAAAAGATATTGTAAAATGTATTGAATATATATATGTAAAATAAATTTATGTTAACTGTATATAATAATTATAGTTATTGGTGAAGTTTAAATGAAAATTAAAATGCATACATATTTACATGCAATTATTAATGTGAAATAATGAAGATGAAGAATTCTGAAATATTACCATTGTTAGGGTGCAACTAAAAATCAACTGATCAAATTTAAACTGACATAGTATGCGCCATTTATAGAGTATTTTAAAGTAAAATAAAGTAAAAACAAAAACAAAAACACAGGATAAAGTACAGAAACAAAGAGTATAAGATCCAGACTAGGAGAGGAATAAAAACAGAAAGAATGAATAACTAATTCCAGTGGAAACAAAAATCTAAGGGAAAAAAACATAAAATACATGGAATATTAAGTGAAAAACAGGCCCAAGTATATAATTATTTTTATTAGTAAAATTTATTAGATTCCTCAAGGGCAAAAATGTCTTCATATATTAGATATACAATCCAATTTCTTCTAAGGGACACAGGTTGACCATAAGTTAGTTCAGTGGTTGACCTCAAAAATTAAAAATAAATTATTTACCAAATTCAAACCAAAGGATCTGGTATAGCAATATAAATAACATAAAACTAGAACTTAAGGCTAATATAACTAGTAGACAAAACAATAATCACTCCATTGATAAAAATGCAATAGCCATGACTACATAATTGTCCTAAAATAGCATTTTATAATAGCATATAATAATTTACCCTCAAGGCATAGAAGGCAAAACACAATGCATTAAGTATTTAACTTTAAGACACTTTTCTTGGTAATTGATAGAAAAAGTTGGCTAATATTAAATAAGGGTTATAGAAGATTTTAGCAAATTTGAAAACTTAACCAGATATCTATATAAAGAATAATGAGCTCAGAAAATGCAGAATTTAATCTTCCAAACACAAGAACATTTATAAAATTGAGTGTGTACAGGGACAGAATCATGGATGACCCCAGTCTGCATTCTGATTGGAATGCACTACACTAGAAATGAAACGTTTAGCATAAAAAATCCCCATGTGCTTGATAATTAATATCTTCCATTAAAATGGCTTTGGGGGGGAGAAAAAATATATATATAAGAAGGAAATGGCAACCCAATCGGGTATTCTTGCCTAGGAAATCCCATGGACAGAGGAGCCTGGTGGTCTACAGTCCATGGGATCTCCAGAGTTGGACACGCCTTAGCTACTGAACCACAATCACCATGTATACACACACACACGTGTGTATGTATCTTCACACGAAGATGCCAAGTATCTTCAGTTGAGTTTGACTCTTTGCAACTCTATGTACTGTAGCCTACCAGGTTCCTCTGCCCATGGGATTCTCCAATCAAGAATACTGGAGTAGGTTGCCGTGCCCTCCTCCAGGGTATTGTCCTGGACCAGGGATCAAAACTGCATTTTTTATGTCCCCTGAACTGGCAGGTGGGTTCTTTATAATTAGCACCACCTGGTAAGCCCATATGTCTATATATATATATATAGATACATATTATAGTACACACCTGTGTACATATATATATATATACAAATATATATATATATATACACACACATACCTGCATGTAATATTATAGCAGAAATTAGAAAACATTCATAACTGGATGGTGATTAAACTACTGCACATCAGAACATTTGAAATAGAACTAAATATTGTAAAGCAAAATTTTGGGGTATACTAAGAAGGATATTCAAAGACTTAAATGTATATATCTTAAAAAAAATGATGAAAATTAATGAGGCAATTTGACCTAAAATAAATTTTTAAAATTCAAAGAGAAAATGATAAATTCTAATTTAATTAAATAAAAACCAACATATATTGAAGAGGAATAGATGAATAAAATTAAAATTACATTTGAATGACTAATTTATTGACAAATCTTTGTAAAAACTGAGGAAAGAAGAGGGGTGGGAAGAGAAGGTATGTATCCACACTCATAAACACATAAAAATGAGAAAGAATTACTAATTACATAAACTAAAAAATATAAAGAATAGTGAGAAAAAATGTAGGAACAACTCAGGTAAAAAAAATGAACTGTGATGGAAGAAACAAATAGAAAATATGTCATTTAATAATTAATAAAGACTAAGCAAAGAGGAAAATTTTTCTTAAAAAAAAATTGGCTTTATTTGTAAGCTTCTCAGGTGGTACTAGAGGTAAAGAACACAACTGACAATGTAAGAGACATAAGCAAAGTAATGTCTCTCCTTTTGAATATGATGTCTAGGTTGGTCATAACTTTTCTTCCAAGGAGTAAGTGTCTTTTAATTTCATGGCTGCAATCACCATCTACAGTGATTTTGGAGCCCCCCAAAATAAAGTCTGACACTGTCTCCACTGTTTCCCCATCTATTTCCCATGAAGTGATGGGACCGGATGCCATGAACTTCGTTTTCTGAATGTTGAGCTTTAAGCCAACTTTTTCACTCTCCACTTTCACTTTCATCAAGAGGTTTTTAGCTCCTCTTCACTTTCCACCATAAGGGTGGTGTCATCTGCATATCTGAGGTGATTGATATTTCTCCTGGCAATCTTGATTCCAGTTTGTGTTTCTTCCAGCCCAGCGTTTCTCATGATGTACTCTGCATGTAAGTTAAATAAGCAGGGTGAAAATATACAGTCTTGACGTACTTCTTTTCCTATTGGGAACCAGTCTGTTGTTCCATGTCCAGTTCTAACTGTTGCTTCCTGACCTGCATACAGATTTCTCAAGAGGCAGGTTAAANCTTAAAGCTCAACATTCAGAAAACGAAGATCATGGCATCCGGTCCCATGACTTCATTGGAAATAGATGGGGAAACAGTGGAAACAGTGTCAGACTTTATATTTTTGGGCTCCAAAATCACTGCAGATGGTGACTGCAGCCATGAAATTAGAAGACGCTTACTCCTTGGAAGAAAAGTTATGACCAACCTAGACAGTATATTCAAAAGCAGAGACATTACTTTTCCAAATAAGGTCCGTCTAATCAAGGCTATGGTTTTTCCTGTGGTCATGTATAGATGTGAGAGTTGGACTGTGAAGAAGGCTGAGCACCGAAGAATTGATGCTTTTGACCTGTGGTTTTGGAGAAGACTCTTGAGAGTCCCTTGGACTGCAAGGAGATCCAGCCAGTCCATTCTGAAGGAGATCAACCCTGGGATTTCTTTGGTAGGAATGATGCTAAAGCTGAAACTCCAGTACTTTGGCCACCTCATGCAAAGAGTTGACTAACTGGAAAAGACTATGATGCTGGGAGGAATTGGGAGCAGGAGGAGAAGGGTACGACGGAGGATGAGATGGCTGGATGGCATCACCGACTCAATGGACGTGAGTCTGAGTAAACTCTGAGAGATGTTGATGAACAGGGAGACCTGGCGTGCTGCGATTCATGGGGTCACAAAGAGTCGGACACGACTGAGCGACTGAACTGAACTGATCTAAGTGTTGTCTGTTAGCTAGCACCTGCCAACAGTTTTAACAGGCTTCAGGGAATGTATGAAATTGCTGCTACCTACATCAAGCATCCATCACCTCCCTCTTGGGCTTCCCAGCGCAGACTACATGCCTAGGGGTTGAAGTTGATATTTAAGATAAATTTGTATTAATATTTAATGATCCTGAATTTTAACTAAAAACTATCAACTGAACAACTCTGAATTGAACCACGCCGGATACAATAACTTCTATAATATTATAGTTCTGAGTTGACTTAAAATTATACATTAATTATCTCTATGGTATACATTTATGCTTTATCATATATAAGGGCTTCCCCCATGGCTCAGCAGGTATAGAATCCCCTGCTTCCAGGAGACACAGAAGATATAGGCTTGTTCCCTGGGTCACCAAAATCCCCTGGAAAAGGAAAAAGCAATCATGTCAGTGTTTTCTAAAGTGTATTGTGGGCAAGTATATTTTTGCCTGTAAAAGTCCCGTGCACAGAGAAGCCTGGCAGGCTACAGTCCAGTGGGTCTCAAAGAGCTGGCACACAACCGAATAACTAAAAATAGTTTTAGTTGCCCTGGGGCATGTAGCATCTTATTTCTCAGACAAGGGATCAAATCCATGTCCCTTGCGTTGGAAGGTGGATTCTTAATTTAATATATATAGAAAATAGTTGCAAATGTTGTTTATTCTCAACCTGTCATTCATTCTTTGTTCATTCGTGCACCAATAAATATTTTTGAGTCACAACTAAAGAAAAGTAACTGAGACCACATTTGAGACCACAGCCTCTGGATCTTAATTGCCTTAGGATGAATTTGATATATGTGTGTGGAGAAACCTGATATAACTTCTCTGTACCTGTTTTCTTATCTCTAGAAAAAGGAAATTGAATTAAATAAGCTACAGGATTGTTTCAAATACAAATGAGTTAAGTGATAAGAACAGAGTCTAGAAAATAATAAGGAATTCTATGCGTTAGCTTTTATTAATATTTCCATGTGAAAAGTACTGTGCCCTATGAAGACAGGTAAGGCCATGGTTAAAGAAGCATCTATTATTGCCTGGACATTAAATAAACAAATATCCCAAGGAAATGGGGTATTGTTTAGAAAGCCAAAATTAGAAAATGTGACCAAGAAAGGTCTTTCTGGGGAGATATTAATAGCATGGAGGGTGCACCACATTTTAAGATGAAACCAGACATATGTAAATCTCCAAACAGAGGGATACAGAGAAATCAGAAAAGGAATGAGGCCTGTGGTTGAAATGAACTTGCTTGTCAACTAATCGAAATCAGGACAGTGTAGCAGGAGAGGTGGGGGATGATAAAAGAGAAACAGACCCGTTTTGAGGTAATGGAAAGAGCCATAATCAACTGATAGGGTAAAACGATTGGAATCCTCTTCTTATGTACCTCAGGATAGCCTTTGCAATTGGGGGAGAATAAACAAGAAAATGCATTCCAGTTTGACTGCAGACCAGCCCAGAACAAAGTACTTCTTACTGTGGACAGGATATTTGCTTTTTGGAAGCTCAATAAGGAAATACTTAGCAAAATAGATACTGTCAGTATCTGTGCACAGTATCTGTGCATAGGGCTTGGCTTTGTAGGGTCCACAGGTGATGAGAGGCTTCAATTTCCATACACACTCCCACACTGAATCCTTAAACCTAAATATTTTGTACTTTTGAGAATATGAGGTTCATCTCTTGGCAAACCAAAAAAAAAAAAAAAAAGGAAGTTTATTTTCAAATTAAAGTTTGGGTGCAAACTTCAAACCATTCCAGTTGTAACTCTTGACAAACATCAAAATATTAGCACAATTTTCTCTGTGCTTATCTCTTCTTAGGGGAAAAAAAAAAGATTTGTTTATCCTCTATTAAAGGAAGAGGGGGATACTGTATTTCGGGAATCCAAGCTATTGCTACCTCATAAGAGGTATATACTCTATAGTTATGACCAAATTTTTGGAAAGCAATTGGAATCTCTGACAGAGTTAGCATGCACATATGTTTGCATGTAACAGTGTATTCACTGAATAAGGGAATTAATGAAAAATAAAGGGAAAACATAAATAATGACATAAGTGAGAAAGTTCAAGGGATCATCATAGAAAGGAAATTTCTATCCTTGCTTTGATCCTTGCTTTTCAAAATAATGTAGTTTTTCTAATTTTTTTAAAGTCCTGAATGTGAAATCAATTATTATATTGTTACCTGAATATCATACTTCAAGTAATCCAACAACTACATTTCCCATATTGTGGAAAAAGATGTCAAATAAGAAATCATACTCAGTCACTAGCTTAAACTATTATTTATGTGCTTAGATGCAAAAAATATTTATAAGGCTGCTACCAGAGGTAAAGCACTGTGGAGATAAAAGACTTGAATGCAATATGGATTCTGTCCTCTGAGGTTGTATAACTTTATGATGAAGATCATAAAACTTATACCTCATGAGCATCTTACAACAGGGAGAGGTGAGTATAGAAGCTCTATCTGTTCCTGATGAGTGAAGTTAAAACTTATTTAGATTTTGTGGCTACATGTACACCCATAAAATGGTGAGCAGGAAAATGGAATTCCAAAACACAAATATTTAAACTTAATTTAGCCCACATATTCAGCATGTATTTACACTTTCTAACATCACCCTGATATTCTTTTGATACTTTCACTTTTCCCCCACAGAAGTCTATGTAACAAAGAGATCTCCTGCCCTAGACAAAGAACAAATGTGAGACAATTGAATCTTCTTTTCCTGAGAAATGAATCATAAGGAAATGAATAAAGACATCTAAATATTTAAAGTTCAATCAGTTCTTGCAGCTAAATCCTCATGATACTGTTCTTGCATTACAACTATATCAGATACAAGCACATCTGAATTGCACTAATAACTACCACTTCTCAAGACTGATTTCTAGTTTTTCCTTCAAATAATTGCCCTCTGCTTATGTAACTAGAGTCAGACGGTCTTAGTCACTCAGTTCAGTTCAGTTCAGTTCATTCGCTCAGTCGTGTCTGACTCTTTGCGATCCCATGAATTGCGGCATGCCAGGCCTCCCTGTCCATCACCAACTCCCAGAGTTCACTCATACTCACATCCATCGAGTGGTGATGCCATCCAGCCATCTTATCCTCTGTCATTCCTTTCTCCTCCTGTCCCCAATCCCTCCCAGCATCAGAGTCTTTTCCAATGAGTCAACTCTTCACATGAGGTGGCCAAAGTACTGGAGTTTCAGCTTTAGCATCATTCCTTCCAAAGAAATCCAAGAGCTGATCTCCTTCAGAATGGACTGGTTGGATCTCGTTGCAGTCCAAGGGACTCTCAAGACTCTTCTCCAGCACCACAGTTCAAAAGCATCAATTTTTCAGAGCTCAGTTGTGTCCATCTCTTTGTTGCACTGTAGCCCGCCAGGCTCCTCAGTCCATTGAATTCTCTAGGAAAGAATACTGGAGTGGGTAGCCATTCTCTTCTCCAGGGGATATTTCTGACCCAGGGATCGAACCCAGATCTGCTGTACTGCAGGAAGATTCTTTACTTTCTGAGCTACCACGGAAGCCCATTCTAACTGATAAAGAACACGGAAATAGAGGACCAGATCTAGTCAATGGAGCATCAGAAATATAGATTATTAAGGGGATCAGTCAGTTCAGTTGCTCAGTTATGTCCAGCTGTTTGCGACCCCATGGACTGAAGCATGCCAGGCTTTCTTGCCCATCAGAAACTCCCAGAGCTTGCTCAAACTCCTGTCCATTAAGTCAGTGATGCCATCCAACCATTTCATTTTCTGTCATCCCTTTCTCCTCTGGCCTTCAATCTTGCCCAGCATTAGGGTTTTATCCAGTGAGTCACTTTTTTTGTATCAGGTGGCCAACATATTGGAGCTTCAGTCCTTCCAATGAATATTCAGGACTGATTTTCTTTATGATTGACAGATTTGATCTCCTTGTAATCCAAAGGACCCTCAAGAGTCCTCTCCAATATCACAGTTCAAAAAAATCATTTTTTTTGGTGCTCAGTTTTTTTCTTAAGAGAATAGAAAATTATATTCTAATCTGACATAGGGTTTCACAGTTGACATGACACACATAAAGGGAAGCAAGTAGTAAGTTATTCTGTAGCGAAAGTTGCTCTTGACCACTATACAATTCTACCAAAGTTTATTGTGATGAGCAGGAATTTGGGGGCCACATGTTAGGGTAGCCATGAATAGAGGGGTAGCGTAATTCAAAGCAAATGAATAGCTCAGCTCCAAGCCTTGAATTCTCTCCTCAAGCCACTGAAATTCAAGGATTTTTATGTGTGACTATATTGATATGATATCTACTTTCTTACAACTGGCAATAATTGGCCCAAAATCAAGCTTAAAGTTGTTTCTAAATTGCATAGTCAGCTGTCCTCTCAGCCTTTTCTGGTCTTTTTATAAAGTGATATTAAACAAATAAAGAGGAAAACATGGTCTCTGAAATGTTGATATAGTTTTATCTAGGAGAGTCTGGAGTGTCCCTGATGCCTGCAAATCCTCTCTTGCCACTCTCTTCTCTTATAAAAAAAAGTTGACTGTCTTTTCTCTGCTCATTTTCTGTTGAAGATGCTGCAGTCCCCTCACTGAGTGCTGTAGTAGTTGGTACTTAAATATACCCCTCACTCCCCTATGATTTTTGCCACTATATAAAATAATTGGACCTGCATCCTAATTTGTCCCAAACTGTCAACGCAGAATATATTCCACAGAGGAAAGTATTTCTGAAAAGAATGAGAACAATTCACTAAGATCTGGTATTGTGTAACATACATTTTAGAGTGTTTTTTGAAACAGGAAAGAGTGTACATTTTAGTTCAGTTTTAATTGAAACTGTGTGTCTACCAGAGTCCATGATCACTCAAGCAGGTGAAGTTTTGTTATATAAACTGGAGATGCAAGCATTGTGATTCCCAAGGAAATATTTTTAAAAATTCTTCAAACTTGGAATGCTGATAGCCTCATAGGGAATTTTATATTACTAGTTGACTGAGGTAGGAAAAAAAAAATGAGTCTGGTTTAGAGATTGCATTGCATAATGTATTGGCATCAGCATCAGGTTGAACAATGTCATCAGAGTCTCACTCAGAAGTGAAATTTACTGGTAGGCAGTGGAGAAATAGAATGCCCCAATGCTCATTCTGCCCAGTATAAGAGACACTGCGAATTACCCCTGACTTAGGGGTAATGTTGTGGGCTTCCCAGGTGGCCAGGTGGAAGGAGGATTCTTTGCTGCTGAGCCACCAGGGAAGCCAGAGTCTATACATGACCCACGTGTAATTCTTATCAAAGTCTCTCTCTGTGGAAAAGTATATCAGTAACTTGGTAGATATTTTTTAGACTCTTTTCCCAGCATCCTAAGGATAGTTGAATTAGATGAAGACTAAGTGGCTTTGGTGTGTTTAACATTATGGTAACTGTGACTGACATTGAGTCTCATATATTTTAGTACAATACACTCTGAGATCCAGAGAACTCTATGGGAGATGATCACCTGATATTTTTCTTCCATGATGGAAAAAGTAAGAACTTTTCTGACTAGATTTATATTTCCTTTATCCTGATAAGTTTTTGAGGCTCGGTGATAGTAAGCTGTAACTTGCAGTGCTCCAGTGAAAGTTAATAACCTAATGTATTGTGTAAATCACCTGCTATGCTACCTTATATATGGAGGGACTCAGTGATGAAATTTAGTTAGTTTGTTTGTTTTTTGTCTGATGTTTAACAAGGAAAATTACATAATTTTTGAACAAATAAAGAAAAGATGAAGAAAAGATTAAACGAATGACTGTGAACCTCAAAAAATATTTCTAGAATTTATGAATATATTCCTAGTAATTGTGGAGATCATAAAAAGGAAGGCCTTACCCACCAGTTAACCCAAGAGTTGAACTCAGGAAAATGGTGACAGTCCTCATCTTCTCCCTTAGAATACACATTCTGTCCAGTGTTATCACATCTGGACCTGTTTGTAAGGTTGCAGCACTGAGAGATATTTTATTGAGATCATCTGGATGTATAAGTGGCTTTATATATACCCAGTGAAAACTCTATATAAACTGTAGGATTCTGGCAGGCTCAGAGATCTACTCCTCCTATAACTACCCATGACAAACTTCCTATGTTAAGTTCCCTTGCTCATTAAACCTGCCACCTACCAATGTGGAATAGTCCATCTCTTTCTTGGGTCTCTCTTTAAACCCTTCATGTATGAGGACCAGTTTGTGAATCAACAGTAATGTATATTAAATTCCTTCTAAATATATATACATAAAGAACAATACATTTCTGTTCTTTCTGTCATCTTTGTGTCTGAAAGTTTCACGGTTATTAAATTTTAAATAGACGATTGCTCCAGTTAGCACATTTCTTTGTTATCACATTCTTAAACATCAAGGGAGCATGGCTCTGATGCAAAGCAGAGCTGATTACAAGTCTAGTATTGCTCTTACCATTCTGTGTGACCCTGACTAACTTCTTTAAATGACCTCAGCTCATTTCTCACTTATAAATTTAGTGGTAAGGATGCTTACCATATCAGTCTAGTGGAAACTGAGATAAATCAAGGTATACGTAGCACAGACTTTGTTTAGGTAACAGTGAACTGTTATGTAAATTATGATTCCCTATCCTTATGCTCCTTTATTGTTTTATTATCCCCACTTTATTCTAATTGAAACCAATGCATTTTTATCATGGTTGCCATTTCTGTTGGTGAGCATCTGCTTCGATTTCTTTGTGATAACTGACAAATATTTCTCAGTATCCTTGCCTTCATTTTAAATTCAACATACAAAAAAGTCACTTGATATATGTATTGATTGAATTAAAAATGGAATCCTAGATATTGGAAATGATACATTATTGTAATAACCATGATTGTGATGGTACAGGAATCAGTGGAATTTGTTGTAATACTAACTTGTCTATTTATTATCTATTTACCATGATGAAATCACACAAATGTTGGAGGAATTGTATATCCAGCACAAAATAATGGTTACCATGTAAGCCTCCTGACATTATTGTAAATTGAATGAATTATATATGCTAATGTGTTTTAAAATGTAAATAATAAGGAAATAAAATGTAAAGTATTTAATGTTTTACATATTAATTTCATTTTAATTTTCATGTAACCAGGATAGTCCTGGTTATGACTATTAACTGCGTGTTCTAAGGGTTTCTGTAGTTACTGCCAAAATTTGTTCCAAAGGAGCATGGATTGAAAGTCACTGAAATAGCATTTGATACCATGTACAAATTTGTACCACAATAAAAAAAATCAAAGTGAATTTCATTTCAGAGACATTTGGATATTCTAGCTTATTTAAGTAAACTATATATTGTGCTGCTTGACTTAGACTACTCTGAACTTAAAAATTTTTTAATAAATTAAACTGATTCATAATTCAATTATTTAAGTGTTGATTTTTAATTTTGAATCACATACTCAACAAGCCAGTTGTTAATGTGGTTATTGGTTCACGGGTTAGCTGGAGTCCCTTTTATGCAGAGCAACTTAATCATTTGTTTTTGTATTTAGTTTATTCCTAGTATAAATTTGTGATACTATCTTCTGCCTAAGGCATGAACCAACTGCTCTGTCAAAGAAATGCATTTATGACTTGCTAATGCATTTATAATATTAAAATGACATTTAAAATTTGATCACTTTTAAACTAAGCATGCAAAAATTTGCCTTGAATGAAAAGACTGCATGATCTGGAAGGTGGAGGTTGAAAGTCAGTATTCCGCCTGTCTGGCCGAAATACAAAGCTGCTGTGAGTTCCAAAGTCAGGGTTTTTTGGTTTTGTTTTTTAGTGTTTCTTCAAAAATGTGTTTTGTTGTTTGACTTCCACAAAAATAAACTAGAGCAAAGAATAGAGGAGGTCAGAATTCACTGTGATATCAGTATGGGATGGAAAGTAGCAATTAGGAGACTTTTGCTGCATTGTTAAGATTTCCACAGGTTGTTAGGCTAACGGATAAAGAGAAAAGAGGTACCAAAATAAGGGGAAATAGTGAGTGGCATTCTGATTTAGATAATGACAGGCACTATTGTGTGGGGCATGGGAAACTGTGATCACTTTTGCTTGCAAATTGCAGGTAATAACTTTGCTATTGGTGAAGGAGAAGTTCTAAGAAAAAGTTCTAATTAAAAATAATTGATATATGACTGCTAATAAATGCACTTGGTGACCCACACAAATAGACTTGTGATTTGAGGGCATATTGTGTGCTCACAGCACTCTAAATGAGTCTATAAAGATCTATGTTCAAAAAAAGCCACATGAAGCTAAAAGAAAGCAGATTAAGTCCTCTGCTAAAACCAAGGCCAAAACCAACTTCTGAGTTCACAGGTGAATTAACAGAGAATACAGAGTGAGGTTAAGGGTTTAATCTGTTTGAAAAGCCCTTGTTATTAACAGAGTAATAGGGGTCACATTGCTTTAGAAGTTGAGATTATGAGAGTCAAAAAATTATGCTTATTGCATGCAAATGAACTTATTTATGGAACAGAAACAGACTCACAGACTTAGAGAATGAATTTATAGTTGGAAGAAAGGGGAAAGTTTGAGGGGATGGGATCGTTAGGGAGTTTGGGGATGGCAAGGTACAATTGTTATGTTTAAAATGAATAACCAACAAGAATCTACTGTATAGCATGGGAAACTCTGCTCTGTGTTATATGACAACATGGATTCGAGGGAAGTTAGGAGGAGAATGGGAGTATGGATATATACTGTTCACCGGAAACTATCACAACATTGTTCAGTTCAGTCGCTCAGTCGTGTCCAACTCTTTGCGGCCCCATGAATTGCAGCACGCCAGGCCTCCCTGTCCATCACCAACTCCCAGAGTTCACTCAGACTTGCGTCCATCGAGTCAATGATGCCATCCAGCCATCTCATCCTCTGTCGTCCCATTCTTCTCCTGCCCCCAATCCCTCCCAGCATCAGAGTCTTTTCCAATGAGTCAACTCTTCACATGAGGTGAAACTCCAAAGTACTGGAGTTTCAGCTTTAGCATCATTCTTTCCAAAGAAATCCCAGGGTTGATCTCCTTCAGAATGGACTGTTTGGATCTCCTTGCAGTCCAACGGACTCTCAAGAGTCTTCTCCAATACCACAGTTCAAAAGCATCAATTCTCCGGCACTCAACTTTCTTTAGTCCAACTCTCACATCCATATATAACATATGGGTATAGGAAAAACCACACATACCAAGGGTATGGACAAAACCATATCCTTTGTTTCTCATACACTTGTGAGAGTCCGACTCTCACATCCATACATACCAAGGGTATGGGAAAAAACATACCTTTGACTAGACAGAGCTTTGTTGACAAAGTAATGTAACTGCTTTTTAATATGCTATCTAGATTGGTCATAACTTTTCTTCCAAGGAGTAAGATTATTTTAATTTCATGGCTGCAGTCACCATCTGCAGTGATTTTGGAGCCCCCCAAAATAAAGTCAGCCACTGTTTCCCTATCTATTTGCCATGAAGTGATGGGACCTGATGCCATGATCTTAGCTTTCTGAATGTTGATTTTTAAGCCAACTTTTTCACTTTCTTCTTTCACGTTCATCAAGGAACTCTTTACTTGCTCTTACTTTGTCCTTAATGTACTTTTACAGAAGTAAGGCCATTTTCATTGTGTACTGCAGACTAATAGAATGCTTGTCAAAGCAGAGGTTGGAATTTTAAGTATAGATGTGGGCTTCAATTTCTTACAAAGTCAATTGAATATCTAAACTGGCAATATACAAGACTACAACAGAAGTGCGGGGGGGGCGGGGAGAGCCTAACTTTTAGATCTTTGAGAGTTAAAAACCTGTAAACCTGTCATTTCATTAAATTTTATTGTATTTAGAAGTGGTTTGCAAATGTTTCAATCCCTCAGATTTTGGGTACCCATATTATTAGCATTAACTGCTTCCAAATAGGTATGCAGTCCTATAATTGTGACTTTGAACTCTTTGGTATAGACAAATGACAACCTTTTTTTGTCATTGTCGTTTCTTGTTGAATTCTCTATAGATATCAATACCTACAGTACAGTGAAGTATCTCATTGGTTTTTGGCATGCAATGGCACCCAACTCTAGTACTCTTGCCTGGAACATCCCATGGACAGAGGACCCTGGTAGGATGCAGTCCATGAGGACGCTAAGAGTAGGACACAACTGAGTGACTTCAGTTTCACTTTTCACTTTCATGCACTGGAGAAGGAAATGGCAACCCACTCTAGTGTTCTTGCATGGAGAATCCCAGGGATAGGGGAGCCCAGTGGGCTGCCATCTTTGGGGTAGCACAGAGTTGGACACAACTGAAGTGACTTAGCAGTAGCAGCACATAATAGTTAGATACTGAAATATCATCATTTATTGTATTTAAATAACTGGAGTTTTATTTGTTTTAATCAGAAATTTTAGATTTAAATCAACCAGGCTATAGTTAAACATGAAAATATCTAACTAGCTCGGGGACTGTTTATATCAAATTAAGAGATAGGAATATACTAATTTAAGGGTGGAAAGCTAGAAACAGGGATCTGATAGTTTGTACTCAGGATATTCATTTCATTCTGCAGCAAAGGCAAAGGAGAAGCATTACAGCTCAAAGACTCATGTGGAGCTGAGATATAGGCTTCAATCCAAGAAAAAGTCTAAGAAAAGTGCAATCAGGCAGAGGGCAGACATGCAAAGTTATTAACAAATGTTAAGTCTAGTATTTATTGAATACTAACATGGACTAGATATTGTGATAAGAGATTTCTATTTATTATCATCATTTTTCTTTAGAACAGTACTGTCAGAAAAGTATTGCTTTTCTCATTTTAGAGGCAAAATACTTTCTGTGGTATAAGTAAATTTTCAAATAATTTATGTTCAAAAATGATAAGTGAGGCCTTTTTAACTACTGTGCTGGTAAATTTTAAGTGTCAACTTTGTAGGCCATGATGCCCACATATGCAGACAAACATTATTCTGAATGGCCCTTTAAGGATGTTTTGGGATGAGATGAGTGATTTTAACATTTTATTTTATACTGGAGTACAGCTGATGAACAATGTTGTGTCAGTTTCAGGGATACAGCAAAGTGATTCAGGTATACATTACATGTACCTATTCTTTTTCAAATTATTTTCTCATTTTAGATTAGTAGATAATATTAAGCAGAGTTCTCTGTGCTACACAGTAGGTCCTTGTTGGTTATATGTTTTAAATATAGCAAAGCATCTGTTAATCTCAAGCTCCTAACTATCTGTCCCATTCACCCTTCCTCCCTGGTAACCAAAAATTCATTTTCTAAGTCTGTGTGTCTGTTACTGTTCTTTAAATAAGCTCATTTGTACAATTTTCTTTTTGTTGTTGTTGTTAAATGCTAAGGCATGTTTGACTGTGCAAGGACTTCAGCATGCCAGGTTCCTCTGTCTTCCAAGATCTCCTGGAGTTAGCTCAAATTCATGTCCATTGAGTCAGTAATGATATTTAACCATCTCATCATCTGCCTCCCCCTTCTTTACCTTCAGTCTTTTCCAGCATCAGGGGCTTTTCCAATGAGTCAGTTGTTTGAATCAGATGGCAAAAGAACTGGCGCTTCACTTCAATATCAGTCTTCACTGATTTGATATCTTTCTAGTCCAAGGGACTTTTAAGTCTTCTTAAGCATCACAATTCAAAAGCATCAATTATTCTGTGCTCAGCCTCCTTTGTGGTCCAACTCTCACATATATACTAGACTACTGGAAAAACTATAAATTTGACTATATAAAACTTTGTCAGCAAAGTGATATCTTTGCTTTTTAATAGGCTGTCTAGGTTTGTCATAGTTTTCTTTCCAAGGAGCAAATGACTTTTAATTTTATGGTTGCAGTCACCATATAAAGTGATTTTGCAGCCCAAGAAAATAAAATCTGTCACTACTTTCACTTTCCACCTTCTATTTGCCATGAAGTGATGGTACCAGATGCCATAATGTTTTTCAATAATGAGTTTCTAGCCAGCTTTTTCACTCTCTTCTTTCACCCTCATCAAGACGCTATTTAGTTCCTCTCCACTTTGTGCCACTAGAGTGGTATCATCTGCATATCTGAGGTTGTTGATATTTCTCCTGGCAATCTTGACTCCAGCTTATGGTTCATTCAGCTTGACATTTTACATGATGTACTCTGTATATTAGGTTCTTCATATAGGTGATATCATACAGTATTTCTCTTTCTTTGTCTTATTCACTTCACTCTATATGAAGGTTCATCTCTAGGTCCATCCATGTTTTTGCAAATGGTATTATTTCATTCTTTTTAATGGCTGAGTAATATTCTATTGTATACATACCACATCTTTATCATTTTTTTCTGTCAATGGTCTGAAAGGATAAATGCACTCTGATATTCATTGCAGTACTGCTTACAACAACTAAGATGTAGAAATAACCTAAATGTTCAAGACCATGTTTTACTCCAGATATATGCCCAGCTATGTGTTTGCTGGATCACATGGTAGCTTTATTTTTAGTTTTAATTCCTTATTGTTCTTTACAGTCATACCAGTTTATAATCCCACCAGCAGTATAGGAGTGTTCCCTTTTCTCAACAGCCTTTTCAGTATTTCTTTGTACATTTTTTGATGACATACAATATACAAAAGACAATCCCTACAATAAACAGTGCTGGAAAAACTGGACAGATGCATGTAAAAGAATGAAATCAGTACACTTTTTAATATTATATACAAAAATAAACTTTAAATGGAATAAAGGCCTAAGTGTAAGACCAGAAACTATAACATTCTTAGAAAAAAATATAGGCAGAATATTCTCTGACATAAATTGCGGAATATTAATTTTGATCCATCTCCCAGAGTAATAGAAATATAAGCAAAAATAAACGGGTCCAAATTAAACTCAAAATAGTTTGCACAGCAAAGGAAACTATAAACCAAACAAAAAGGCAGCCCATAGAATGGGAGAAAATATTTGCAAATGATGTGGGTTACAAACAGCTCATGCAGCTTAGTATCATCAAAACAAACAATCCTATCAAGAGATGAGCATTTAAACTGATGGACTTAAGTAAAGTAGACTGTCCTGCCTAATGTGGCCTAATCAGTTAAAGGCCTGAATTAGAAAAGACTAATGCCCCTATAAACTTCCTTCAAACTTGAATTGCAGAAACTCTTTATTAAGCCTATAGCCTGCTGGTTCCTGGGCCTGAACAAAAGTATTGAGTTTTTCTTGGATCTCCAGACAGCTATTCCACTCTGTCTATCTAGATACCTATCTCTACTGCTTCTGTGGAAAATCCTGTGTTTTGCTTAGTCTCTCAGTCATCTCCGACCTTTACAACCTCCATGGGCTGCACTCTGTCAGGCTCCTCTGTCCTTGGGAATTCCCCAGGCAAGAAAATTGGAATAAGTTGCCATGCCCTCCTGCAGGGGATTTTCCAAACCCAGAGATTGAACCCAGGTCTCCTGCCTTGCAGGTGGATTCTTTACCCTCTGAGTCACCAGGGAAGCCCAAGAATACTGGAGTGGGTAGTCTATCCCTTCTCCCTGAGATCTTTCTACCCAGGAATCGAACCAGGGTCTCCTGCACTGCAGTTGGATTCTTTACCAGCTGAGCTACCAGGGAAGCCCCTGGAAAAGACTATCAAATACAAATTCCCAACACTTCCTCTTCTCTGCATACACTTTAACAATAACTGTTACCTAACTGGGCTACTTGTTGACAATTATATCTTTTCAAGTTTGGGATACAAAAAATGTTAGACAATGAATTCAATACTCCTCTCCAAGTTCCTCCTTCCTACTTATTCTAAGCCTTGATATAGGTTTATTAGGAAGAACATAATATTATTATTCCCTGAACATAAGATTTTGGTGATATAAGACATAATCTCAGCAGAGGATACCAACTCAGTTCTCTCATGGGTTCTTACTCCTGAGAATTGGTTATATCACAACTTCTAGGGTGCTTATTTAAAAATATGACACAAGCATATTTGCAAATATGCTTTGCAAATTCCTAAACCCAGTTATTCTAAGTACTACATTAGGTTCCTTGATTCATCATTAGTCTATCAATTTTGTTCAGTTTCTCTTCTAAACTTACTCTAATGTGACTTCCCATATTTATAATGTATTTTGCACATATAATATCATCCCAACTATTCCAGTCTGGTAATTTAAAACCAGTCTTTGTGATTTAATATCAACTGTTGCTACTGTGGCTTCTCCACACTCAGAGGGTAAAGAATCTGATGGTAGTTCAGGAGACACAAGAGATACGAGTTCGATCCTTGGGGTGGGAAGATTCCCTGGAGGAGGAATGGCAATCCACTCTACTGCAGTATTCTTTCCTGAAAAATTCTATGGGTAGAGGAGCCTGGCATGCTGTAGTCCAAAGAGTCACCAAGAGTAGACATGACTAAGCACACACACTGCTGTTATATAACACATTCTAAAACTAAAGTATTTTCTATCAGATTACATGGATTCGGTGTTAGAAGGATGTTTGCTCATACATTTCAACGATCATGGGCACATGAAAATAGTACAATCATATGTGTATACACACACAAACCTATATATATATATATATATATATATATATATATATATATATACACACACACACNTCTAATTAAAATTAAAAGCTTCTGCACAACAAAAGAAACTATAAGTAAGGTAAAAAGACAGTCTTCTGAATGGAAGAAAACAATAGCAAATGAAGCAACTGACAAACAACTAATCTCAAAAATATACAAGCAACTTATACAGCTCAACTCCAGAAAAATTAACGACCCAGTCAAAAAATGGGCCAAAGAACTGAATAGACATTTCTTCAAAGAAGAAATACAGATGGCTAACAAACACATGAAAAGATGTTCAACATCACTCAGTTTCAGAGAAATGCAAATCAAAACCACAGTGATGTACCATTTCACACCAGTCAGAATGGTTGTGATCTAAAAGTCTATAAGCAATAAATGCTAGAGAGGTGTGGAGAAAAGGGAACCCTCTTACACTGTTGGTGGGAATGCAAACTAGTACAGCCACTATGGAGAACAGTGTGGAGATTCCTTAAAAAATTGCAACTAGAACTGCCTTATGACCCAGCAATTCCACTGCTGGGCATGCACATCGAGGTAACCGGAATTGAAAGAAACATGTGTACCCCAATATTCATATCGGCACTGTTTATAATAGGCAGGACATGGAAGCAATCTAGATGCCCATGAGCAGATAAATGGATAAGAAAGCAGTGGCACATATACACAATGTAGTATTACTCAGACATTAAAATGAATACATTTGAATCAGTTCTAATGAGTTGGATGAACTGGAGCTGATTATACAGAGTGAAGTAAGCCAGAAAGAAAAACACCAGTACAGTATACTGATACATATATATGGAATTTAGAAAGATGGTAATGATGACCCTGTATGTGAGACAGCAAAAGAGACACAGATGTTTAAAATTGGACTTTTGGCCTCTGAGGGAGAGGGCGAGGGTGGGATGATTTGGGAGAATGGCATTGAAACATGTATACTATCATGTAAGAAACAAAGCGCCAGTCTATGCTCGATACAGGATGCTTGGGGCTGGTGCATGGGGATGATCCAGAGAGATGATATGGGGTGGGAGGTGGGAGGTGGGGTTCAGGATTGGGAGCTTGTATACACCCGTGGCAGATTCATGTCAATGTATGGAAAACCAATACAGTATTGTAAAGTAGAATAAAGTAAAAATAAAATTAAATAAAATAAATAAAACAAAAATAAATAAATAAAATCTCAATAACATTGGTTCATTGATAAAGCATGAAATTTAAATCATTATTCAGAACAATAAGGCAGAATGAATTATTTCCATCTACCTCCTAGTCCTAGCCTCTTGGATCAGAGAAATGAAAATATTCAGCAAGAATTACTTTAGAAAGTCAATAATTTCCCTTTTATTTCATATAGCAACCAAAATGTAAAAATTATAGTCAGAAAATAGTAAAAAATATGTGATATAATGATTGCTTAATGAAAAGCTGGATTTAGGTATTACTCTTGAATCGCTTACCAGAATGAATATAAACTATATTGATAACAGTGTTACAGGTATTTTTGAACCATTTCCTTAATTAATTATTTTATAGTATAAATATATCATATAGATAACATAATGTCATGGGAAGAAAGTATTAGTCTTCTGATTTTTAGTGGCTCTGCTCTGTGAATTGGATACATCAATTAATATGTCCTAATTTATAAAAGTGCTTTATACAGTGGAGCTGTTAAAATCAAATGAGATTACTTACTAAACTACATAGAAGAGTTATAATTGCCATGAAAATATGAGGAGTTAGTCATATATAAAGGAAGATTTTATTTAATATTTGCAGGTACATATCTTTATTATATAAATGAAATTTTCAGATTTTTTGACATTTTTGGAGCATCTACCACGTGCTTAAAACTATGATAGATGTCAGGGATATCATAGTGAAAAAGTTGACAGTACCTCTATCTTTATATCATGTATAGTCAAGAAGCTCCATACTTATAATGTCTGTAGTACACAAAGCATATTTTTGTACTTGTCTTCCACAGAATCAGTTTATTTAATAAGCGACTGAAGAAGTATTTAAAGAAAATTTATTCAGAGAATAGAAATGTGATTTTATATTGTGGATTTGATATTTTTTCAGTGGAATCTCAGCAATTTTTAAAAGTGGATTTATTCAACTTTATTAGACATTGATATCAAAATATTGTTGTATTTTTGACATCTCCTTGTATTTTTTCCTGACATCCCTTGGACTTTCTTTAAAGTGAACACTGACCTTTTTAAATTAAGAAGAGTCTAAAGCAAAATAAAAAAAGTTGGCATTGTTTCTAATTAATATAAATTAAGAAACAGCTGACATTTTAAACATTTTAATGCGTGACGTTTTTTAAGTTTGCAAAAATTTAAGGTTTCCTTTTTTAATGAGAAAATTTATTTCACAGTAATTTCAGGTTTCTGGTTGGATGATCCTATTTTGACTTAACTCTTAGTGAGGGTTAATGTCCTTTTCACGGATTCCACATAATGGNTTTTAAACATTTTAATGCGTGACGTTTTTTAAGTTTGCAAAAATTTAAGGTTTCCTTTTTTAATGAGAAAATTTATTTCACAGTAATTTCAGGTTTCTGGTTGGATGATCCTATTTTGACTTAACTCTTAGTGAGGGTTAATGTCCTTTTCACGGATTCCACATAATGGAAGTTACAGAATTTCTAGGCTGAAATCCAAAACACTCATTGCTATAAGGAGTTTCATAAAATTATCTTAACTTGCTTTTTCCATAAACTTTGCCTACCATTTACCCTTTTCCTCTTTCCCCCAAAGAGTTTTGCTCAACATTTATTTTTTTGTTCACTTTTACCCAAGAAAATCATGAAAATCTATTTCCATCACTTTACTAATATCTCTTCAATTATTTTATCCATTTGTTCATTTTTAATACATTTATTCACAAATTATTTTCAAAGAGTACCACATATCAGGCACTATTCTGGCCCTTCGAGTTATACCATGAACAAAGCAAGTGAAAATGGTGAGAGATAGTCACATTTTAAATACTGTNTTCATTTTTAATACATTTATTCACAAATTATTTTCAAAGAGTACCACATATCAGGCACTATTCTGGCCCTTCGAGTTATACCATGAACAAAGCAAGTGAAAATGGTGAGAGATAGTCACATTTTAAATACTGTGATGACCATGCAGAGTTTGGAAGAAAGAGAATAGTCAAGAATACTTTCAAGAGGCTTAGTCTAAGCAGCTGGCAGGATAGATTTTTCATCAGCTGGATTGAAAGCACTTGGTGAAATATATATAGAAAATATGCAGAAGTAGGGAAAGATGTAGATAGATAGTAACAGATGATAGATAGATGTAGATGATAGATAGATATATAGATGTAGATGATAGATAGATATATAGATATAGATGATAGACAGATGGTGAATAAATGATAGACAGATAAATAGGTGGGAAAGGACTGTCTATTCCATAAATAGTATTGGGAACAATGGAAAACTATATGAAAGAGAATTATACTAGTTTCTCACATCATACACAAAAATAAAACTAAGATGTATTACAGATGAAAAGGATATATGGACAGTACTTTATCATCATACTTACAAATATTGTATTGGATCTATTGAGTCAGGCAAGAGCAACAAAAGCAAAAATAAGCAAATGTGACTACCTGAAACTAAACAGCTTCTTCACAGCAAAAATGAAAAAAAAAAAAAAGAAAAAGCCAATATAAAGAATNTCATCATACTTACAAATATTGTATTGGATCTATTGAGTCAGGCAAGAGCAACAAAAGCAAAAATAAGCAAATGTGACTACCTGAAACTAAACAGCTTCTTCACAGCAAAAATAAAAAAAAAAAAAAAAGAAAAAGCCAATATAAAGAATAGGAAAAGATTTTTAAAAATATATCTGACAAGAGATTAACATTTAAAATATGCAAAGAACTCACACAATTCAACACCAACAAACAACCTGATTAAAAAATCGAAAGAGGACCTGAATAGACATTTTTCCAAAGAAGATAATCAGGAGCTTCCTTGGAGGTCCAATGGTTAAGAATCCACCTTGCAATGCAGGGAATGGGGTTTGTTTCTAGTCAGGGAATTAAGATCCCACATGGCACAGAGCAAGTAAGTCCGTGCACCATAACTACAGAGCCCACATGACACCACTAGAGCCCACGTTCTACAACTACTGAAGCCCAGGGCCTCTGGAGCCTGTGTGACACAATTACTGAGCCTATGTGAGACAGAAGATCCTGCATGACAAAACAAAGATTCCACATGCTGCAGCTAAGAACCAAAGCAGCTAAATATATACATATAAAAGAAGACAAATAAGTGGCCAACAGACACATGAAAATATGCTCACTATCTAATCATCAGGGAAATTCAAGTAAAAACCACAATGAGATAGTCCCTCATGTCTTTCAGAATGACTGTTATCAAAAAGACAACAAATAACATGTGCTGGCTAGGATGCAGAGAAAAAAAAAAAGTACTACAGAGAACTATACAAAAAAGATCTTCACGACCCAGATAACCATGATGGTGTGATCACTCACCTAGAGCCAGGCATCATGGAATATGAAATTAAGTAGGCCTTAGGAAGCATCACTATGAACAAAGTAGTGGAGGTGATGGGATTCCAGTTGAGCTATTTCTAATCCTAAAAGATGATGCTCTAAAAATGATGCACTCAATATGCCACCAAATTTGGAAAAATCAGCAGTGGCCACAGGACTGGAAAAGGTCAGTTTTCATTCCAATCCCAAAGAAAGGCAATGTCAAAGAATGCTCAAAACACCACACAATTGCACTCATCTCATGCAAAATAATGTTCAAAATTCTCCAAGCCAGGCTTTAAAATTACATGAATCATGAACTTCCAGATGTTCAAGCTCGATTTAGAAAAGGCAGAGGAACCAGAGATCAAGTTGCCAATATCAGCTGGATCATCGAAAAAGCAAGAGAGTTCCAAAAAAACATCTTTATTGACTATGCCAAAGCCCTTGACTCTGTGGATCACAATAAACTGGGGGAATTCTTAAAGAGATGAGAATATCAGGCCACCTGACCTACCTCCTGAGAAATCTATATGCAGGTCAGGAAGCAACAGTTAGAACTGGACATGGAGAAACAGACTTGTTCAAATGGGGAAAGGGGTATGTCAAGGCTGTATATCATCACCCTGCTTATTTAACTTACAAGCAGCTACATCATGTGAAATGCCAGGCTGGATGAAGCACAAGCTGGAATCAAGATTGCCAGGGGAAATATCAATAAGCTCAGATATGCAGGTGACACCACCCTTATGGCAGAGAATGAAGAAGAACTATAGAGGCTTTTGATGAACGTGAAAGAGGAGACTGAAAAGTTGGCTTAAAGCTCAACATTCAGAAAACTAGGATCATGGTATCCAGTCTCATCACTTCATTGCAAATAGGGAAATCATGGAAACAGTGACAGACTTTATGTTTTAGGGCTGCAAAATCACTGCAGATGGTGACTGCAGCCATGAAATTAAAAGAAGTTTACTCCTTGGAAGCAAAGCTATGATCAAGCTAAACAGCATGTAAAAAGCAGAGACATTACTTTGTCAACAAAGGTCTGTCTAGTGAAGTCTGTTTTTTTCCAGTAATCATGTATGAATGTGAGAGTTGGACTATAAAGAAAGTTGAGAGCAGAAGAATTGATGCTTTTGAACTGGGGAGTTGCAGAAGACTCTTGAGAATCCCTTGGACTGCAAGGAAATCCAACTAGTCTATCCTGAATGAAATTAGTTTTGAGTATTCATTGGAAAGACTGATGCTGAAGCTGAAACTCCAATACTTTAGCTACCTTATGCAAAGAACTGACTCACTAGAAAAGATGCTGATGCTTGGAAAGACTGAAGGCAAGAGGAGAAGTGGACGACAGAGGATGAAATGGCATCACTGACTCTGTGGGCATGAGTTTGAGTAAACTCTGTGAGTTGGTGATGGACAGGAAAGCCTGGCATGCTGCAGTCTATGCGGTCTCAAAGAGTCCAACACGACTGAATGATTGAACTGAAATAAATATGCACTGTTATAAATTTATTCAGTCATTATAGGAAACATGAAAGATCCTAAAATAATTAAAAATGGAACTTCTCTATTAAGCAGCTTTTTTTGGGGTGGGGTCTGTACTGCGTGGCATGTGATTTCTTTTTTTTTAAATTGTTTATTTATTATTTTTAAATTATTTACTTTATTTTACTTTACAATACTCTATTGGCTTTGCCATACATCGACATGAATCCACCACAAGTGTACACGAGTTCCCAATCCTGAATCCCCCTCCCACCTCCCACCCCACAACGTCTCTCTGGATCATCCTCGTGCACAAGCCCCAAGCATCCTGCATCCTGCATCGAACATAGACCGGCGCCTTGTTTCTTACATGATAGCATAAAACGTGATTTCTTAATTCTCTGATTAGAGAAACAAAACCCTGGCCCCTGCATTGAAAGTGCAGTGTCCTAAACGTTGGACCACAAGGGAAGTCCCTGAACTAGTATTTTTGCATCTGATTATTTACCCAAAGAAAGAAAAAATATATTCAATATTATATATGCAGCATTATTTTCATTGCAGCATTATTTCCTATAGCCAAGATATGGAAGCAATCTATCAACTGATGAACAGATTAAAAATATGTGATATTTATATACAACGGAATACACTTAGGGCTTCCCTGGTGGCTCAGGTGGTAAAGAATCTGTCTGCAATCTGCAAGGTCCGGTTCTCTCTCTGGGTCAGTAAGAAATCTCCGAGAAAGAAATGGCAACCCTCCTCAGTATTCTTGCCTAGAAAATCCCTCAGACAGAAGAACTTGGTGGGCTAATGTCCATGTGGTTACAGAGAGTCTGACATGACTGAGCAACTAACACACTAATGATGTGAAGCAGGACCCTGTGGGGCTCCTGGGTGCAAAACACTTCCTGTGTCCTCTATTTGTTTCATTATAGGAAACAGCCTGCATTCATGCCTTTCCCTAAGTTCCAATAGGTAGGCTCAAGCAGTTGTTAATTAAAGAAAGAAGAGGATAGTAGATAATGAAAGAATAATCAAGAGAAACATCAATGCTGCCTTGGGTCAAAGTCCTGGTCCCCATCAAGGGATGCATGTAACAATATCTTTGATACTGAAACCACCACCAGATGGAAGAATTTAACAGTATGTTGTGCACAAGCACGTAGACTCCAGACTGGTTGGAACCAGAAGGCTGATGATGCTGACTTCCACTTACCTCACAATCAATGATTCAGAAGAATGTCTGCAACTAATCACTCCCTCTTTGAACCATTATTATAAAACTTCCCACTGCCCCCTCCAGTTTGGGACATAGGTTTGAGGGCATTTACCTTCTGTAGCTCCCTTTGCCCGGCAAAGCAATAAATCTATTTGTTTGTTGTTGTTGTTGTTGTTTAATATATATTTTCTTTGTGTTACAATGAGGCCTTCATAAAATGTCTTTTAACAATCTATTTTAAAACTGATAACAACTTAACTTCAATGACATATGAAACCCTTCACTTTTATATATTCCTCCCTTACACTTTATATGATATGGCAATTTATATATTTCAATTGTGACTAAAAAGATTTTGTACATATAATAATTCTAATAATTTTTTCCTTAATTTTTATACTAAAACCACATGTGATTTAGGCATTGCCTTTGTAGTATAATTATTGATTTGTCTATGTGTTTGAATTTACCAGTATTTTATACTTTTATATGTTTGTTGTTGCTGTTTAGTGCATAATAGCAACTCTAATATGGAAGTGATCATGCATTTTAGTGGTCAACTAGATGGTTCTGCCTTAGTTTCTAATACATGAGTGACAAATTGCTGGCAGTGGTGCTGTTCATTAAATTTGTATGACAATGATAACCATAATGAAGTAATACACCAAAGAAAATAAATCTAGCCCATAAAAGGGTGCACCCTACAGTGTGGAAAAGAGAGCAAGTCTAAGTAGTAGGTGTTCTTTGCATAGTAATATTTTAGCATCACATGCAACCCAGGTTTCATAAAAAGCACAAAGCCTCTAGGAGCTGATATTTTATTAAGGCAAAACTAGAATAATCTATAGACAAGGTCTCAATGAATGGGCTTTCCTTATGGCTCAGCTGGTAAATAACCTACCTGCAATATGGGAGACCTGGGTTCAATCCCTGAGTTGGGAAGACATCCTGAAGAAGGGAAAGGCTACCCATTCCAATATTCTGGCCTGGAAAATCCATGGACTGTGTAGTTCACAGGGTTGCAAAGATTCAGAGGCGGCTGAGCGACTTTTACTTTCAACAGTATATGGATAACGCATATCTAAATGGTAATTTAGGGAAAATTGCAATTGTTTGGAAAAACATGTATAACTTCATTCAAGTAGAATGAAGATACATACTATTTCTGCTTTCTATCCAGATCACCACATATTGGAAACCAACTTTAGGAGAACACAGACTAGTTGATGCAAAATTTAAAAAGCTAATTTCAGGACTTCCTGGTGTCCCAGTGCTTGAGAATCCATCTGCAAATGCAGGGGACACAGGTTCAATCCCTGGTCCAGGAAGATCACAGATGCAGAGGATCAACTAAACCCATGGGCCACAACCACTGATGCTACCTGCTGCACCTACTGAAGTCCACATGCCTAGAGTTCATGCTCCACAACAAGGGAAGTCACCACAATGAGAAGCCCGAGCACTGAAGCTAGAGAGTAGTCACCTCTCTCCTCAAATAGAGAACAACAATGAAGACCCAGAAGAGTTTAATCTCCTCGAACAATTCCTCTTAGGTTTCTGTCTGCACTCACAAAACAGCTCTTATTCATTGAAGGCGGGAGGAGAAGGGGGTGACACAGAATGAGCTGGTTAAATGGCATCACTGACTCAATGGATGTGATTTTGAGTTGGCTCCAGGAGTTGGTAACGGACAGGGAAGCCTGGTGTGCTGCAGTCCATGGGGTTGCAAAGAATCAGACATGACTGAGTGACTGAATTGAATTGAACTGAAAGAAGATAAATGAAAAAAAGGAGACAATTTTTAAAAATCCAGTAAAACCAGACAAGAATTCTTTAGAAAGAATTATTAGATAACTCAAAATAGATAAAAGATCTAAATGTAAGACCAGGAACTATAAAACTCATAGAGGAGAACATAGGCAAAACACTCTCCGACATAAATTGCAAAGGGTCCTCTATGACCCACCTCCCAGAATACTGGAAATAAAATCAAAAATAAACAAATGGGACCTAATTAAAATTAAAAGCCTTTGCACAACAAAGGAAGCAAGGTGAAAAGACAGCCTTCAGAATGGGAGAAAATAATAGCAAATGAAGCAACTGAAAATATACAAGCAACTCCTGCAGCTTAATTCCAGAAAAATAAATGACCCAATCAAAAAATGAGCCAAAGAACTAAATAGACATTTCTCCAAAGAAGACATACAGATGGCTAACAAACACATGAAAAGATGTTCAACATCACTCATTATCAGATAAATGGAAATCAAAACCACAATGAGGTACCATTTCACACCAGTCAAAATGGCTGTGATTCAAGAGTCTACAAGCAATAAATGCTGGAGAGGGTGTGGAGAAAAGGGAACCCTCTTACACTGTTGGTGGGAATGCAAACTAGTACAGCCACTATGGAGAACAGTGTGGAGATTCCTCAAAAAACTGGAAATAGAACTGCCTTATGACCCAGCAGTCCCACTGCTGGGCATACACACCGAGGAAACCAGAATTGAAAGAGACATGTGTACCCCAATGTGTGGAGACTGTGTGGAGAAGATAGGTGGTAAAAATCTAGCAAAACTGTCGTTGGTGCTATTATATGGTGCTAAATATTCAGGTAATATTTATTGAACTTCTGTAAGGATTTAGTGCCTTAGTCACTGAGGAAATTAAATTAGAACAAAAACATGAAACGTTTCATGACAATCACTTTTAAATTGATAGAAAGACAATAATACTTCACTTTACAATAAATGTACACTAGAAATTACATATATTAGGTAGTCACAACTTCTTTGTGTTATATACCTTTCATATATTTTGTAAATCAGCTAAGACTCTTTAACATAATGTATAGACAACTGAACAATATTCATGTTATCTACTTCAATATTGTCTCCTTAACTGTACAAAGACCATTAATCTTTCTATGACTTTACCACTTTTTTCCTATGAAGGAGACACTATATTCATGATAAAGTTATATGCATGTTTGAAGGCCTGGTTCATCAGATTATCACCTCCTTTCATTTATTAATGCGTACCATTCACCGAAGAAAGGGAACTTTTTCATGCATATGTATATATATATATATATATATATATATATATATATACATATATGTCACATCAAACATAATTCTTGAATAAAACTCCATAATTCTTGCATAAACAGTATGGAGGAATTATACCTTGGGCAACATACAATTGCTTTGCATTCTGCTTTTTCCAG
This sequence comes from Neotragus pygmaeus, assembly GCA_006410875.1. NCBI lineage: Eukaryota > Metazoa > Chordata > Mammalia > Artiodactyla > Bovidae > Neotragus > Neotragus pygmaeus. Next base: position 254,073 of record SJYV01043277.1, on the reverse strand, counting down.
AATAACCCAAGTCTAGACCTATTGTCTGATATAATTATCAATAACACATATTTCACTTAAAAATCATTTGAACATCCAATTATATCATGCATTCCTGTGAAATTAATGTCAATTGATTTTGTATGCAAGATTTAATAATTTGTAGCTGTTTAATTGAATTAAATTTAAAGTATTTCCAAGGAAATACAGATTTTAATAGTGTCAAGCTAGTCATTTCAGAAGAGATCAGGTTTATTCAGGGTGGTTTGTCTGTAGAAAAGCTAATCATTTCAAATTAACTCTTCCATAGAATATAAATAGAAAACTAAAAAAAAAACAAAAAAAAAAAAAACAAAAAAAAAAAACATGTGCAAAATATGTTTAAAATTATTTGAGAGCTCTCAATGAAGTGGAAGATTATAGGAGCAAGAACTAAATAACACTAGAAGCCCAGAGCTCTGAACTTAGTATCAGGATCGGTTTTTCTTTTTAGTACCCACATGGTCCCCTAAAGAAGAGAAATTGATGCATAAGTTTCAGAAATGAAGAATTTATCACATATTCATAGAACTGAGAGGGCAAATTTGAAGTTTAGCGTTTGCCACAAATCAGCATGGCTGGTAAACAATCCATCAATTCAGGTTAGATTCAGAAAGCCACTTCCTCTATGTAATGATACACAGAAAATAGATCAGAACTCCACTGAGCAGGCTGAAAATGACACTCACAGATATTGAATCCTAGCTTTACTTAAATACCTAATTGGGTTAGGGAAATTAAGATTATTAATATTGTCAATCTAGACTGGTAAAGAATTCGCCTGCAGTGCAAGAGACCTAGGTTCGATCCCTTGGTTAGGAAGATCTGCTGGAAAAGGGAAAGAATTACCCATTCCAGTGTTCTGGCCTGGAGAATTCCATGGGCTGTATGGTCTATGGGGTCTGAAAAAGTCGGACACAACTGAGCGACTTTAACTTTCACTTTCTCCACTAGTTTTTTGTATGCATATCTAAACTTGATAATTCCTCTTTGTTTCCAATGATTAAAGAATGTCTTACACTTTGTGATGTATGTGTGTGTGTTTAGTTGCTAAGTCATGTCCAACTCTGCGACCCCATGGGCTGTAGTCAGGCATGCTCCTATGTCCGTGGAACTTTCCAGGGAAGAACACTGGACTGGGTTGCCATTTCCTTCTCTTGGGGATATTTCTGACCCAGGAATCAAACCCATGTCTCCAGCATTAGCATTAGCAGCATTCCCAGGTAGCTCATTTACCACTGAGCTGTCTGGCAAGCCCCTTACAATCTCTAAGGGGTAATAAACTAATTCTTAGAATTAAAACACAAATCTAAACAGTGTCTTTCCTTGTTTCTCTTAGTTTTGTCATTTGCAAATGACATCATTGAAAATGTAAATTTCTATATTTAAGAATATAGAAATTAATATTCCTGAAGAATACAAGGTATTGGAAACAGAACACCCTTGATACCAAATTGAACATTATTAATGATAATATAAGCACTGGGATGAAAACTATGCATCTGTGCATTTGGTGAAATACAGTATTCCCTAAAATCTTGTTCACAGTTTTACTTATTGAAGCAATATATATTTACTGAGTATCTATATGTTGCTGTAAGAGTCGGACACAACTCAGTGACTAATCAACAACACACTGCTGCATCCTGTTCTTCATAGAAGGGATACAGAGTTTTCTGTTTGTTTGTTTGTTTTAAACCTAACCTAATTGAGCTTATATTCTAATGTGTGAATATAATAAGCAATGAAGAAAGAAATTTCATATAAGAATGTGACAGGTATCTTAAGTATAATAAAGTAGTCTAATAAGTGTAGAATGAGCCTGGGAAAAAGGAAAGTGATTCATGAAGGGTGCTAAAGAAAGATTTTAGTATGATGAATTTGACAAAGATTTGAAGGGAGTGAGAGGGTAAACCATGTAGGTACATGGGGGACTGCACTTATTATAAATCAATGGAAAAATGTGTGAGAAGATCTTAAAGTAGAGAGACATTTGTTTGTATGAATAATAGCAGGTCAGGAGAGAAATAAGACATGGAGAGGCAGATTATTTGCAAATCTGAAGATAGAGACAACATAATTTACTAATGAACTGGTTTTAGGACTTGAAATTTATCAGGATAAATACAACACTTTTTTTGCAAATGGAAAAACAAATATGTCATTTAATTAAGTGCAGAAGTCTGCTTATGAGCCACTATTATTTTGGAGGATCAGTGTTTGTGGAAAGAAAGAGTGTTTCTTGAACTGAGTATGAAATCATAAGCATTCAAGTTGATATAGCAAAGGGGTAGGTAGATAAATATGAGTCTAATTCAGAAGACAGACACAATTTAAAAAGATAATTTAGGGAGCCAGCCTTTCAACGGGTCCAAAATCAATAGAATCTGTAAAAAAAATAATGACCATAGATAGAGAAAATGAAGTCTAGGACTCACATGTAGCCCTTCACTTTCTGGCAAGGCATTCTGAATGGATGATAAGACACTGAGAGATAATCTCTTTCTGTACATTTCCTAGCTCCTAGAGATCGTCTGCCTTCCTTTCTCATGGCCCTCATCCATCTTCAGAACAGCAGTGGTCAGTTAAATCTTCCTCACTTTGCATTATTCTAACACTGACACTTCTGCCTCTTGTTTCCACTTTTAAGTACCCTTGTGATTGCAGTGGGTCTCCTTAGATAATACAGTGGAAGTTTAAATCATCTAATTAGCAAACTTAATTCCCCTTTTCGATGTAACATGAAAACTTAACAGGTTCTGGGGATTAGGATATGGAAATCTTTAGGGGGGTTCCTTATTCTATCTACCATAAAAGGAAATGAATGTAAAGCTGAGTATTGATGATAGGCAACATGAAGGTCATTGATGATCTTATCAAGCAGTATCTCTGTGGAGCAGTTTGTGTAAAATCCAATTGGAATGCATTTAGGAGAGAGGGGGAGGTGAAATTTAGATTAAAAAGCTAAAGGTAGCTCTTTTGAAGAGTTTGCTAAAGGAGAACAGGAGATGAGTTCAGAATAAAGTGTTCTTGAGAGGAGAGGTGAACTGATAGAATATAAACTGATAAAAGAACAGAAATATAGGATGTAAGGAAAAAAATTACAGGAGTACAATTATTGAGTAGGTGACTCATAATGGAATCTAGTGAAACATAATAAAATTGAATTGAACAGGAGCTTCATCCATAGTGAAAGAAAGGGTGGTAGAATATAAAGTTAAGGTTTAGATTGGTCAGTCTAGAATAAATGAATGTTTACTCACTCAGCTGTGTCTTATTCTTTGTGATCCCATGGACAGTAGCCCGCCAGACTTCTTTGCCGATGGGATTTTCCAGGCAAGAATACTGAAGTGGATTGCCATCTCTACCTCCAGGGGATCTTCCTGACCCAGGGATCGAATCTGTGTCTCTTGCATAGAAGGCAGATTCCTTAGCCTCTGAGCAATCAGGGAAGTCCTAGTCCAGGGGGGATGATGCTAATATGTTCTGCTATAGTGTTTATTTTCCAGGGATATCAAAAGTTAAACAACAGCATAAAACAAGGAAGAGAGAGAATCTTTTAACATTTAAGAAGAAAGACAAAGTTGTGACATAATCATCTTGTATGGTACTTCAAAATATTTTCACATCATGGTACACTTGGAAAATATTTGTACAAAATATCTGGTAGACATGTATGAGTGCTCATAGCTGAAAGTGACTGGGAGTAATTGCAGGGTAACTAGGATCTATAAGCCAGTCCAGACATCTAACTGTTCTATGAGCAGTAGAAAAATAGTTTGCAAATTTGTAACATATCTGAGGTATATCAGTGTATGGTAGCACAGTGATTGGGGAATGAGTATGGAATGAAAGAGTAAACACACTAGGGAAAGAGTTAAAAATGATGAACAACTCCATTAAAGTTATTTTTCCTTCACTTAGGTGAGACTATAGCATGCCTATGTTGTTTTCTACAGCCACATCTAGATGTATGGTAAGAAAGAATATAAACAAAGTCAATATGAACTAAAATGGATTTCTTTCCCAAATGGAGAGAAAGGTAAGAAAACCAGCGCATAGATAAAGGAGAGATTGTAGTGAAAAACCATGGGAAGAAAAATAAAGGTGTGAGGGGAAATGGGGGATATGCAATAGATAGTAGGATCAGTGTAATGGTATCACAGTTCTGTCAAAGGATGTAATTTGTAAGAGATACAAGTCAGAATGGAGAATAATTACAGCCGAGATTTTTTACATAACTGCAGTTACTGGCAATGGTCAAACTTTAGGATATGACTATAAAAATTGTGGCTGATGTAAAAAAATGGAAAAGATAATTGGAAGAGAAGAGAAGATGCCAAGGTATCAGAGTATCAAGATTTATGACAAGATTAGTGTTAAGGTGAGTAAAAACGGCTGGGAACTAAGATTTTCAATCATAGACTCCAAAAATGTTTTCTTTTGGTTTTTTTTTTATATTGAATTTTTTTTTTTTTGCAATCATCTGTTTATTTATTTTTTTAACTTTATTTTACTTTACAATACTCTATTGGCTTTGCCAGACATCGACATGAATCCACCACAGGTGTACACGAGCTCCCAATCCTGAATCCCCCTCCCACCTCCGGGATGATCCAAAAATGTTTTCTGAGCCTCTGTTCTCATGTGCTGCCTGCTTTTAAGGACCAAGCAAAACTGTACAGTAGTTATCCTCCTAAATTTAACATACGTTTCCTAGAAAATCCAGCTTTTCTTCCTTAACATACTTGATTTTGGATCCATAATTACAAGCACCAACTGGAGCTTTGATGTTGCCAGATATTGGTCTTTATTTCCCCACTCTGCTGTTTGGCTGGTTCTTCCTCTTTCTTCTCTTTCAAATACAAATTACTCTCTAGTCCTTCCACACTCCAGATAAAGCTCAGTCTCTAATTTTGTGAAAAATTGAAGCAATCAGAAGAGTAATCTCATAGACTCCAATTAGCACACATACAAACCTACCACTTTTTTGCACTCACATGCACCACATTTCTATTAATTTAGGTGAACTTAGCAGCTTTTATAATAGTCAATTTCACCAAGAGTGGGCTAGATGCAATTCTTTTCTTTTCCACTTAAAACATTGCTATAGCATCATCATTTTCCCCTCATTAGTGGATCATCCCAGAATTAACAAGAAATTCAGTAAGAATGGTTCCTGGTAGCATTTATTTTTCCAATAGTCAGTGAGATATTTATCACTTACTTTTATATCTAATCAGTTTAAAGCAGTTATCTATATGGACTTCCTATCAATTCCTTTTTTCTCATCTCATCTTCCTTCATTCTATTATATTGTACTATACATAGCATCGTATTTATAGTTTACATAGAAAATAAATATTTTAAGTTGATAGCTTGATGAGCTTTAACATATATGTATGTATATTCAAGCAACTCAGAACTCTATGAATATCTAATATTTCCATCACTCTAGAAATTTCCCTAATGTCCATTTCCAGTCAAATTCCCCAAATCCCTGTGAAGTAACTGTAACAGTACTGGATTGGCAAATATTATTATTGATATTATGGTAGCAGTGGAGAATATTTATTGGGACAAGAGGATGGATATATTTAAATTTTTATGTAGGGATATATTTTATCCTGTTTTATCAAGTAAAGAACCTTTTTGAAATTTCCTTCAATAAGCTAAATTAAACCTTTTAGTATGTCCATTTACTTAAATATAAGTCTGCACAAAGATTTTGGTCCTTATCATTAAGCCTGTCTATTGTAAGTGATATTGTGCTGCTTGGAAATCTTGAGTCTGAAAATCGTATATCATTTCCTGAAAATATGAATAAGTAACCCATAATCTTACTGCTAGTCATTGATTTCACTTTTGGAATGTCATTGGGCCAAAGTTCCAAATACATTCTCCCTCTATGTGTGTGCATGTGTGTGTGTGTGTGTGTGTGTGTGTGTGTGTGCGCGCGCGCACGCGTGCACGCGCGCTATGTTGTTCCAGTCATGTCCAACTGTTTGTAACACTATGGACTGTAGTCCACCAAACTCCTCTGTCTGTGGGATTCTTCAGTCAAGAATATTGGAATGGGTTGCCGTGGTCTCCTCCAGGGGATTTTCTAGACACAGGGATTGAGCCCATGTCTCCTGTGGCTCATGCCTTGCAGGCAGGTTCTTTACCACTTAACCACCACTATAGGCTCCAGTTACCCACATTTATAACCTTTGAATAGCTGTTACTTTTGGAAAAGCCTCTCCTTTCATGTCTAAATCCCATACCAAAATTCCCAGCTTACTTTTCAATGTTTACTCTGATGCTTACTGAGATTAACATTTATTTATTTATTAGTTTGTAGCTCTTCCTTGCTCCACTTAGCACATATCTTCTAAATAATATTAAGCAAAACTATATATTTTAGTTATATGTTTCAAAATTGATTTATTTCATATATGCATCTATATTTTAATCATTATTTTACTGTGATTTCTGATATAAATCTTTTCTTACATTGTCTCTTTCATCTGCCTATCTCTTAAACGTCTATTTAAGTGTATGCAATGCTGACTGGAATCTTTGAACTCAATTGCTAAGTCAATTTCTGCCTCTACCATTAACTAAACAGCCTTAAGCGTCATGATTTCTGTATCCATAGAAGTTCTAGTCCTGCTTCCTTATTGTCATATTTGCTTGTAGTTTTATTACAGTACTTTAGATTATCTCTGAATTAATTTCTATTCTATTTTTGTTGTGCTCTTTTCAAAAATAACCTTTGCTGAATGAGGATGATGAACAAAATTATATCAAGCTCTCAATAATATAGATTTAAGCCTTAAAAATTTAATTAAAAGAATAACTTGAATTTGGACTTTTATGTATCAGATTGTTCAATTATTTACTTTATTTTCTAATTGAAGGAAATTTCTTTATAGTGTTGTATTGGCTTCTGCGATGAGTGCTTGCATTCTCAGTCTCTAAGTTGTGTCTAACTCTTTGTAATGTCATGGACGGTAGCCCAAGAGACTCCTCTGTTCATGGGTTTCCCAAGCAAGAATACCGGAGTGGGTTGCCATTTCCTTCTCCAGGGGATCTTCCCGATCCCTGGGATCAAACCTTCATCTCCTGCATTGGCAGACAGATTCTTTACCACTGAGCCACAGGGAAACACCACAAATACAAATCAGCCATAATTATAGACATATCATCTCCCTCTTGAACCTCCCTCCCCTCCCCATGTACCCGACTAAGTTTAACAGAATGTTATTTGGGTGGTGATGACTCCTTAGTACACAAATCTCAAATAATAGAGACACATTGTACAACTCTTCTGGAGGTGAGAGAAAATATGCATTGTCATCAAATTATTTTTCATTTTTCAGTGTCTCTTGACTCCTCCCAAGCTACTAAATGTGAATTCTCTCTCTCTTCTTTTTTAACACGCTCCATGTGTCTGTCTTTACCTGATTCTCCACATCAAGTCATGTATTTAAGTCTGACACCATTTATTTTTACCTCCCACTCACCTTGCAATACACACTCCAGTCAATTCTGGACTCTGTCTATCTGGATTAATATTCTGGGTCTATTACTATCTTTGTGTTCTCTGGAAACTTATTTAACATTGTCTTACTCTGTTCTCCTTTTGTGTATATAATATTACTGACCTCATAACAAACACAACATTGTAAAACAGTTTTTCTCCAATTAAGAAATAAATTTTAAAAATGCATAGTATATCACTTTCCACAGATCCTGCCATAGATAAGCACTTGATAAATGTTCAGAGTTATTATTAATTATGGGAAGGCAAAGGGTATTTTCCACAGATTCTGTGTCTATTAGTTCCACTTTCCTCTCGCTGTGTCGCCAGATCATAAGAACATTATTTATTCAACTGTTTCACTACTCTACACAAGCATACATGCATCCCTTTACCATACTAGTATTCCCTTGCCAATGCCAAGATAGAGCCTCTCGTATTTATTATCTTCCTGATACCAGTTTGGAAGTAGTCTCCTTACCATTATATTAGAAAAGATATAATACAAAGTAGGAGATGCCAAGAATCCAGGTTATACCTGTGGGACATTTCTAAAATGTCCTAAGTATTTTAGAAGCTAACCAGAAAATAAACAGGTTAAGCTTGAAAAAAGAAATTTGACATAACTGAGGGCTCTCCAGGGTCTTTCAAATTCCTCATATGAAAATCAATTTAAGAAAAAAGTCTGCTTCACAGAGAGCAGCCTTACCTTCCAGATTTTGTTTGTTCATATCAGAAAGGCTAGCTTACCTAGGATAGGAAACAGCCCTTGTCACGAATTCACTGGTCATCACAAAATTTTTATGTAGTCCTTTTAAAATTTTCAATAAGTGTCCTAAGAGTTCTATCAATCGATGTGAACTTTTTTTCTTTGTTTTTTTTACTGCTAAGTCCTTTACCTTAAATCTCAGACTGATACAAAAACATCTTGATATAGTGGCTGTCACTATTAATTGGAAAATAGTTTCCCTTCCCTTTATACCTCCCAGATATGTGGTGATTGACTTATTTTGTGCCTTTGTAGTCTAGTGGACTCTGTGCCTCATTTTGGTCACTGATCTGTGAGCAAACATGGTGTGTTATACTTCTGGGCTATGGTAAACTATTACTAATGAAATTCTTCAAAATTATCTTTTCCTCTGGCATGGAGACAGCCATGTTTGCACTAATGTATTATCAATGAAACTATGAGCCATGCTATGTAAAGCCATCCAAGATGGACAGGTCATGGTGGAGAGTTCTGACAAAAGGTGGTCCACTGGAGAAGGAAATGGTAAACCACTTCAGTATTCTTGCCTTTAGAACCTCATGAATGGTATGAAAAGGCAAAAAGATAGGACACTGAAAGGAACTCCCCAGTTTGGTAGATGCCCAGTGTACTACTAGAGAAGAGTGAATAAATACCTCCGGAAAGAATGAAGAGGATGAGCCAAAGTGAAAACAATGCCCAGTTGTGGGTGTGATTCGTGATGGAAGTAAAGTCCAATGCTGCAAAGAATATTATTGCATAGGCACCTGGAATATTAGGACCATGAATCAAGAAAAATTGGAAGTGGTCAAACAGGAGATGGAGAGTCAATATTAACATTTTAGGAACTAAAAAGAACCGAGTTCAAAATGCAGTAAATGGGTATAATCTCAAAAATGACAGAATGATCTCTGTTCATCTCCAAGGCAAACCATTCAGTATTACGGTAATCCAGGTCTATGTCCCAACCATTAAAAGAAGCTGAACAGTTCTATGAAAATCTATAAGACCTTTTAGAAATAACACCAAAAAAAGATGTCCTTTTCATCATAGGGGACTGAGATGCAAAATTAGGAAGTCAAGAAATACCTGCAATAACAGGGAAAATTGGCCTTGGTATACAAAATGAAGTCGGGTAAAGGCTAACAGAGTTTTGCCAAGAGAATGCGCTGGTCATAGCAAACACCCTCTTCCAATAACATAAGAGAAGACTCTACATATGGACATCACCAGATGGTCAATACTGAAATCAGATTGATTATATTCTTTGCAACCAAAGATGGAGCTCTACAGTAAGCAAAAACAAGACCAGGAGTTGTCTGTGGCACAGATCGTGAACTCCTTAATGAAAAATTCAGACTTAAATGAAAGAAAGTAGGAAAACCACTAAACCATTCAGTATAACCTAAATAAAATGGACATTAGTTTGCACAAGCTCGAGGAGATGGTGATCGACAAGGAAGCCTGGGATGCTGCAGTCCTTGTGGTCACAAAGAGTCAGTTACAACTGAGTGACTGAACTGACTGACTGACTGATATATATACACACTAAACTTGTTTCCTATTAGAGTATTTATCTGTTTGATTTTTGTAAGATGATGTTTAACAAGGTATACCTGCTCACCTACAATGGACATATGATGTGAGTTTTGTTTTGTTTTGTTTTAAGCTCTTTAGATAATGGGCCAGTGTTTTACTGGAAAAAGGTTATTTTCTCTTTCCTGACACAATCTGAGCTTAAATTTCTCACTTTACCACCTAATCCTGGCCTTCAGAACTCCAAGATGCATCCCACAGTTAGGTATAACAAGAAGAAATATTGTTCACCTATAACTCTATAGGAACAGAATAGCAAATATATTTATCTCTTCGTAAGTGAGAATGTTGTCCTTAATCAACTGCAAAATTTGAAATCAAGCATAAGTCTTTAGATCTTAGTCAGTGATCATTGTCATATTGCTGTTGTTTTTCAGTCGCTCAGTCATATTTGACTCTTTGGGACCCCATGGACTGCAGCATGCCAGGCTTCCCTGTCCTTAACTCTCCCCAAGTTTGTTCAAACTCAGGTTCATTGAATTCATGAGGCCACCCAATCATCTCATTCTCTGTCTTCCCCTTCTCCTCCTTCCCTCAATCTTTCCCAGCATCAGGGTCTTTTCCAATGAGTCAGTTTTTCTCATCAGGTGGCCAAAGTACTGGAGCATCAGTTTTAGCATCAGTCTTTCCATTGAATATTCAGCATCATCCAGTTAACAGTTTCAGCATCATAAAACCATTCAAAAAATTTTTTTTTTCTCTCAAAATTCACAACAGTTACTTTGTCTTTCTATTAAGATAGGTGTCTTGGACTGTTTTACTTTTACCTGGCGGATTCTGAAAAAGTCTACTTTGTTTCACTAAGCAATCTCAAAGCTTCATCTAATGTATTAAATAAATCAGGGTGTTTTCAAATGAACAGACAATGTGTACAATAACTTTTTCACAACATAGATTTGTGGAAATTCTTTATTAATAATTTAGATCAAAACAATAACATTTCTAGAGAAGGAAATGGCAACCCACTCAAGAATTCTTGCCTAGAAAATCCCATGGACAGAGGGGCCTAGCAGGCTACAGTCCATGGTGTCATAAATAGTCAGACATAATTTACAGACTGGAGAAGGCAGTGGAACCCCACTCCGGTACTCTTACCTAGAAAATCCCATGGATGGAGGAGCCTGATAGGCTGCAGTCCATGCGGTCGCTAAGAGTCGAATATGACTGAGCAACTTCACTTTCACTTTTCATTTTCATGCACTGAAGAAGGAAATGGCAACCCAATCCAGTGTTCTTGCCTGGAGAATCCCAGGGACGGGGCGGGGGAGCCTGGTTGGGTGCCGTCTATGGAGTCACACAGAGTCGGACACGACTGACGTGACTTAGTAGCAGTAGCAGTAGCAACTTAGTGACTAAACGACAATAACATTTCACATCAGTTCCTGATTTTCTTTGCAATTATTTTTAAATTGTATTTCTTTAGGTTTTGGCCTGCTGAAGTTTACATATTGATTTTTTCCTTCAGGTTCTTTACATTTGTATATTGTAACATGTCTAACCGAACAAAGGATTTTTGGTAATTTGGTTATTTTTGGTAATTATTTTTGGTTATTTTTGGTAATTAAGCCTAAAATATGCTAAAAAGAACAGAAAGTTTTAGGTGACTTTTGATTCAGTTCTTCAGTGATTCAATTTAGCACAACAGTTCTGTACTCATCAACTTGATTCAGACAGTCACAACCTTAACAATCTTTAGTTAAATAAAAGTGACATTTAAGTCTTATAAAAAAGCAACTTGATTTTAGATGTTCAGATTGTAAGGATTGTTTCTGATTATTCTAAGTAAAATTCAGAGTTGAATTCAGTGGAAAAATTCAAACCTTAATCCTCTTGCACACCACACCCAAAGCCTGTTCATATTCACTCCCATGGAAGAATATATATGCTGGTTTTAACACAAGAAAGCATTTTGCTGAAAAGAGAGGCTATATGTGATCACACAATATGAATATGAATATCAGTAATATAAGGAGATAGATGTTTCACAGTTATTCAACATGATGATTCAATCAAATAGAGTGATATAGATGGTCTTTGTATTTTTCAGGTCTAAATTTCAAAGCTGTCAACATAGCATACAGTCCCTTTTGTTTTTCAGATAATGCAAATGGTACCTTTTGTGCTTCTCTGAATATCTTGCCATCTTTGCACTTTTCTTCCTTTTCAGGAATAGTTCTGTTTCTTTTTCTGACTAAGCTAGCTGTCTTGGACCCTTTTTTTCTAACCTAGAGGATTCTGAGGAAGTCTGTTTTGTTTCACTAAGCATTTTTTTTTTTAAGTTTTAAATTTATTTATTTTAATTAGAGGCTAATTACTTTACAATATTATATTGGTTTTGCATTCTTCAAGCCTTATCTAATTTATTAAATAGGTCAGGGTGTTTTCAAATGAATAAACTATGTGTACAATAGTTTTTTCTCAAAACATATTGATGGAAATACTTTATTAATAATTAAGCAAAAGAATAGCATTTCACATCAATTCCAGTTCCTAGTTTGCTGGGTTCCACACCAATTTTATCTAGTTAAGAATGTGAGACCAAAATAATACATTTTTCTATACAGCTCTGTAATGATATTGGTGCTAGCAATCCATGGCACAACATGTATGATCGTTGGTTGAAACACTGTTCTAAGTTTTGCCTATCACACTTCTGAAAAATCTAGTTGTAAAAAGCCTCTTCCATAAAATTAATCTAAGTGACACTTTATTAAAAAGACAAAAAATAGTGACCCTCTCTACCTCTCTGATTTCTCCCTCACAAATTATTATAGCACACATTCAGTGTCTGAACATTGCTATTATTTCTTCATCATTCTATTCTCTAAAATTTCTAAAAGATCTGTGTTCTCAGTATTCCACCTGGTAGAGATATGCAGAGAATAAGAGTGACTTCATTCAGATCTTCATTAATATATTTGGCTTCTGTCTAAATCACATGTTTAATAGTGGCATATGAAATCTAAACTCCCCATTATATTACTGATACTCACAGTAAATATTATCTGGTCACATGAAGGATCTCTTTTTCAGAGAATGCTCTCTCATGACAAGATAACCACACTTTTTGTAATATCATGTGAGGTTCAAGGATAATTTGACAGTTTTTCTGTTTGTTTGTTTTGTCTTTTAATCAATGACCCTATGTTTCCCATTTTGGAGCCAATGGTAAGGGCCATGTTATAAAACTTATGCTAATAAAGTATTGCTAATGTATTAGAAGTGGTCATAGACATGCTAACTTGCAAACTTATCAGTCATTTTACAGACATATGTAAGTTGATTCCTCTGCAGTGCTTTGAAATCAGTACCACTGGCCTTAAGGAAAGTAGAAAAAAGGGCCAGTTTTATCTCAGTGCAATCTGATGCTTAGGGATTAAAGTCCCTCAGGCCTGACAGAGACAAGTGACAATTCTGTGTCAGCCTGTGCTCCCATAACTGTCAGTGACTCACCTCTCTTTTTCCTGTCTTTACTCATGCAATGCAAAGACACAACACAGTGGGGGTGTGTGTATATGTGTGTCCCTCTGGTAAAGATTACCTTCAGTTTCTAGGTAGCAGCTGGTTTGCTTTGGAGAATGCTAAAAAGTAATTTGTGTGTCAGCATTGGTTTCACAGATGAGGCTCTCTTTTCTTTTTCATTTCAAATTCATGTTGCTAGATAATTTATAGAGAAGAGGCCTCTAAGTAAGGGTTTTATAGCACCCATTGGAAGCTTGCCACTAATCTCTGGCATGATAAACCCATGCCAGTCTCTTTGGTTTTCCATTTTCCTTCATTTTATTTTCCCCTTCACTAAATTGATCCCTACTAAATAAAAGAACAAAGACCCATTGATGAAGCAAAAAAGGTTTAACTTTAATAATTTAATATGTAATTTTACGGCAAGGCTTTTAATGATGCTTAATTTTCTTAATGCTTTTAATCCTCTGTATGAAAAATGTTGATAATGCAACACATTATTATATTTGAGGGAGGAATGTGTTCTTGCAAGTAATTGCTTAATTACTTTAGTGAATTGTGTAATGCCGGCTTGATGTGCCTCTACATCTGTTTTCTTTAATTTATTGAATTGATGCCATCTGACAAAAGAGCAAATGAAAATCGCATGAGACAGGAAGGAGAATAGGTCATCATCCTCAAGGCTTTTGGGAGCACAGGCTGGTTCAGAAACTTAAGTCTGCCAGCTGACATGTAAAATCCTGAACTTCAGAGCTGAACTCCTGTATTTAAATTCTGCTTCCTGTTATTCATAGCTCAGTGAACTCAGGAAAACCTGAATATTTTTCAGTTACAAAATGTGAATAATAATCCATTTAACTGTCATATACTGAACAATTTTTATGGGTCAAAAACTCTTTAGGAACTAGATACATACATGAAGATAAATGAGAACCATAGTGATTCATAATCTTGTTGCCTGTCTTCTCAGAGTTATTGAGAGTAGCAAAAGAGAAATGATTGGAAAATTCATTCAATATTCCCTACCTTGGATACAGTGGCTTTCCTGTTAACCAAATTCTGCTAAATTACTCCTTCTGTTAATGCTTCTTCTGGTTTGAAATGTGAGAAACATTTACAATGTAAATATTTGATCTACATTCTAATAGGAAAGGATTAGAACAAGCTCTGCCTCAGTTGGTAAAGATTCCACCTGCATTGCAAGAGACCCAGGTTTAATTCCTGGATAGGGAATATCCCCTGGAGAAGGAAATGGTAACCCACTCCAGTGTTCTTGCCTGGAAAATTCCATGGACATGGAGCCTGGTGGGCTACAGTCCATGATGTCACAAAGAGTCAGACACAACTGAGCATGTGAGCATGGAGATTGCAACAAGCTCTAACTCTGAGAACTCTGAAATTTCCTATGTGTATACTTCAACTTTATTGAATCTTAAACTGAAAGCATTTGCCTCCCCTCTAAAACTGCATCCTGACTGATCAAGTTTCATTTATGACATCATGCTTCTTCTGTAAAGAAGGCTTGATCTGTTTTGGAGTTGTCTGATTAGGTGCAAAGCCTTCCCATTCATTTATGGCCTTGAAAACATATTGTTTTAAACTAAATTTGGTTCAAGTCTGGGCTCTACAGGGTGTGAACCATAAATATGAAGAAGTCACTTCTAGTTTCAAGACCCAGTTAACATCTCTATAAATTTGAGATCCTTGTATCTGACACATTGGGTTGCTATATAGTAAAAGGAAATAAGGTGCCTGCAGTGATTATTACAAAATTTGGTAACAAAATAAGTACTACAAAATGGTAGCTTAAGTAACAGCAACTCAATTTGAATTTATTACAATAAAATTACAGCCTGTGTGACTGAATTATTTCTCTCTATCCTACAAGAAATTAAAACTGCATTGCTGGATTATTTTAACTTTGCTAAGTTTAGCATAAACGCTGGACTGGAAGAAACACAAGCTGGAATCAAGATTGCCAGGAGAAATATCAATCACCTCAGATATGCAGATGACACCACCCTTATGGCAGAAAGTGAAGAAGAGCTAAAGAGCCTCTTGATGAGAGTGAAAGAGGAGAGTGAAAAAGTTGGCTTAAAGCTCAACATTCAGAAAACAAAGATCATGGCATCCGGTCCCATCACTTCATGGGAAATAGATGGGGAAACCGTGGAAACAGTGTCAGACTTTACATTTTTGGGCTCCAAAATCACTGCAGATGATGACTGCAGCCATGAAATTAGAAGACACTTACTCCTTGGAAGAAAAGTTATGACCAACCTAGATAGTATATTGAAAAGCAGAGACATTACTTTGCCGACTAANTTAGAAAGAGACACATGTACCCCAATGTTCATCGCAGCAACCTAGATGTCTATCAGCAGATGAATGGATAAGAAAGCAGTGGTACATATACACAATGGAGTATTACTCAGCTATTAAAAATAATACATTTGAATCAGTTCTAATGAGATGGATGAAACTGGAGCCAATTATACGAGTAAAGTAAGCCAGAATGAAAAACACCAATACAGTATACTAACACATATATACGGAATTCAGAAAGATGGTAATAATTACCCTGTATGCAACACAGCAAAAGAGACACAGATATATAGAGCAGACTTTTGGCCTGTGAGGGAGAGTGAGAGGGTGGGATGATTTGGGAGAATGGCATTGAAACATGTATACTATCATGTAAGAAATGAATCACCAGTCTATGTTCGATGCAGGATGCAGGATGCTTGGGGCTGATGCACGGGGATGATCCGGAGGGATGATGTGGGATTGGAGGTGGGAGGGTGGTTCATTCCCTTCTCATGTACACCCGTGGTGGATTCCTGTTAATGTATACCAAAACCAATACAGTATTGTAAAGTAAAATAGAGTAAAAATAAAAATTAAAAAAGGAAAAGTTAATGAAACATGAATAAGAATTTAACAATGATCAGTGATAAAAATATTGACCAAAAAAAAAAAAAAACTCGTTAAACTTATAAATAGAGTAAAAGTCATTGAATAACATAGGAAAAATGTATTGCCTGCTACTTTAAAAACAATAAATATGTGAAAAAAGTATAGTTAGGATTGTGTAAGGGGAATTAACTACAATCAAATTTTGAAAGTAACAAAATTTTATGATCGATTTTTGATAAAAATGTGTGAAAATCATGATGAGGTTGATGCTTTTGTAGGGAAATAACATATAATGAAAACAATAGATATATTCTAGTTTGATTAATTGAAGAACACGTTTAAAGTGCATTATATAAAAGGAAAGGAAACTTTGAAGTTGCAGAGAGAAAAACAATAAAGCTAGACAAATATTTCTATGGAATAGAGTAGAAAGTCTGGTAAAAGAGCCACACAAATATGGTTAATTGATTTTTACTAAGTTGCCAAGTCAATTATGGAGAGGATTATTTGCTAGACCAATTGGATGTTCCTGTTTAGTCTCTAAGTTCTGTCTGACTCTTTTGCAACTCAATGGACTGTATCCTTTTCATAAGGCTCATGGGGTTCTCAAGCCAAGATTGCTGAAGTGGCTTGCCATTCCCTTCTCTAGTGGACCACATTTTGACAGAATCTCCACCATGACCCATCTGTCTTGGGTGGCCCAACACAGCATGGCTCATAGTTTCACTGAGTTAGACAAAGCTGTGGTCCATTTGATTAAATTGGCTAGTTTTCTGTGATGATGGTTTTCGGTCTGTCTGCCCTCTGATGAAGAAGGGTAAGAGGCTTATGGAAGCTTTCTGATGGAAGAGACTGAGGGGAAAACTGGGTCTTGTTCTAATGGTCCAGACAATACTCAGTAAATCTTTAACCTAATTTTCTGTTGTGTGGAAGTGTGTTCCCTCCCTGCTATTTACCTGGGCCAAACTATGGTGGAGGTAAAGAAGATAATGGTGGCCTCCTTCAAAAGATCCCATGAATGTACTCCTACACTCAGTGCCGCTAACCCTTCAGCAGGCCACCACCGACCCACACCTCCACTGGAGACTCCTGGACACTCACATTCAAGTCTGGGTTAGTCACTTTTGGGGTCACTGCTCCTTTTTCCTGGGTCTTAGTACACACAAGGTTCTGTTTGTGCCCTCCAAGAGTCTACTTCCCAGTCTTGTGTAAGTTCTGACAGCTCTCTGGTGGGGTTAATGGCAACCTCCTACAAGAGGGCTTATGCCATACCCAAGTCTGCTGCACTCAGAGACCCTGTCCCTTTGGCAGTCCACTGCTGAACCATACCACCACAGGTGATGCTCAAACACAGTTCTGCTTCACAATTGGTGAGTGCAGCTATGAGATTAAAAGATGCTTACTCCTTGGAAGAAAAGTTATGACCAAATTAGACAGCATATTAAAAAGCAGAGACATTACTTTGCCAACAAATATCCATCTAGTCAAGGTTATGGTTTTTTCCAGTAGTCATGTATGGATGTGAGAGTTGGACTATAAAGAAAGCTGAGTGCTAAAGAATTGATGCTTTTGAACTGTGGTGTTGGAGAAGACTCTTGAGAGTCCCTTGAACTGTAAGGAGATCCAACCAGTCCATCCTAAAGGAAATCAGTCCTGAATATTAATTGGAAGGACTGATGTTGAAGCTAAAACCCTAATACTGTGACCACTTGATGTGAAGAACTGACTCATTTTCAAAGATCCTGATGCTGGGAAAGATTGAAAGCGGGAGGAGAGGAGGAAAGCAGAAGTTGAGATGGTTGGATGGCATCACTGACTCAATGGATACTAGTTTGAGAAAGCTTCAGGAGTTGGTGATGGATAAGGAGGCCTGGTGTGCTGCAGTCCATGGGGTTGAAAAGAGTCAGATATGACTGAGAAGTTGGACTGAACTAAGCTGGACTGTATCCTCCCAGGCTCCTCTTGTCCATGGGATTTCCTCACCATGAATACTGGAGTGGGTTTCCATTTCCTTCTCTAAGGTATTTTCATGACTAGGGGATTAAACTCACATTTCCTGCCTTGCAGGCAGATTCTTTCCTACTGATCCACCAGGGAAGTCAA
Source organism: Neotragus pygmaeus (assembly GCA_006410875.1). Classification (NCBI taxonomy): domain Eukaryota; kingdom Metazoa; phylum Chordata; class Mammalia; order Artiodactyla; family Bovidae; genus Neotragus; species Neotragus pygmaeus. Next base: position 235,705 of record SJYV01043277.1, on the reverse strand, counting down.
GACTAACTGGATTGTTGTTGTTCAGTTGCTCAGTCGTGTCCAGTTCCATGAGGCCTCATGCACAGACTGCAGCACACCAGGCTTCTCTGTCCTTCAACACCTCCCAGAGTTCACTCAAACTCATGTCTATTAAGTCAGTAACACCATCCAAACATCTCGTCCTCTTCATCCCCTTCTCCACCTGCCTTCAATCTTTCTCAGCATCAGGGTCTTTTCTAAGAAGTTGGCTCTTCATATAAGGTGGCCAAATTGGATATTCATCTGTAAAAATATGAATTTAGATCTATACTTTTCACCCCCCATTATGCATAAATAAAAATAAATCATATATGTAAACATAAACCCATTATAATTCCAGAAGAAAAGTATAAAAAAAGCTTTTTTAAAAAAGTCTAGAGTTAAACAAATATTTTAAAACATGATAACAAAAGCATGATGCACATTTTTTTTTTTAAAGCTGGATTTCTACCCTCTCCCTCTCCCACAGAGTCCAAAAGACTGTTCTGTACATCTCTGTTTCTTTTGCTTTGGAAGAATGGCACTGAAACATGTATAATATCATATAAGGAATGAATCATCAGTCTAGGTTCGATGCAGGGTGCAGGATGCTTGGGGCTGGTGCACTGGGATAACCCAGAGGGATGGTGTGTGTGTGGGGGTGGGAGGGGGGTTCAGGATTGGAAACACGTGTACACCTGTGGCAGATTCATGTTGATGTGTGGTAAAACAAACACAATATTGTAAAGTAAAAAATAATAATAGTAATATTAAAAAGCAAAAAAAGCTGGATTTCATCAAAATTTAAAACTCTTCAAAAGATGCTATGAGGAGATAGAAAGAAAAATCATAAATTAGAATGACATATTTATATATCTTATATCTGAAAAAGGATTTTCTTCCAGAATGCATTCAGTTCAGTTCAGTTCAGTCACTCAGTCGTGTCTTACTCTTTGCGACCCTATGAATTGCAGCACGCCAGACCTCCCTGTCCATCACCAACTTCCAGAGTTCTCTCAAACTTACTTTCATTGAGTCATTGATGCCATCCAGCCATCTCATCCTCTGTCGTCCCCTTCTCCTCCTGCCCCCAATCCCTCCCAGCATCAGAGTCTTTTCCAATGAGTCAACTCTTCGCATGAAGTGGCCAAAGTATTGGAGTTTCAGCTCTAGCATCATTCCTTGCAAAGAACACCCAGGACTGATTTTCTTTAGAATGTACTGGTTGAATCTCCTTGTAGCCCAAGAGACTCTCAAGAGTCTTCTCCAACATCACAGTTCAAAAGCATCAATTCTTCGGTGCTCAGCCTTCTTCACAGTCCAACTCTCACATCCATACATCATGACTGGAAAAACCATAGCCTTGACTAGACGGAATGCATTAATAAGTCTAAAAACTTAGTCATAGGAAAGTGAACGACTCAGTTTTAAAATGGCACCATTATTTGAATACATACTTATCAAAGACTATATCGAGTTGAAAGCTAAGCACATGGAAGAATATTTAACATCATTAATTATTTGAGAATTCTTAATGAACACATCTATAAGTTATCACTATACGCACACTAGAATGTTTTAAATTAAAGTTTGACAGCATGAGGTATTATCAAGGTTGCAGAGAAACTGGAACTTTGTCATTGCAAGTGGGGCTATAAAATATACAAAGTCACTTGAGAACAGTTTGGCAATTTCTTAAAATTAAATATTATATATATATATATATATATATATACATACATGGATTCTCGTTTGATTAAACTATATGTGTGTGTGTGTGTGTTTACTAATAGTATGTATGAGGGTTGTATAGATAAAACTATATAATCATACTACCAGGTTACCTCTAGGCCTTTGTCCTAAAGAAATTGTAGCATACATCCTTGCAAAGATTTGTACACAAATATTAGAGACAGCTTTACTTGTAGCAATAGTACTGAAAATAATGCAAACATAGATATGCAAGGTATAGTATAGCCATACAATGAAATAATACTCAACAATTAAAGGGTATTGTACACCATAAATATAGGCAATCTCACAGGTCCTTTGAAAAAAAATGAAGAGGGTGCTAAAATTCCAGATCAAAAATAAATCTGCTTTGTATACTTTAGATAGTTGGATAAATGGACCTATATCTATGTTTATATACACTACTTCATTAGAAGTCACTAAAGAAAAAAAATGATATTATAATGATGAATACATAAAATAAAAGAAACTCTCTCTAAAATGAAAAATGACTTTATTGAAAGCTCTAAAAAAACTTATTTTAATACTTTTGTATTTTAAATATCTGGCAATAATACAAAAAATCCATTATGTAAAAAAGTGCTATAATGAGAAAAAAGAATGCAAAAATATCTGATGTAAGAAGAAATAGATGGGACAAAAAGTTTTGTCAAAGGAAATTCTATCAGAAAATCAAAATAATACAGAACATGATTTATGTATAGACTATATAATTTCTAGAGATTATCACTTATGTGCAGTAGAAACATGAAAAGAAAAGGCAGGAAGGTTAAAAGCATGGTCAATAAAATAATAGATATTTGGGCAAAAGTTATTTTTTTATTTGTGGCTACCGTTTTTTAGAATTATATTTTATTCAGTTTATTTAATTTACTTTTTACTTCTTAAGTTATTAAAATATCCTTTTAGACTGTACTATTAATATTTTTCTCAGGGAGAGAGGTGGAATAAAATAGTGGAAGAATAAGGTGGGGAGATTTTCAGCCTACCCACAAATATATCAAAAACTGAAGATACATGACATCTCCTACAAAGCCACCTCTAGGTTCCAGCAGAAGATCCCAAACCTCCAGGGGGACAGGATAAGCTCTCTAAAATGAGGTAAGAGAGAGGATGGAGACATAAAGAGGAAAAAGACTGAGAACTTTTGGATGGAAGCTTGTGCCTTGATGAAAAGACGGAGCCCTGAAACAGGAGGATTCCCTGTATACTGGGAAGTTCCCTCACAGGTGAACCCAAGGGGGAGCTTCATAATCTTGGAAAACTGGTCCAAACAGGGACTTAGAGGCCAGAAAACAGAGAAAGCTGCACTTCTCAGCCCAAGAACAGCTCACAGACTGTGGGCTGATCAGATGGTGGGCTCAGAACCCAGATAAGCCCATAGAAGCCCTGAAAAGAGGGTGGGTCCGGGGTGCCGAGAGTGGGGAGTCATACAAACTTCAACACACACAACTCTTGTGGCACAGAGGGTGGGCCTGAGGAGCTAAAAGAACACACAAGCCCTGCAACATAGATGGAGGTCCAGTGAGCCAACACAAGTGCACACAAGACCCATTACACAGAGGGCAGCTGAGTGCTTAGGGAAGCCCACACGTCTCGGCAACACAGAGCAGGTTTGGGGAGCCAAGAAAAGATCCAAACAAGCCCCTACTTAGCAAGCTTTGGCCAACAGTGAAGGGTGGGAATGGGGAGCAGAAGCACCAGCAGTGATTCCAGGAATAAGTAGGGGGCTGGCAGCAGTGAAAATATGCTAAGAGGGCCACTTTGAAGTGGCTGTGGAAATAGACATATCTAACATCTCCAAAGCCAGAAGGCCTGCCCAAAGACACACTGAACCCATAGACACCACAAAACCTACTACTACTAGACACTGCAAGGCCCTCTAGAGAGAGGAGATCCAACTCCATCAACTAGTACACAGGCACAAGCACCCCCAACCAGGAAAACATCACATGACACTGCAGTGTTCACAGGCTTTTACTTTATTTTCCAGTTTTTATTCATAAATTTTAGCTTTTAGATTAGCTTTAGATTTTCAGAAAAATTAAAACAGAGTACAGAGTTAATAAAATACACCCCTGACACACAGCTTCTGTCATTAATATTATACATTAACATGACTTGGTATGTATATTTTATTATGATAAATTGTCATTAGCTAAAAGGAACCTATATACAGGTCAGGAAGCAACAGTTAGAACTGAACATTGACCAACAGACTGGTTCCAAATAGGAAAAGGAGTATGTCGAGGCTGTATATTGTTACCCTGTTTATTTAACTTACATGCAGACTACATCATGAGAAACGCTGGGCTAGAAGAAGCACAAGCTGGAAACAAGATTGCCTGGAGAAATATCAATACCATCAGATATGCAGATGACACCACCCTTATGGCAGAAAGTGAAGAGGAACTAAAAAGCCTCTTGATGAAAGTGTAAGAGGAGAGTGAAAATGTTGGCTTAGAGCTCAACATTCAGAAAACAAAGATCATGGCATCCTGTCCTATCACTTCATGGGAAATAAATCGGGAAACAGTGGAAAACAGTGTCAGAATTTAATTTTGGGGGCTCCAAAATCACTGCAGGTGGTGATTGCAGCCATAAAATTAAAAGATGCTTACTCCTTGGAAGGAAAGTTATGACCAACCTAGAAGGCTTATTCAAAAGCAGAGAGATTACCTTGCTAACCAAGGTCTGTCTAGTCAAGGCTATGGTTTTTCCAGTGGTCATGTATGGACTGTGAAGAAAGCTGAGTGCCTAACAACCGATGCTTTTGAACTGTGGTGTTGGAGAAGACTCTTGAAAGTCCCTTGGACTGCAAGGAGATCCAACCAGTCCATGCTAAAGGAGGTCAGTTCTGGGTGTTCATTGGAAGGACTGATGTTGAAGCTGAAATTCCAATACTTTGGCAACCTCATGCGAAGAGTTGACCCATTAAAAAGACCCTGATGCTGGGATGGATTAAGGGCAGGAGAAGAAGGGGACGACAGAGGATGAGATGGCTGGATGGCAGTGCCAACTCAATGGATGTGAGTTTGGTTAAACTCCGGGAGTTGGTGATGGACTGGAAAGCCTGGCATGCTGCGGTTCATGGGGTCCCAAAGAGTCAGACACGACTGAGCAACTGAACTGAACTGAACTGAACTGAAATGTATACTCACATTTCCTAAGTTTATACCTAATATCCTTTTTCTGATCAATGGCTATAGAAGTCTACAAATATAACATGGTTTTGTCTGTTTTTCCTTATACTTTTTTCATTTTTTCCTCATGTATTTTCATTCTCTAATATTAGCTTCATAGTGATTTTTTTTTCTGAAATTAATATATCTACTCCAATTATTTTTAGTGTTAGCCTGGTATGTATTTTTCATTTTATTTAGTTTTAATCTATTTGTGTTTTTATAACTAAAGTTTTTTTTTTTCTTATAGATAAATCATTGCTATATCTGATTATATTGTTTTTATTAGTTGCACTAGACTTTCCCATATATATTTAAAACTAATCTAAGTTCACTTTCAGATAACATTACACCAATTCTGAGGTAGTATTAATATCATACAACAGAGTATTCTGAATTACTCCCTGCCAACTATGTACTACTGTTGCTATTAATTTCAGCTAAAAGTCAAATATATGGTTACAATTATTATTTTGAGCTAAATTTTCTGGTCAATTAATTAAGAAAAAGAAAAGTAAAACGTTTATTTTACCTTCATTTGTTCCTTCCTTGGCATTTCTTTAATTTATGTAGATCCAAGTTTCTAACCTACTTTAAATTGCTATAAAGAAATCAATTATATATTTTTTATAGGGTAGGTCACCTGGTGATTCTTCTTGCTGTTGCTGTCACTCAGTAACTAAGTCATATCCAATTCTTTGTGACCTCTTTGCATCATGTGGCCAAATTATTGAAGCTTCAGCTTCAGCATCCATCCTTCCAATGAATATTCAGGGTTGATTCCCTTTAGAATTCGTTGGTTTGTTCTCCTTTCAGTCCAAGGAACTCTCAAGAGTCCTCTCCAACAGCAAATTTGATAATATTAATTCATTATTGTTCAGCTTCATTTATGGTCCAACTCTCACATCAATACATGACTACTGGAAAAACCGTAGCTTTGACTATATGGAGCTTTGTTGGCTAAGTGATGTGTCTGCTTTTTACTACACTCTCTAGATCTGTCATAGCTTCCCTTCAAAGGAGCTAGCATCTTTTCCCTTCATGGCTGCAGTCACCATACACTTTGGAGTCAAAGAAAAGAAAATCTGTCACTTTTTCCACTTCTTCCCTTTCTACTTGCCATAAAGTGATGGGACTGAATGCCATTACTTAGTTTTAAGTAATGTTAATTTGCTTGAAAAGAACATATTTGTTATGGAAAGACTTTTGGGTACATTTCCAGTTACTTTTCCCTTTTCATTGCCTGAAACAATAGAAAGGGCAGTTTTCTAGGTGCCTTACTCCTATAACATAGTTAGGTTCCAGGTGATAATGCCTCCAGTAGTGTGAAGTCCTTCTAAGACTGTGGTGCCAAGAAATTTCTCAGTCTTAAATTAATCTACACTCATTCTGCACCATTTCATTATAATTCTTATAAAAGTGTTCTTAGCAGTGTATGTTCATCAGCTTTTGCTTCAGATAAGATGATCTCACTGGATATTTTATATATCATTTCTTTAAACTGCAGGATGGGAGTCTGCCCTGTGACCTCAGTTCTCTGATGACTATAAGAAAAGTCACTGGTTTTCAATTTGTTTGACTTCTTTTCTTTTAATGTTAGAACAAGAATGACATTTTTAAAATCTTTTACATTTCATAGCTGAAACCAGCAATGCACATATTTACCAATATTTTTTATTTTAAAAGCTAGAATTTTGATTCTTTACCTTCTGGATAATAATAATACATAGATGCATCCTTTTATGTGAAGTTTATCTAAACAATAATGTCTGTAAAATTCATTAAATGGAAAATAATGTTGTCCCACTACATCTTTCAGTTCAGTTCAGTTCAGTTTATTCCCTCACTCGTGTTCTACTCTTTGTGATCCCATGAATCGCAGCACGCCAGACCTCCCTGTCCATCACCAACTCCCGGAGTTTACCCAAACTTATGTCCATTGAGTCGGTGATGCCATCCATCCATCTCATCCTCTGTCGTCCCCTTCTCCTCCTGCCTCCAATCCCTCCCAGCATCAGAGTCTTTTCCAATGAGTCAACTCTTCTCATGAAGTGGCCAAAGTACTGGAGTTTCAGCCTCAGCATCAGTCCTTCCAATGAACACCCAGGACTGATCTCCCTTAGGATGGACTGGTTGGATCTTCCTGCAGTCCAAGGGACTCTCAGGAGTCTTCTCCAACACCATAGTTCAAAAGCATCAATTATTTAGCACTCAGCCTTCTTCACAGTCCAACTTTCACATCCATACATGACCACTGGAAAAACCGTAGCCTTGACTAGACAGACCTTTGTTGGCAAAGTAATGTCTCTGCTTTTGAATATGCTATCTAGGTTGGTCATAACTTTCCTTCCAAGGAGTAAGCGTCTTTTTATTTCATGGCTGTAATCACCATCTGCAGTGATTTTGGAGGCCCAAAACTTAAAATCTGACACTGTTTCCACCGTTTCCCCATCTATTACCCAAGAAGTGATGGAGAGTATTATATAAAAAATGGATGCACTTTATTAGAATCATTCTATCTATTGTAACATATTCATCATTTACAACATATTTTATGAGTCATTTTCTTTCCATTCTATTGTCATCAGTCAAGAGAAACCCACATTTCATGAATTCTTTCTTTGTTACTGTAACATAGGTTTCCTCCTTTTTCCAGTAACTTCCTTTTATTTTCTATTTAAAAATCTGTCAAAATAAATAAAATTAAGTGCAAACCATGATCGTTTACTGTCTGATTTACTTTATATTTCCAAATTTTTATCTGTTTACCCTCAGCATGAACCCTCAATTCTGCTATGTTTTCTGTTTTACAAGCACACTTTGTTCTTTCTTGTATGAGGGAGGCATTATTCCTGTATTTATTACAATTCACCATGGTTTCTTACTAGAACACATTAGTTGCTTCCTATCTTGTCTATACTATGACATCTGAACTGACCAGCATAATTTGATTTAAAAGTAAATACAGTCAAGACATTTTCATGTTCAGTATTCTTTTATGGTTTCTTGTCATACCATGGCTACTCATTCTAGTTTTCTTGCATGGAGAATTTCATGGACAAAGGATCCTGGAGAGCTATAGCTCATTTTCACTCTCATATCTAAAAGAAAAAAAAATTAATCTTGATCCAGGATGCCTTCCTTGGAGAATGTTCTGAATTTTTTCTTCAGAGTTTCCCCTGTTATATCTTAAGATCATTTCACAGAAGTGCCACTGGTTCTTTTATATTTCCTGAAATGAAGTAAGATTGCCATCTCAGGAACATTGATGCTACTGTTTATCTGGTTGGGAAGATAATGCACTTAGAACATGCACTTTATGACCTGCCTTCTCATTTTCCATTGGCTCCTTAGAAGTTGACTCTTTAAAGAACCCTTTCCTTACAACCCTTCTGTAATAGTTTTTATCATTTCTATATTTTCCCTAAAAAGCTTTGATATTTTTCTATCATCTTACCTGGCATATTTTTCTTGACAGATTTTTTTTTTTTTTTACCATATTAACTAATATATTTTTTTGTCTAATTTGACAAATGGTGCCCACATTAAAGTTCTGTGAGTACAGAATTTTATCTGTCTGATTTCTTCTTCTATGCAAAATAAATTAATGAATGCATTTTGAATAAAATAAGCTCAGGCTTTATATATGCCTAAATTACAATCATTTATTATGCTTTTATCAAGTTTTGCATGTAAGCTTTCATGCATGAAATCTTTCATACCTAATTTATATTTACATATGTATATATATAACTTATTCTTATCTGCAACAATATTTATGATAATCATAATTTATTGAAGATTGATTTCATTGCATTGTTTTTCCCTTATCAGTCTCCCCACAAAGTCCCATGTTTCCAGATTTTCCCTTAACATCTATACCATAAACTCTATGCAGTCACATATGTATTATCTCTTCTGTCTCCATTTCTCACTTTTGACAACTTCTGGGACTGTGCCCTTTGTAGTTTATAATTCATGCCAGACAAACGACATAGATCCTTAATATTTTTGACTAATATTTCATTCTTGACGTAATTGATGATCTAGTCTTTCCTGAGAACCAGGCAACTCTGTGGTTCTCTCAAGGGATATCTGTTTGATTTCATAATGTTTGTACCACTTGTTCTGTACTGCTTTTCTTTTACTATGCCAACTGTGTTGAATATTTTGATAGCAAGCTATATCATTAACTATACCTCATTATTATAATCGTTTATCAACTCATTGTTTAATGGTCTTAATTTTTCAACTATTTAAGTTATACTTCACTATCATGTTTTCCAAGACTACTTTATTCTAAACTTTAAGTGACTTGAGTATATATAAAATTTTATCAGTAAACTGGTCTCCTTGAAATTACCTCTCATACTAATCTCCATTAACCTTAGACAGTTTCCCATGGCCATCACCTAGACATAGTCCTTCACAGTTCAGTTCAGTTACTCAGTCATGTCCAACTTTTTGTGACCTCATGGATTGTAGCACACCAGGCTTCCCTGTCCATCACCAATTCTAGTAACTGCAATTTTCCAATAATCTAAATTTCACATATTGCCTCTTCTGTGTTTGCATCTCATTCCTAGATTGAAATGTTAAATAACATAATTATTGTCTCCTCACAGATTTTATGTGCCAAGAGTCTGGTCATGGCTAAGCGGGCCCTCTGCACAATTACATTCATGAAGTGAGCCAAGGATGGTCTCTTTTCTCTGGGCTGAACTGGGGGTAGTTTGTGTCAAAGCACAGTTAGGTGTTTGGTAAGGTTTATTTTTTTTGACTAAAGGACTTATGGATGGTCAAGCAAAAGCAGAAAGCAGAGCAATTCTAGAAAGATTCTAATATAAAGATGACGTAGAAGTGACATTCATTACTTTTGCCACATACTGTAAGTTTGAAGTGATTCATAGGTAGAGCCCATAAGGGGTCACAAAGAGACATAAACAACAGGTGTAGGTATCATTGGGATCTTCTCAAAGTCTGTCTTCTAAATCCATTAACACTTCCATTGCAAATGCCTTTCTCTGCTTCTCTTTACAGAAAAATTAAACTTCAAAACTTTCTGGGCTTACTGCCTTACATTTTCCTTTGTCAATTTCTTTGTCTGTATTCAATTAATTATTTCCCTTACCCTTCTTCCCAAACTGCCTTAGTATAGGTCACCAATCATCTATATATGATGAAATCCCAAGGTCAATGCTAAATTTCCATTTTACTTGATTCATAAACTACAGTAGTCACCTAATAATTTCTGTCCCCTTTCAGTTCAGTTCAGTTCAGTCGCTCAGTCGTGTCTAACTTTTTGTGACTTCAGGACTGCAAGAGACCAGGCCTCCCTGTCCATTACCAACTCCAGGAGTTTACTCAAACTCAAGTTCAATGAGTCAGTGATGCCATCCATTTCATCCTCTGTCATCCCCTTCTCCATCCGCCTTCAATCTTTCAAAGCATCAGGGTGTTTTCAAATGAGTCAGTCCTTCAAATCAGGTGGCCAAACTATTGGAGTTTTAGCTTCACCATCAGTCCCTCCAACGAATATTCAGGACTAATTTCCTTTAGGATAAACTTGTTGAATCCCCTTGCAGTCCAAGGGAGTCTCAAGAGTCTTCAACACCACAGTTCAAAAACATCAATTATTCAGCACTCAGCTTTCTTTATAGTCCAACATTCACATTCATGCATGACTACTGGAAAAACCATAGCTTTAACTAGATGGACATTTGTTTAATTTCATGGCTGCAATCTCCATCTGAAGTAATTTTGGAGCCCAAAAAATAAATTCTGCCACTATTTCCACTATTTCCCCATCTATTCGCCATGAAGTGATGAGACCAGATGCCATGATCTTCGTTTTCTGAATGTTGAGCTTTAAGCCAACTTTTTCACTCTCCTCTTTCACTTTCATCAAGAGGCTGTTTAGTTCTTCACTTTCTGCCACAAAGGTGGTGTCAGCTGCATATCTGAGGTTATTGATATTTCTCCCAGCAATCTTGATTCCATTTTGCACTTCTAGCCCAGCGTTTCTCATGATGTACTCTGTATAGAAGTTAAATGAACAGGGTGACAAAGACAGCCTTGACATACTCTTTTTCCTGTTTGGAACCAGTCTGTTGTTCCATGTCCAGTTCTAACTGTCACTTCCTGACATGCATAAAGATTTCTCAAGAAGTAGGTCAGGTGATCTGGTATTCCCATTTCTTTCAGAATTTTCCACAGCTCATTGTGATCCACACAGTCAAAGGCTTTGGCATAATCAGTAAAGCAGAAATACATGTATTTTCTGGAACTCTCTTGTTTTTTTCAATGATCCAACAGGTGTTGGCAACTTGATTTCTGGTTCCTCTGCCTTTTCTAAAACCAGCTTGAACATCAGGGAGTTCACGGTTCATGTATTGCTGTAGCCTGGCTTGGAGAATTTTGAGCATTACTTTGCTAGTGTGTGAGATGAGTGCAATTGTGCAGTAGTTTGAACATTCTTTGGCATTGCCTTTCTTTGGGATTGGAATGAAAACTGACCTTTTCCAGTCCTTTGACCACCATTGAGTTTCCAAATTTGCTGGCATACTGAATGCAGCACTTTTACAGCATCATCTTTTAGGATTTGAAATAGCTCAACTGGAATTCCATCACCTCCATGAGCTCTGTTCGTAGTGATGCTTCCTAAGGCCCACTTGACTTCACATTCCAGGATATCTGGGTGTAGGTGAGTGATCACATCATCATGATTATGGGTCATGAACATCTTTTTTATATAGTTCTTTGTATTCTTGCCACCTCTTCTTAATATCTTCTCTCTCCTTTAAAAACTATTTTTATATGATTTCTAGAACATAGCATTCTCTGATTTACCTATTTCATCAGAGTCCTTTCTCTTGTTTATATTTCCGATTATGTTTCTTATCCCTAAAAATATTTTCCTTGAAACACTCCATTTATTTTTTCATATTTGAGATGACTATTATTTTATTATGTTACAATCTTTTTTTTTATGTTTATTTTACTTTACAATACTCTATTGGCTTTGCCATACATCGACATGAATCCACCACAGGTGTACACGAGCTCCCAATCCTGAATCCCCCTCCAACCTCCCACCCCACAACGTCTCTCTGGATCATCCCCATGCACCAGCCCCAAGCATCCTGCATCCTGCATCGAACATAGACCGGCGCCTCATTTCTGACATGATAGCATACATGCTTCGATGCCATTCTCCCAAATCATCCCACACTCTTCCCCTCCCTCAGAGGCCAAAAGTCCGTTCTATACCACTGATGTCTCATAACTCCATTTCTTATTCTTTAAACCTCTCTTTATTTGTGTATTTATTTTTATTTTATACACTACCTAGATGATCTCTTAAATTCTCACAGTTTTATACGTCATCTGTGAACCAATGTTCCCAAAATTTATGTATTTCTTCTGTAGTCCCCTTTTGAACTTATTTTTATTGTACTTCATTTTATATAATAGTTGCATACTGGTATTTAATAGGGATATGTATTAAACTGAAATTCATCTCAATTGTTGACAAAAGCAACCCTCCAGCTGATTAAACCAAAATATCTGTAGCCACTCTCACCCTCTTTCTTTGCTTATTTATTGTTTGCTTTCTTCCCTTTCTCTTTCCCTCCCTATTTTTATCTTCTTCACTTCCCTTTCTTTTATACCCCAGTAATAAATTCATCACAAAACCTCCTTGGAACAGTTTCCAAAATATTTCTGGAATGTGACCATTTCTTATTTTGTTTTCAGCTATCTTTTTGGTTCATGACACTTAAACATTTATTCTCGATTATTGAAACAAGTGGCCATCTGTTCTTCTTTTTTCTCCCTTAACATTATTTTCTCCCTTTACAACAATCTCCAATTTCAGGGTTAACTTTTAATATAACAAATAAGTCTGTTTATTTAGTTTTTAAATAAATAATTGTTAGAGAAGTTTTTAGCTTTCAACAAACGTAGATCAGAGGGGAAAACTGAAACCAGGAAAGGGTACATCAACATTTATATTACCTATCAGCATTGGTAGAGTCAGCTGATACTTTTGTTTGTGTTAAAACAAACAAACAAACTGCTTTTACATGATTTCCAGTGGAAGAAAAAATAGACATAAATACTGGAAGAATGAAAACCAAAAGCACACCAGCTAATTTTTAATGTGCTTTGAAGCTTGAAAAGATTTTATTATATTTAACTTTATATGTCACTAATAAAATACACAACTATTATCCCAATGTAAACACGACAGACTTGGAACTTAGTACCTTCCAGCTATTATGTTGTGTCTCTTATTCTTTGTCAATACACTATAATTTGATATTTGAATCTTTGATATACTAGATAAATGACTCTAGAAAATACTTTTAACTAAAAATGCTTTTAACTAAGAAAATACTTTTAACTTCACAGAAGTAGACTGCTTAGAAAAAAAAAATTCAATGAAATACTATGAATTCAAATATAAGTTGTACATTTATATAATAATGAATAAATTTTAAATTCATTATAAATTTATAAATCTTTATAAGTATTTTGTATTTGAAAGCACCCTCCCCAAAAATCCTATCAATTTTGTCATAAGTTACAATTCCATCATACATTTCACTTCTTTGTGTCCTAAATCTCCTAAAAGTTACAAGCAAGTATGCTAATTTTTACTTTGAGATTTGAGCATTTGATCAAAAAGCCTTCATCCATACTCTTATTTCCTTTCAAGGAAAAAAAATTTTTTTTTTTAAGTAAAAATTTTTATTTAAAAAAATTGCTTGAGCATTTTAGAGACTTTTTAAAAACTTTTTTGGAAAGTATTTTGATAGATTATATTTCAGAGTAGTTTTAGGCAAAGTTAAGTGTAAGATAGAGAGATTTCACATTTATCTCCTGACCCTACTTATGAATAGCCTCCCATTAACAACAGCTCCCCCCGCCCCCAACACACACACAAAGTGGGAGAACTGATGACCAAGGAAGTAAAGTCTTTCACTGTTTCATTGTTTCCCCAGCTAATTGCCATGAAGCGATGGGACCAGATGACATGATCTTAGTTTTGTGAATGATGAGTTTTAAGCCAGCTTTTTCATTCTCTTCTTTCACTTTCTTTTTTTTTTTCTTCATTTTTTTTCTTTTTTCTTTTTTTTTAACTTTATTCTACTTTACAATACTGTATTGGATTTACCATACATCGACATGAATCCACCACAGGTGTACACGAGCTCTCAATCCTGAATCCCCCTCCCACCTCCCACCCCACATTGTCTCTCTGGATCATCCCTGTGCATCAACCCACAAGAGGCTCTTTGATTCCTCTTCACTTTCACCATAAAGGTGGTATCATCTGTAAAACTATGATTATTGATATTTCTCCTGACAATCTTGATTCCAGCTTGTGCTTCATCCAGCCTGACATTTCACATTATATACTCTGAATATAAGTTAAATAACAGGGTGGAAGTATATAGGCTTAACATATTCCTTTCCCCATTTGCTTCCAATCTATCATTCTATGTTTGGTTCTAAGTGTTGCTTCTTGACCTGCATACAGGTTTATCAGGAGGCCGGTAGGGTAGTCTGGTATTCACAACTTTTAAAGAATTTTTCAGTTTTTTGTGTTCCATACAGTCAAAAGACTTAGTGTAGTCAATGAAGTAGAAGCAGATGTGTTTCTGGAATTTTCTTGATTTTATAATGATCCAACGGATATTGGGAATTTGATCTCTGGTTCCTATGGCTTTTCTAAATCCAGCTTGAACATCGGAAAGCTCTCAATTCACACATTGTTGAAACCTTGCTTGGAGAATTTTGAGCATTACATTATCAGCATGTGATATGAGTGCAATTGTATGGTAGTTTGAATATAATTGCTAAATTTATTTAATTATAGAGTGGAAACAGTAATCCAGTGGGAATAAGAGACATATCTAGTATCTAACACCTAATAATATCAATAACCTCAGATATGCAGATGACACAACCCTTATGTCAGAAAGTGAAGAAGAACTAAAGAGCCTCTTGATGAAAATGAAAGAGAAGAGTGAAAAAGTTGGCTTAAAGCTTAACATTCAGAAAACTAAGGTCATGGCATCTGGTCCCATCACTTGGCAAATAGATGGGGAAACAGTGGAAACAGTGGGTGACTTTATTTTGGGAGGCTCCAAAATCACTGCAGATGGTGATTCTTTCCATGAAATAAAAGACAGCTACTCCTTGGAAAGAAAGTTATGACCAACCTAGACAACATATTACAAAGTAGAGAAATCACTTTGCCAACCAAGGTCCATCTAGTCAAGGCTATGCTTTTTCCAGTGGTCATGTATAGATGTGAGAATCAGACTGTGAAGAAAGCTGAGCACCAAAGAATTGATGCTTTTGAACTGTGGTGTTGGAGAAGACTTTTGAGAGTCTCTTGGACTGCAAAAAGATCAAACCAGTCCATCCTAAAGGAGATCAGTCCTGAGTGTTCATTGGAAGGACTGATGGTAAAGCTGAAACTCCAATACTCTGGCCACCTGATGCGAAGAGCTGACTCATTTCAAAAGACCCTGATGCTGGGAAAGATTGAGGGCAGAAGGAGAAGGGGATGACAGAGGATGAGATGGTTGCATGGCATCACTGACTCGATGGACATGGGTTTGGGTAGACCCTGGGAGTTGGTGATGGATAGGGAAGCCTGGCGTGCTGCGATTCATGGGATCTCAAAGAGTCGGACATGACTGAGTGACTGAATTGAACTGAACACCTAGTAAATGGTATGCTGTTGTCACTGTTTAATCCCTAGATTGTGTCTGACTCTTTTGTGACTCCATGGACTGAAATCCATCAGGCTCCTCTTTTCATGGGATTTCCCAGGCAAGAATACTGTAGTCTCTTGCTATTTACTTCTCCAGGGGAGTTTTTTGACCCAAGTATACATTCCATGTCTCCTGCTTTGGCAGGAAAATTCTTTACCACTGAGCCACCTGGGAAGCCCAGTAAATGATATTACCTTAGCTAAATTCTAGGTTAAGTAATATCATGAATTTCTAGGTTGGGGTTACGAGAGACCTGTCTCAAAAAGTGGGTACTTTTATTAGTTAATATGAGCAAAATGACAACAAAAACAAAAAGAAAACGTGATGTATAGTAGATTAATGATTGTGGTCACAAAGCTGCCAGTACTGGAGTATAGTGAAACTGTTTGCATAGTCAGGAAAAAGGTGGCAAGAGACAGAACTGAGCAAAAAATGTGTTGGCCAGAATCCTATTTACTTGACTAACCAGCTTGGATACTTTTACTTTTTAAGACAAAAGGAATACATGGAACAAGTTTCTTGGCCTCACTCTTTGCCAGCATCAGATTTTTTCTAATGAGTTAGCTATTCAAATTGGGTGGCCAAAATATTGGCTCTTCAGCTGCAGCATCATTGCTTCCAATGAATATTCAAAGTTGATTTCCTTTAGGATTGACTGGTTTAATGTCCTTGCAGTCCAAGACACTCTCAAGAGTCTTCTCCAGAACCACAATTCAAAAGTATCAGTTCTCCAGTGTTCAGCCTTCATTATGGTCCAATTCTCACATCTGTACAGGACTAGTGGGGAAAAACAAAACAAAACAAAAAAACACAGCTTGATTGTGCAGACCTTTCAGCAAAGTCATGTCTCTGCTGTTTAATATGCTGTCTAGATTTCTCATAGCNGTTGAAGATAAGGTATTTGCATGTGATATGTATTAGTCTTTGTGTTCTGTATTGGTCTATAGATCATTTGTGTGTTAATTTTTTTTCTTACTAACACAGCTGGAATTGAGAAGGAAACAGTTTCATGTTCTTCTTAGTACCATCCATGAACTTCAGCAAACACTGGAAAGTAAGTAACATGACTGTAAAATGAATGTTCATGTAGATTTTATTTTTTAAAGATTAACTTGTTTTACTGCATCAGGTCTGAGCTGCAGCATGCCAACTCTTAGTTGCATCATGAGGGATCTAGTTCCCTAACCAGGGATCAAACCCAGTTCCCCTGCATTGGGAGCACAGAGTCTTAGCCACTGGACCACCAGGGAAGACCCTACGTAGATATTTTAATGACCAGGGGAACTTCTTTTTAAATTGAAGTCTCTCACATAAATTTTGCATTTTGATTCAACTAATGTGTGCTTAGTCACTCAGTCATGTCTGACTCTTTGCGATCCCATGGACTGTAGCCCACCAGGCTCCCCTGTCTACGGGACCCTCCAGGCAAGAACACTGAAGTGGGCCACCATTCCCTCCAGGAATTCAACTTATAACAACAACCAAAGCAGAACTTTTAAAAACTAAACCCCTTTGTGTGGGTCAGTTGCAATCATAGGCTGCCGTTTTGCCATTTTTGCTTTAAATATATTCACTTATAAAGGACAAAAATGTTTTCATATATTCATTAGACATATAGTTTAAGCAAATTTGATTAGAGTTTTACATTTCTTTTTCAACTGCAGATGATGAAAAGCTCTCAGAGGTAGAAGAAGCTCAAGAAGCAAGCATGGAGACTGATCCTAAACCATAGANATTCATTAGACATATAGTTTAAGCAAATTTGATTAGAGTTTTACATTTCTTTTTCAACTGCAGATGATGAAAAGCTCTCAGAGGTAGAAGAAGCTCAAGAAGCAAGCATGGAGACTGATCCTAAACCATAGACCAAGTAATCACTCTCCATCCCCAAGAATGTTGAAGTAGCAATGTGATCTCAGTGTGTTTAGAATTTGTTGTGCTCTCGAGATATGTAAAGTTTTGGCAGTGAACTATTTTGCTTTTAAACGTTAATGCAGAGTTCATTCATATTTCTTCACACAAAGGAAGATGACTTCATTATATATTTGCTTTTACTGAAATGTCTTTTTTGTATTTAAAAGGTGGGAAGCAACATCCAAAATAAATGTTGAATAAAATGTTTTTAAGCCAAATATATTTGTGCTCATTGGCATTCTAGATAGTTTTTAATTGGTAACATTGATTTGCTCACAAAATAAATGGAAGACAGTGAGAAGGTGGCATTTCTGGAGCGTACATGAGAAAATGAGTCAGTTTTTGGAAATTGTTACCACTTTCGAAAATGAAGACCATGAACAGGCTCTCAGGAGAGCTGTGAACTTATTAAATTATGTACAGAACACTTGTGGTGTATGCTTACTGTGAGAGAGGTTCCATGATAAGAAGAATCACTGGGCTAAGAAGTAATTATAAGATGCAAAGTCAATCAATATGTATTACTTCCTAGATCTCTGTCCTTGATACTTGAGATACATGGTTGGTAAATGTTTTGGTAAAACATTTTCTCTCTATTGTTTTCTTCTGTAGGAGTCATTTTCAAGAGTCTTGCAAGAAAGGATTTCATGATCTTTTTATAAATTTAAGTCTGAATCACATGTACTTTTCTTAAGGATTGAATTATATGTCTAATACTTGCTAGGTTCCATCCTTATCCATTCATTTTAGTTCAGAAACATGACACTTTGCATGAATCATACCTTAATAATGTTACATTTTTGTAATTTTAATAAGAACTCTTCTCTTTAAAAACAAAGGTTTAAAGTTAGCTCAATAGTAGTCACAGTGAAAGTGTCAAAGTACATTTAAGTGCTTCCTCTAATTTCATCTGGCAAATCATGGAAGAAATTTCTTTGTAGAATTGGTATGCCCTGGTAAATATGTCTATTTTCCATTATTAGTAAAAATTATGAAGCAAAAAATTACTTATATTGACTCAGAATTAAAAATCAATTTTTGTAAAAGGACTACTGGGAAAAATATTTTTATAAGGACTGTTGGGCAGAATATTTTTAAACCCACCCCCCCTCCAATTGATTAAGAGAAATTTATTCAGGATTATGTACCAAAAGATGAGAATCCCTATGAACATAACTTTTAAGCCATGAGAAACAGAATCAGAAGCAGCACCAGGTACATGGGAAACACACATTTTTCAATTTATACTTTCTCATGGTTCGCCTGGACATCCTCTGGAACTACTTAGAAGACTGAAGAATTTCATCCCCTAGAAACTCACAGTGTTGAAGTTCAGCATGTCTTTGGGCCAATAACTTCATGGATTTATCTGTCACTGTTTCTATGAGGTCATCCACCTAGCCCAAAACAAAGAAACGAAGCCATGTGTTAGAAAGCCTTGTCCACACCCAAGGGAGAGCTGTTTTTCCTGAGAGATGAGTTCGGGAACTGGTGGATGTCTGCAAGTCCCAAAGTATTATTCTAATGAAAGTCATTGCAAACAGAGCTTGAAAACATGCATTTACCACCCAGTGCTAAAGACAATCTCATTTCTTCTCCAACCCTTGTGTGTGTGCCTTCATTTTAATTGAATTCACTTTAACATTTAGTAGGCACACAGCATCATCCTCAGTGCCCTCAGCAATCCTGTAGCCACTCTCAAATGCCCCCCACTAACAGGATGCCTTCATGCTAATCATTAGTTTCGTCCCACAGCCACGCTGTCTAGCAGGGCTGTGCGTTCGGTTGAGCCCAGGCCTCTGATGCTTTTGAAACACAAAGTAAAAACCTTTGTCCACTACCTGCATTTGAAGTTTTCCCACTGTCAAATCTGATTTCCGGAGAATGTTTTCCATGCTGTGCTTCTTTCTTTTAAATACTGGTAAGTGTGGTCTCTTTTTTGATGAATATGGAACCTATCATAAAAATGTAAAAAACACATCAGATTAAGAAATGCCACCAGTATTTCTGCGACGGTGCTTCAGTGAACACTCCTACGCTTGCGAAATCCTCTTTTAAACAGAATATTTGCCACATAACAACATTGGATTGGAGGTTGTATTCATATTATTCTCCACGCCCCATGCATCTCCTTTGTGCCCAGAGCTCTCTTTGAAGAGAACTATAGGGTGCAGAGAAATGAGATTGTCTGTTTCTGAAAGAATATACAGTGTCAGGAAAAAAAAGCAGGTCATTCGTAAGGGGAAGAAGAAATTGCCTCTGTAGCCGCTGAGCACAGCCAGAGTGTGGGGCTGTTGTAGACGAGTGCCCCAGAAAGCTCATTATCACTGGATCCAGTTGCTAATCTGGTCTCTTTTCTGCAGGTTTCCTTATTTTCATGGCAGACGTGTTTCCAAACATAAAAAAGAAAGCTCTGTGTTCTTTTCATTGCATGCCTGATACCCTTCCCATGGTCCTGGCTTGCTGGTTACAAGTACCTGTGCTATTAAAACTCATTCCTAGGTCATGGCTCCTGGCTAATATGGCCTTTTTAGTCTTACTAGGTTCACTCTTCCTTCCCCTTGTGTTTAGTAATTACCATCAGGACTACTGTGAGACCTACACAAAGTGGGATGTGCAATCACATTTGGGTCTTGCCCTTTGCCCGAGTTTACAAATGAGTCTGTGGAACCTCTGCCCTGCCCTGCCGGCTCCTGCGTGCATGCTCAGTCACTCAATCGTGTCTGACTGTTTTGTGACCCCATGGGCTCTAGCCCGCCAGGCTCCTCTGTCCTTGGGATATCCCAGGCAAAAATACGGGGGTGGGTTGCTGTTCCTCCTCCAGAGGTTCTTCCCAGCCCAGGGATGGAACTTGCATCTCCTGCATTGGCAGGCAGATTCTTTATTGCTGAGCCACATGGGAAGCCCTGCCAGCTCACCCCGGCTCCAATGTCACTTGCAGAACTGTCCCCGATCTAACCAGAGCACAACTCCTCTTGTTTCTCTCATATAAAACCCAGTGTTTGGGTTTTTTTTTTTTTCCTACTAAGCACTTAGCTTGGTAGTTACTTAAGTTATTTCTGTGTGTTGAATACCGTTATTAAAAAGTCAAATGTCTTGAAGGGTCAGGCAGGTTTTGAGAAACAGGCTCAGTTGGGCTGGCATGGCTTGGAGAGGACGGGCCTCCTGCAAAGGGGGTGGCCTCTGTGTAGCTCTTGCTGTTGCTGGAGGAACTGCAGGCTCCATGTTGCCAAATCCTCTTATTTTTCAAAAGGAAGTTGAAAATCCAGACTTGTTTGAATGATTTTAATTTCGAAACATGGACAACTGATTCAAATATATGAGAACATATGAGAGGATATGAGAACATTCTGAGAGCTAACAGTGCCATGGTTTAATGTCGATCTCCTCTATTAAACTATAAGTTCCATGGAAACAGGACAAGGGCCATTGGGTCATCTTTATAGCCCCCAAACATAGAAACTGCCCAGCACATATTCAATTCAGTTCAGTTCAGTTGCTCAGTCGTGTCCGACTTTTAACGACCCCATGAATCGCAGCACGTCAGGCCTCCCCTGTCCATCATCAACTCCCGGAGTTCACTCAGATTCACGTCCATCGAGTCCGTGATGCCATCCAGCCNCCTCCGGTACCCTAACCTCTACTGGCTCTAATGTTGCTGTTTACCCCATCCCCTCAGCCGCACCTCAGACATGCTCTCTCCTCCGGACTGTGAACCTTACCTTCTCATACCTAAACTGCACTAACCCCAATCTCACGCAAGACTGCTGGCTGTGCCTGAATCCTGAACCCCCATACCATATAGGGATTGCTGCGGTCTGCCCTCTAGGGGTAGAGGCCACTTCCATTAAAAAATCACCTTTACAGAAGGCCAGTTAGATATTCCAGAGTGCAAGTGGGGGTTGGAGCCTAAGCTTACTCTAGGAAATTTGCAGGGTAAGGGAACCTGTGTGATGGGGCCATTATTGCGTCTGGACCCCTGGGCAATCTGTGGTGACGTTTGTAATGTTACTATCATTCTTCCTGAAGCCTATACAGCTTACTACCTGCTCGCAGCTCCTGAAGGAACGTGGTGGGCCTGCACCACCGGAATAACCCCATGCGTTCACACTGCAGTGGTCACGGAGGGCCTATGTGTATTAGTCTATATACTGCCCCAAGTGTACTATTATTCTGGGGAAGGCGGACGTGAGCACTTTGGGCTACTCAGACAGCGGAGAGCTGCCCCAGTACTAGTCCAGTTACTTCTGGGAATTGGGATAGCAGGATCAACAGCAGTGGGGGCTTCAGCACTCATAGAAGGAGATATGGATCTGCGAGGGTTGAGTGGCCAGATCGATACGGATCTAAAGACCTTGGAATCCACCGTCACCCAATTAGAAGCCTCCCTCTTCTCCCTAGCTGAAGTTGTTCTACAGAACCGACGAGGGTTAGACTTATTGTTTCTCAAACAAGGAGGGCTGTGCCTGGCACTAGGGGAAAGCTGCTGCTTTTATGTTAACCATTCTGGGGTTATAAAGGATAGCCTGAGCCAGCTGAAGAAAAGATTAAGAGACAGAGAAGAGGCCCGGCAGGGACAGGGAAATTGGTATGAATCCCTGTTTCAGTGGTCCCCTTGGTTAACTACCCTTATCAGCGCTATAGCGGGACCACTGTTTCTGATATTACTCGGCCTCATGCTTTTACCATGTGTTGTCTCCACCTTGAGGCGGATGGTGACTAACCGGACCCAGGACCTCCACCTGCTCTTCCTGCGCTCTCACTACCAAGAGAGAATACCTAATGAAGATGAGTCAGGAGATGAATCAAGGATTTGATTCCCCAGTAAGACTAGAAGGGAATGAAGGCCGAAAGGTCTTAGGGCTGGAAAATCCCAAAATGGGGGTAGTAGGTTAACAAATAACCAGGGACGGAAAGTTCCCACAGTCAGCACTCTATACAGCACTATTTCACAGGTTACTACATTGTTTGATCACTGTCGCCGGAAAGTCTGGGGGCTGTCACAAGGTGATTGTTTACTACCACATGAATAGGAACTGGGGGCAGAAAAACAGGATCTTGCAAAACCACAAAATATCACAATTGATGGCTTCTTGCGCGATTCAAACTGTCCAATAACACTTTTTCCAAATACCCTAGCTTGTCCCGCCTCAGCCTAAAGATATAAAACAATTGCGTTGCGGGGAGTCTGGGCCTTCACCTTTTCCCCTGTCTGTCTGTTATGTGGAGGCCCGGATCCGGATCCATGAATAAAGCAATTGCTACTTGGATGGTCTCGCTGGTGGTTCCTTTGCGGCGGTCGGTCTCTAACAATGTCCATCACCAACTTTCGGAGTTCATTCAGACTCATGTCCATCTAGTCAGTGATGCCATCCAGGCATCTCATCCTCTGTCATGCCCTTCTCCTCCTGCCCCCAATCCCTCCCAGCATCAGAGTCTTTTCCAATCAGTCAATTCTTCTCATGAGGTGGCCAAAGTACTGGAGTTTCAGCTTCAGCATCATTCCTTCCAAAGAAATCCCAGGGCTAATCTCCTTCAGAATGGACTGGTTGGATATCCTTGCAGTCCAAGGGACTCTCAAGAGTCTTCAGTTCATTTCTTATATTCATAAAAGTATTAAGAGCTTTGTCTTACCTCCTCATTCATAAAAGGATTAATAGCTTTGATTTACCTCCTCATTTTTACTGGTGATTTATTTGCGATAATGTGCACAAATGAAGCTTTGAAGTGATAAAATCTTAAGTAAATTGAGGGATTCTACTAAATGATATTAAATTATGATTTTACTCTTATTCTAGGAAATCCACTTTAAGTCTACTCTTCCAAACTAAGGGTAAGCATTGCTATCTCCATAATGTTTAATTATTTAAATGTAGTTCTTATCTTATTGCTTTTGCTGCTAAGTCGCTTCAGTCGTATCCGACTCTGTGTGACCCCATAGACAGCAGCCCACTGGGCTCCCCCGTCCCTGAGATTCTCCAGGCAAGAGTACTGGAGTGGGTTGCCATTGCCTTCTCTTCTTATCTTATTGAATCGACATTAAATATTTCCAGGAATAAGAACTGTCACTATTGCTGGTACAATTCTTTTGTCCTAGAAGCTCTTCCTCTTTCCTGTGCTTTGGTATAGATAATCTTTCATTAAAGAAAATGAGACAAATCATTCATTAACAAGTTATCTTATCCTGAGGCCCTCTTTTGAGGAAATACACACACATACACACAGTTTCAGAAAAACAATTGCTTCCTGTGAGAGAACCCAATTTTCCTTAGTCCAGACCACTTGGGCACTTGAGAGAATTATTCATAAGTAAACCATGGCTTGCCTGAGATATGCCTGGTTGATTGTCAGAAATTTCTGTGTATTTCTAGCCAAATTCTAAATGGACATACTGCACAAGTCTTATCAAGAAAGATTGAGAAAGCAAAGCTAACCTAAAAATTTAACTTTTCTTGTTCTTCTAAGATCCCCTTTACTTTTCTTCCTTTATATACCGTAACATACTGACTACAAACATCTTAATGCAGGGATGAAAGAAAAAAAATTATTAGCAAGAATGATAGCTTTGGTATGCTAATGCAATCTTCACATTTAATTCAATTGAGAAAGCCCCTTCTCAATTTAGTTTCATTTCTTATAAATAAGTAACACCTTGGCCATTATTAGCTAAAGAATTTGGGGTTTAATAGACATAAGGTCAACAGGGACAAAAACCTGGCAAAATAAAATCAGGAATATATAATAATCTCATGCGTCTTGCACTTGAACAGTAGACATGTGAAAAATATCTTTGTTTAATAGGTAAAGAAATATGGGATGAAATCGTTGTGTCAGAGAAATTTGTACTTTCCTCAGTTCTGTCTCATCACAACAAAAATTTGAAGCTAGGCGGACTAGTATTACAGCCCTGGATGGATAGGTGTTACAGCCCCATGTTACAGCTCAGGTTTATTTAGAAAGTAAAGGAAAATACATCCTCGAGCATGAGGGTGGGCCAACACAAAAGATGTGAAGAGAAAACCCCAGCCTAATTTGGGGTCCTCTTCTTATATGTTTTTTTTTTTTTTTTTTTCCCTCCTCTCCCTGGTCCTGTCCTGTATAGATTGGGCGAGCCAGGAGTGCTGTTTTTCTTACTTGAGGTGCTCACTCTGGTCCTCTGATCTTCCTTCGTTCTATTTTTGTGGGCTTTTGCATTCTTTGTCTTTTAGTCACCACCTTTCTTGACTCCTTTTTCCTGTTCTAACTACCAAACAGTTGGATGGGGTCACCAATTTGATGGACATAAGTTTGAGCAAGCTCTGGGAGATGGTGAAGGACAGGGAAGACTGGCATGCTGGAGTCCATGGGGTAACAAAGAGTTGGACAGGACTGAGTGACTGAACAACAACAACAAAGGAAATATAGTTGTCTGGAAGAATATTATGGAAGTCACTTGATGTACTTTAAGTAAAACCCTTAGATGTTAAACAGTGATTCCTCAATAACCTTCAAGCACAACATGAAATTCCTCATGTTACTACAACTGCTTTACAATATTTTATTAAACAAATTCATATACATATTTATATATTTGGTTAATATTATTTGTTGCTGTTTAGTTGCTAAGTCCTGTCCAACTCTTTGTGACCTCATGACTGCAGCCTGCCAGGTTCCTCTGTCCTCCACTATCTCCCAGAGCTTGCCCAATTCATGTCCCTTGAGTTGGTGATGAGATCTATGCAGCTCATCCTCTGCTGCTCCCTTCTCTTGCCTTTGATCTTTCCCAGCATTGGAGTCTTTTCCAATGTGTAGCCTCTTTGCATCACATGGCCAAAGTATTGGAGCCTCAACTTCAGCATCTGCCCTCCCAATGTATATTCAAAATCAATTTCCTTTGTGATTTACTGGTTTGATCTCCTTGTAGTCCAAGGGACTCTCAAGTCTTCCCCAGTATCACAGGTTGAAAGATAACGATGTACCTGGAAATATGAAAATATTGAAGACATAATAAGGAATACCAGTAACTGAATCATAATAATACAAACAACAAAACAATATGTCCACAGAATAAGTGACTTAGGCTGCTAGAGGGTACTGTAAGATAAGTGTTTTGAACTTTATTTTACATTTGAGAATTTAATTGCTGATAACTGGACCTATAATCTGTGTCTTTTGATAGACTAAGATTTTCTTTTTAGGAATTTCTCAAATATTAATACTGTTTTCCATAGAATTGTTCTTTTCTCACTAGAGTTGATGATATTTCAAGAAATTATGAGCATTCACACTTCTGGTTATTTTATCTGTAAATTTTAAGTTTCTAGTTTTAGAAGTCACTTAATAAACATTGAATGGCATGCATCATTATACAAAAATTTCCAAATCCCTCTCGATTCTTTCACTTTCTTGAGGTAGAATCTTTTATTGGGGCTGTTCTGTACTTATGCTTTACATAACATTAAGCCAAAGACTTGGTGTCTTGATCATGAAAAGTCATAGACAGATTGCAAGCCTTTTCTGAAAGAAATGAAAATAAGTGTATTTTCATTCATTTGTGCTGTCTGCTGTGGACAAGAACATCCTGCAGATAAAAGAATCAATATTTTTGAGCTGCAGACTTAGCCTCAAATGTAGAAGCATTACTGGAGTGTAACGTTTTGAAGCAAAAAGGAAAAGGAAGGAAAAATAAGCTTCTATGAAACTTCAGCATAATTCTTTTTCTTTTCTAAGAATTTTTTTTTCACTTTGTGTTAACAATGTTACTGTAAATGTACAGGATTGTAATTAGAATATTAGGAGAATAAGATTAATGTGAAAAATGCAACAGAAATAAAATAAAATGCAGTATAAAATTGCCAAGACATGAATTATTACTTTTACACCAAAAAAAGGAAAGGAAAATCCTTTGAGATTAACATTTCCAAAGGGACTGAATCTTTAAAAGGATTTAAGTTTCAAACTCACAAGTGGATTAAACCATGGTAAGAAAAAAAACAGACAAATATCTTGCCTGCCTGTGAAATGTGTTTTACAAGATATTCCCTGGATGAGTATAATAAAGAACATAAGATGTTCACAATGACTTTAGAAAAATATAACTTTAAAATTTCAATGTTACTTGTCAAATTCACCCTCCTCCTTTCTCCCTGTATTTTTCTCTTCCTCCTCCTACCCCTTTTCTCTTTCTCTCACATACTATATATATATATATTTTTTTTTTCAAACATTCAGTTCAGTTCAGTTCAGTTCAGTCACTCAGTCGTGTCCGACTCTTCACGACCCCAGGAAACGCAGCACACCAGGCCTCCCTGTCCATCACCATCTCCCGGAGTTCACGCAGACTCACGTTCATCGAGTCCGTGATGCTATCCAGCCATCTCATTCTCTGTTGTCCCCTTCTCCTCCTGCCTCCAATCCTTCCCAGCATTAAAATGTTAAAAATGGTAATTCAAGTGTTCAGTATATGCTCTGTTGTTGGTTTTACCCACCACTCTACACTTTGATAATGCTTATTTATTTTTTTGTGAGTTTTAGCTTACTTCTGATTACTAGTTTGTTTCTAATATTGTAATATTTTATTGAATAATATGATATAATATATTATATAATATAATATATNCTTCTATCATAAGATGTGTATAAGAGACAGATATAATATATATCCTGGAACTTAGAATAGGGAGAGAATTTTGTGTAATTCTCAATCACTCTCCCATCCACCTATAGCAAGAAGTTATCAAAGAATCAAGATTTTTAAAAACTGTTTTAGAATTATCCAGATATTTCACACTGTTTCCATTTTTGAAGTTAAGAAAGAAAAAAAGAGATTAGAATACATTAAACACACTGAAAGGCACATTACACACAGTTTAAATTCAGTTGGTTTAATTCAGGGCACTTCAGGGCACCATTTTCCTGTTGCTGCAGATACCCTTGAAGATTCCTTGTCCATCGTGACATGTGCTTTTTTCAAGAAAAAAAAATTAAATAACTTATTCTTGAGCTACACATCATGAAAAATATTCAGCAACTTAAGTGATATGAATGATGAGATTCAAGGAGTTGCAGATGATACTAGCTTGATTAAGGCATCAGAGAAGCCTCCAAATGATATGGATTCTTGGTGAGGAGCTCAGAGGCAGTGAAGAACCTGCCTGCAATATGGAAGACCTAGGTTCAATCCCTGGATAGGAAAGATTCCCTAAAGAAGGGAATAGAAACCCAGTTCAGTATTCTTACTTGAAGAATTCCATGGACAGAGGAGCCTGGCAGACTACAGACTACTCATGGGCTCACAAAGAGTCAGACAGGACTGAACAACTAACACTTTCACTCCCCACCCCCCACCCCCTTGGTGAGTAACTAAGTCTTTGTTGTGTACATGCACTGGGATGACAGACAAATAATCTAATCAATCTTCTCTGGTATCCCATCAGCAACTGTGCTCCCAAGGCCTTTCAGCCTGCAGTTAATGTGCTTTCTTAATTAATATTTACTTCTTTCAATAGGTTGTATGGCTCCCTTCTTTGTGTAAAGAGGTGGGAGGAGAACACTCTGATCATGGATCTATTAACTCTTATCATGATCAATATTATATTTCATTTCCTTTAGCTCAGTTGATAAAGAATCTGCTGCAATGCAGAAGAGCTCAGTTTGTTTCTTGGGTTGGGAAGGTCCCCTGGAGAAAGGAAAGGCTACCTACTCCAGTATCCTAGCCTAGAGAATTCCAAGGGCCTAGAGAAGTCCATGGGGTTGCAAAGAGTTTGACACAACTGAGTGACTTGTATGGCAGAGCCAATAGAGTATTGAAAAGTAAAATTAAAATAATAATGATTAATTAAAAAATAAATAAAATAAAATAAAAAACAAAAGCTGTTTGCTTTAGGTTTAATTTTGAAATGTTCTAGTGACATCCAAGAATCTAGTGAACTTAAAACAAAATCATGACATCTTGGTAAAATAAACTGATCTTTGTGAATGTATATCAAAAGCCTAGCCAACATTGAAAGCTGAAGCTGGTTATGCTTCCTACAATGATGATCCTGCAGAGTCGTGATGTTTTTAACTGTTCAATCATTTCTATACATCTCATGTTGCTTAATCTTCAAAATAACCTCGCTAAGAAAATAACTTTTATTTGTATTTTATAGAACCAGAAAATATGTATTTGACAAGCAAAGTCATCCAGCATCCTCATATTGCTAGTTGTTACACAGTGGGAACTGGAGAGAAGGAGGCTTGATCAAAACCAGCAAACAGGATATGTTCTCTGCCTATATCTCCAACCACATCTTCCACTGTTCTCACCCTTGGCCATCAAGATGCAGTTGATCATAAGCACCTTGCTCTTGTCCAATTCCTTAAAAAAAATGATTCTTTTCTTTGTCTGTAATGTGTTTTCCCTAAAATATTGTGATAGATTTATTCCTTTGTTTTCTTGACCAGTTGTTTGTATTCTTCAGATGTCTGTGTAATTGTTAATTTTCTTGGAGATACCTTATCTTTCCACTGCTCCCTAGCCCCAAGTTAAGTATTTTCTCTCAGAATGTCTATTTTATTTTAATCTTTATGAATATTTGAAAGTATTTAGCTTTTTAACATAGTTCATTTTCCAGTGCTTATTACATCCACTCTCTGAAAGCTTCTTAAATTTTAAGACACTATTTTTCTTAACATTGCATGAAAATATTATGCAGCACAATTCTTAAGAGAGAGTAAATGCATACAGTGAATGAATGAAACAATAAATCTAGATTTCATTTGCATTCCAATATTTGTATTTTATACTATTTTATCTCATGAAACCTTGAAATATACTTTTTTTTTGGTGGTGAGACACATGTTTTTCTCCTCTTCTATTAAAAAAAAATGTTACTGTATATGAATGAGTTCACTTATTTCTTTAGATCTTCATTTCTTTGTTTCTAAAATTAAAGTGTTAACTTGGATTACTTTAGAAGAAAATAATTCATTCCTCTCTTTTGTTTTGCCTCTGGTGTCTAGAAGATAGCTTTATCTGTAGAAAGCTCACTCCACCATGGTCATTTTTCACTGTGGACTAAAACCATGACAGGCTGATTGAAACTGAGTCCATTTTTTCTCACTAGGTAAATAAATGGGCATTGTATCAATAAAAGCTTTATGAATCTGGATTCAATTCTCTTATCTTTATAATGTCATTTAAGAGATCAGCATCAGTTCAGTTCAGTTCAGTCGCTCAGTCGTGTCCGACTCTTTGCGACCCCATGAATTGCAGCATGCCAGGCCACCCTGTCCGAAACCATCTCCTGGAGTTCACTGAGACTCACGTTCAATGAGTCAGTGATGCCATCCAGCCATTTCATCCTCTGTCGTCCCCTTCTCCTCCTGCCCCCAATCCTTCCAAGCATCAGAGTCTTTTCCAATGAGTCAAATCTTCCCATAAAGTGGCAAAGTACTGGAGTTTCAGTTTTAGCATCATTTCTTCCAAAGAAATCCCAGGGCTGATCTCCTTAAGAATGGACTGTTCGGATCTCCTTGCAGTCCAAGGGACTCTCAAGAGTCCTCTCCAACACCACACTTCAAAAGCACCAATTCTTCAGTGCTCAGCCTTCTTCACAGTCCAACTCTCACATCCATATATGAACACAGGAAAAACCATAGCCTTGACTAGACGGAACTTAGTCGGCAAAGTAATGTCTCTGCTTTTGAATATGCTATCTAGGTTGGTCATAACTTTTCTTCCAAGGACTAAGCGTCTTTTAATTTCATGGCTGCAGTCATCATCTGCAGTGATTTTGGAGCCCCAAAAAATAAAATCTGACACTGTTTCCCC